>JAFBJW010000284.1:401760-623990 GCA_016785235.1 Pseudorhombus dupliciocellatus
AGCCCCGACGCCACGGGAAGCAGACGGAAGAATGTACAAAAAAACTCAAACTCCTGCATCGAAGATGTGAGGAGAGAAAATCACAGGATCAAACCAAAGCAGAACAGAAGGTGGGATTTAACTATGACTGAGGGGAGGGGCAGGGTGGGGCGGGGTGGGGTGGGGGGGGCGGGGCTTCATTCTGGTTCTCACGTGCCTCGACGGGACTTTGGAAAAACCACTGGGTTTGAGTTCTGGGACGATTGTCAGCACGAGACGTGTGGACTTTAAAGACGCTGCTTCTCTGGACCGTGAGAGGCAGCCAGGAGGAGGAGGAGGAGGAGGAGGAGGAGGAGGAGGAGAAGTCTGAGTGGAGAACAGGACAGAAAACAAGAGGAGGACGAGAGAGAGAGAGAGAGAGAGCGAGAGAGAGGGGAAGGTATGCAGCCTGACCGGTCTGTGTTGATGCAGTCGTCTCTCTTTCACTTTCCCTGCCGCTCCTCCTCCTCCTCCTCCTCCTCCTCCTCCTCCTCTTTTGTCTCTTTCACAGAAAGAATTTTCTAATCTCTGTCGTCTTTCCTGTCGAACCTGCGCTCGCCAGCGTGAGAACACGAAGCCGAGATTCTTTGCAAAACAAAACTTTTCCTCTGAGTTTTTGTCAGACAGTGAAAGAACGTGTGCCGAGCGCGCACGTGTCAGGATTCACGTGCACGCCCCTGGGACTTCAGCACACTTCATCGCCACCTACTGGACGCTCGTTTGACGTGAGCGCTGCCAGGGGAGCGATTAGCTTCATATACACGTACATGTACACGCAGTATCAGCCTGTACGCAATATTCCTCAAGCTGCCTTAACGCTCCGCCACCAGCTCGCCACCAGCTCGCCACCAGCTCGCCACGACGTGCCTTTCACGTGCGCTTTAGCCTTCAGCCAGCCGCCGCTCATGGCCAGGTGGCGTGTGAGCGTGTGAGCGGCAGATTTAGTACGAACGTGCACGTGAAGGAGGGTGTGAAAGGTGAACCGCAGCCTTGTCTTCCCTCCAACGGCACGTGCACGCACATGCATGAGCAGAGAACACGCATCCTGCAAGGGGGGGGGGGGGCAAATAAACACGGCGTGGTCACGTGCACATCTCAGATATTGGGGTCAAACTAACCCCTCCACACACACACACACACTCCCTCCACCGTACCTGGTTAACTGGTGATCTGCAGGCCACGCCTCCTCCTCCTGGTGCCGGCTCCGCCTCCACCTGCGTCTGCAGTTGTGCTGTGGAAGTGAAAACACACACCGCTTGTTTCTTGTGCTCACAGAACAAAACGGAAGACAAATTTCATTTTGTGTTTGATTGCTGTCTTAGCTGCTCCGTGTGTGTGCGAGTCGCTGGGTGGCGTGCACCTGGAGCGCCCGGCTCTTAATCTCTTTATTTTCCTAATTTTTCCTTTGCACTCCAACCAAAACAAATGAGTTTGTGGAAACAGGTCGTGGAGCAGCGGGAGGAGAACTGGGACACGTCTGTAGCTGTGAATATGTGTAGCACATTGTTGCAAAGAAAATAAACAAATATCTGAAGCTTTCTCGTGTGTGTGTGTGTGTGTGTGTGTGTGTGTGTGTCATGGGGTGTAAAGGTGGATGACCCTCGTCGTTTTAATTCAACCCCTGGTTTTTAATTCAAGTCTAGTGTTTCAACACAGTTTCTGATTCCTGACCTTTGACCTTTTGGGGGGGGGGGGGGGCACAGATGGCAGCGGTCTCTGCAGGTCGGTTAATAAGGTTTTCTCTCTGCTCCCGTTGTCTGTGAGAGGAAAAACAAACACACAAACAAACAAGGCCTCCTTTGTTTTAGGCCAAAAAAAAAAAAAAAGGCGGTAATGGGAGCCACGCGGCCGCCCTCGCCGTGTGGGGCCCTGCCACCCAGAATCAAGTACATCAGATGTCCGAGTCAGAGTTCAACGACCCCGAGCGTCCGAGCTGCAGCGAGCTGATCCCAGTCTGCTCCCAGTCTGGACCAGTTTAATCCCTGTCAAACCAGAGCAGCCAGACTGTTGAACTTGGCAGCGCGGAACGAACCATTCTCTCTGTAATTATGGGCCGTTCCATCGGGGGGTGCCAGGCCGCAGATCGATCATCCGTCCCCCATTAGACCTGGACAGAGCCGCGGGACCGAGGACGTCCAAGACCCACGCGTCCCGATCTGAATCACACAGCTCGGCTCCGGCTGACCGGACGGCCAAAAAGCGACCGCGGCTCTGGCGCCGCGCGGCGTGGAAAAACACCACAGAGCAGCCGAGGGTGAAGCTGAGCCACGTGCGCCTCCTGCAGCCGAGGGGCCGGGCCTCCTGGACCTGAGGAGGCGGAGCTTTAATTTATCGGGCAAATGGACAGATTGGCGTCCTGTATTCTGAGCGGTGGCCAACAGGGGGCGACTGAACTGCTCGTTTCTATTGAAGTCATTATTTTCCACACATCTGGGCCCCATCGTTCCAACTGAAGCTCATGAAACAGTGAACAGGGTGTTTTTAATGGGGGTGGGCGGAGTCCAGAGGAGATAGTGGATTTTAAATAGTGTTTAAATAAAGTTGTTTACTTTAGATCCAGAATAAAACCAGCGGAATAATCTGGAGCAGATCTGGTGGACGATGGGAGCTCCCTCTGCTCCTCCTCCTCCTCCTCCGTTAAGAAGCTGTTAAATGAGAAATTTTACAGCCCGGTTTTCAAAGCCGAGAAATGTTTTCAGAAATTAAACCGAGCCCGCCGACAGAAAACCCCTAAAACAACCTGAGCAGCTAATCTGCCCAGTGATGGAGGACAGATGTGTCCCCCCCCTCCCCCCAGGGGACGGGGACAGAGGCGGTCACCTGCTCAGATGGGCCGAGCGCCTCCTCGGTGAAATACGGCCTCCCCGGGCCGCGCACATGATGGATGTAAACGTGACAGTGAAATATGGAGGCGGCGTGCAGGCCCTGGCCTCCATAACACCTGCTGCCAATACATCAGTTTATACGACGCTCAGGTGCTGCTGCTCAGGGTTTTATTTCAAGTCAAACGGGCCTTTAAAATGACTGATGGGCACCGGACGGCCTGCTGATTAAACGCTCACTCCTCCTCTGCTCCTCCTCTGCTCCTCCTGCAGGCGGCGTTCTGTCGTCTCGCCCCGGGCGTCGGGGTTCAACCCAGAACCGTTAGGCCGGGCTCTGGTTTGAGACACGTCCCTCAGATCGTCCCGTGAGAGGAAGAGGAGACAGAGAGAAGGACGAAGAGGACAGACGGGGGGGGGGGCTCTAACACCTCGCCGTCTTCTGTTTTCACAGGAGCGTGAACAAAGGAGCTGCAGGTTATTTTAACCTGCTGCGCTAATACAGGGGCCGCCCTTCCTGACACACACACACACACACACACACACACTCTTCATATCAACAGCGCTCCTGTTCTCCCTGCGTCTCCTGTATCATTACCCAACATGCTCTCTGTTTTTCTTAGATCCAGACAGGAAATGAGTTTCATAAAGCTGGAAAACACACACACACACACACACACACACACACACACACACACACAGAAAACCCAAAACATCCTGAAGAGACTAAGTGGGGCCAGACCAGTGCTGGACCTGACACACACACACACACACACACAGTTTGGGGAGAACAATACGACTGTTTCGACCCGGCTGCCCCGACTACCGGCCATTGGACGAGGGGCTTTCAGAGCGTGTGGGAGTGGCGTGGTCAGAATGCCGCGCAGGGCACCGAAACAATGCCGTGATTCCTGCAGCCGCCTTTGATAAGGTCAGTCGAAGACGCCCAATCTGGCGCAGGAAGCCGAAGGAAGCGTCCGCGGAGAGCGAGAGGCCGTTTCACACACGGGGGGGGGGGTGGGGGCGCTACAGGTGGAAAACAGCCGGAGGGGGAGGGGCGGAGGCAACAGCACGCCATCGCTCGGACACGGAGCGCAAGAGAACCGTCCTGCAGGGGGCGCCGCCGCCGCTGCCGGCGTCGACCCATCAGTGACCCTCTCTGTTTCCATGGAGACCAAAATGGAGCCACAGGAAGAGCGATAACGTCGAGTTCGACAGGAGAGCCGAGCGGCGCCGGCGATAAATCGACGACACGTTCAATGACCCTCCGTCGAGAATCAAGCGGCGTCCGCGTGAACGGAGCCACTGGAAACACTCGGCCACGTCCCGACGCCGAATGGGATCAACGCGTGGGTTCACGTAAAGGTTCTGTGGCGGGGGGGGCGCCGCATGGTCGGGCCGACGGCGATCTGAGCCGCGGCGAGAGGAAATATGGAAAACAAACAATTCGTTTCAAATTCTTGGCAAAATTCAGACGGGCAGATTTTCTATCAGAAGCGTGGGCCGAGTTCCAAACGTAAATGGAAGCAGGGACGGAACGAAATGTTGTTATTGTAACCGGACGCCGCGGCGAGGCGGCAGCCGCAAGCGCGGCGCACGTGTGTGGGATACGTGCAGTACCGCGGTGAATTTTAATCACCGAGGGCGGCGCGGGGGGCCTCGTCTGCGGCGCGTGACGCAGCGTGGCTCTTAGAGGCCGTCGTTAAAATTAAAAACTCAAATAAAAATGTTATGGAAACCATAAAGAGCAGAGCTCAGGATTAGAGACGAAACGAAGCCGTGAGGCGCGAACGTGACGTCAATCACGGCCTCTCAAACGTACACGCAGTCCCTCGAAACGCTCGTGCACACGCCTGAGGACACGACCGCACTCCGGGGGTAAAAATAGGGATTTCCAGGCGGCGAGGCTGGGTCCGATTAGAGCGAGCAGATGTTCCTGTTCCTGCGTCTATCTGATCGTATTTGTTTCTTATCGCCGCCGGAATCTTTCACGTGTTCATCGTGTCGCAGAGCGCCAACACAGATGTTCCCCATCGCGGAAGCGGCGGCATCGCCATGGCGACGCCTCCTCTAAAGATGGCTGCGGCGAAACGCTGGATTTACCTGCAACGCTCGCGGCCGAGGCCTCGGCTCGTCTCAGCCGCTCCGTCAGAGAAGAAGAAGAAGAAGAAGAAGCTGCGGAGCAGGAGAAGGGACAGAGCGGAGGAAGAAGTTAAAAATACTGCAGTATGAATACCACGGAGTACACTTTAATGTTGCAGCTGGAATCATTTGGATTATTTTTAAACTCTTCGTCTGCCGGGTCGTAAATCTGCAGCGGCATCACTTCTGTTCCTGAGGTACAAACCCGTCTGCTCCGCAAGTACTCAGGATACGTATTAAACGCAGTACGTGGATTCAAGTACACATAAATATTTAACATGGGCACAGTTAACAAGTTTGACTCTGCGGATCCTTGGATGCTTCACCATCATCGGCGCCACCTGGACCCGAGCTGTACTTTACTCCAACAGATACTCTCTACTCCATTAAGCCCTGTTTTAATTATTTATAAAAGTTCATCGGTAATGAGAGGGGGCGGGTCATCTGTGGCTCCGCCCCCTGCGGCAGCACCTGAAGTGGACTCGGAGAAGTTCTTTTACGGTATTTTTTACTTTACTCTAAAGCCAGCGCTGGCCGCCATGAAACCACATTTACATTCACTCGATCCAGACTGGGCTCTGGATCGGCACCAAATTGCCCACATCCATAAATATGCCTGAGACGTCTGCGGGGGGGGAACACACAGAAATGCAAAACACGAAGAACGAAAATAACCCGCATGAAACAAGTGTCACGGAAAACCAGAGAAGTTTCTGTGAAACGCCGAAGAAAAACACGTCAGTCAGCGAGTCCGCGAGGGGGAAGAACCCGGAGCCGCTGTGAGAGGACGCCGCCGTGGCGTGTGTGAGACATCGGGCACGAGTTCCCCTCGGAGCCGGGGGGCGCTCCGGGGGCGTGAGCCGGCTCCAGCTGGAGGGCTTCAAGGAATTTTCCGTTATCCGCAGAGAATAAATCACAACCAGGCCGGCGACCGCGAGCTGGATCAGAACCCATCTGATTACCGGGTTTTGCTTTTTCGTGCGTTCTGGAGATGCGCGGATTAGACGCTCTGACCTCACGCGCAACGCGTCCGAGGTGGAGCCAGAACCAGAACCGCAGAGGGCCGGGACTCATGTGGGACCGGTTCCCTCGGAATGCGCCGGCCTGTTTCCGTTTCCGACTCCTCTGGATCCAATCAGGCTCTCGCTGCTCTGATCACTGGGCCTTGTGGGCTCCTCGAGCTGAGGCAGGGCATGTGTTTGCACTTCGACCAGAGGAAGATTTATTCTGATTAAGCCGGCAGCAGAAACCTTGGCTCGGGAACGTTCGGTTCCATTCAGGGATTTTCGCTCCTTAAGAAGTTTCAAATAGTTTATTGGTCTCGCTTCCTGACGCCGAGTTCAGACGGCCAGACTTCTGGACAGAGAGAGAGAAGTAAAAAGCTCCAGATTGTCAAACACGTTGACGTGACTCGTCAAGCGACCTCGGGGCCCGGCCGCTCTCGGCGGACGGTGCTTTGGACTCGGGGGTCCGGCTGGAGACGGAGCTTTTTAAATCAGAGACTCGTTCGAGAAAAGTTGATCAGATGTGATCAGGCCGTGAGGTCACCTCTGACACATGAGCAGCGACTGAAGCTGTGGGAACCTTCACCTCAGAACCTCAGGTGAGGCCAAGAGGGCAGGGATTGGGTTGCATTCCTTCTCTCTCACACACACACACGTCATCTCTTTGCATGCTGTCGTCCTGCTTCTCTCTCTCTCTCTCACACACACACACACAGACGGTGGAGGAGATGTGACACTCCGGGGTGTCGGGTGACACCTTGAACTGGCCGATTACCGCATCCAAATGTTTTCGCTGCTCTGTAATGTGCACCGGGACAAAGGGCGGCCTGGGAACAGGACGAGCGATCGCACACAGAGCGGCGAGCGAGACGAGGGGGACGGAAACACAGAGCTGAGAATCACACAGGCCGTAAAATAACAAAGAGAGTGTGTGTTACAATCAGACTTCATCAGGAGCAGAACAAATGTCTTGGTTCCTGGTTAAACTCTGCACAATGAATGAGGGCAATACCAAGTTTTAATAGGTGTGTGTGTGTGTGTGTGTGTGTGTGTGTGAGGTGTGAGATGCCACAAGCATGTCTGTAACCAGAGCCCCATGTGAAGTCTCAGTCACAGGAACTGAGCTGGAGAATAAACTGAGTCATTATGAAGCAGCTACAGTGATGCTCATGTTCCTGATGCACGCACGCACACACACACACACACACACACACACACACACACACACACACACACACACACACACACACACACACACACACACACACACACACACACACACAGTTAATCAAAACCAGCCGCACACACAGAAAGGTTGATTGTGTGACATACACAACAACGCAGTCGAGCAAGCAAGTGAATCCATATGCAAAACACCCACACCCCCCCTCCTCGTCTCCTCCTCCTCCTCCTCCTCCTCCTCCTCCTCGTCTCCTCGCTCCAGGTTCCTTCTCACAGAGATTATGTGGCCAGGAGACGAGCCGTGACTCGCCGAGGACGGAGACTGTGAGTCGGCGACGGCCGCTCGACACCTCCGACCCCCGCTGGAGGCCCCTGGCGTGAAAACATCAAACTGGCCTGAGGTCAGCTCTCTGGTCTCGTTCTGCCAGAGACCAGGTTTATTATAAAGTGGGGATCAGACGGACAGAACACGCCAGTCCAGTTAGCGAAATAATTTAGTCGAACAAATCATCTGACATTTACATAAATGACCAATCAGAGTCTCCGGAGGGGAGGAGTCACACACCTCAGGGAAAAAACACATTCATGGAGGTTCCCAGGACTTCAAGGAGTCATGTGGAGTGTGTGTGTGTGTGAGATCTCTCCTTCACCCTGAGGCTACAGCAAAACGAGGAGGAGGAGGAGGAGGAGGAGCATCCATCAACCCGGCTCAGAGCTCTGTCCGGGCTCGCTCAGACGGCCTGAGGGCAGGCACCGAGCTCCACAGACCCCCCCACCCCTTACCGTCTCCTCCTCCTCCTCCTCCTCAGGATGATCCACCTCCGTCAGGAGTCTCTGTCTCTGAGGTGGAGGAGAAATGAGCAACAGGAGAAAAGCAAACGCCAAAAGAAGCAGATGTGAAATATTCCATTGACTTATTCCTCACGTGTCTCTGTCCCCCTTTCTGTCCCACTTGTGTCCGGCAGCGTCACAGCGGACGAGTCCCAGAGATAAATGTCCACTGTCCAACCCTCACCTGTGCAAACGGAGCTCGTCTTTCTCTTTAACAGCGTTTTTTTAAGTTGAACACAGAAAGGTGCATGTGAGTAAGAGCTGGTGTCAGGACGAGGACGAGGACGGGGACGAGGTTCAGTTGAAGAGGATGGAGTCCGGGTCTCTGTTGGCGATCTGTGCCATGTGTTTGAGGATGTCCTTCTTGGTGATGATTCCCAGCAGCCTCCTGCACAGGGACAGAGACAGAGACGTTAGGCAGGAGCAGATTATCATGGCTGGAGAGACAGAAAGCAGGAGGAGGAGGAGGAGGAGGAGGAGGAGGAGGAGGAGGACACCAGGGGAACACGGGTGAGCAACAGGAGAGACGATTACAGCTGACACTTCAATGCTAACAGTGCTAACACGGTCTGGAGCGAGGAAGACGGAGACAGTGTGGACAGACAGACACAGTGTGGACAGACGGAGACAGTGTGGACAGACTGGCGTCTGATCGCTCGCTGTCGTGGCTGAGATCAAACTCCACGACGAGGCTTCAGGTTTCAACAAGCTCAACACACACTCACACGAGGACGAGATGTGAACTCAAGGCATTCTGGGAAACCACCCCGCTGCCTGAGGCTCTTTAATTCCTCACGCCGTCTCCGTTCCCGGGTGATTCACTGCCTGCGAGGCCGTCTCCGCTCAGACGGATCCTCTCTCTAATCCCGGCTCCGTTTCCGTCCCTTCAAAACCGGTACGATCCTTTTCCACCGCCGCCTTCACGCCAAGCTGCAGCGCATCTGAAGCAAATATGCGGAGTCATTGCGCCTGTCAACAGCCTCTCAGCGGCCATGTGCGCCGTCACGGGGCCCCACGGGCAAGGCAGCGAGTGACCCCTGAAGAGTTTACTCCTAATAATATGTTCCGGTGGAGCGCGGCCGCCAAGAGCTCCGAGAAGTAAACACCAGGAGCCCAGGCTGCTGGTTTCCCACACACTGAAGCACATTCGCCCTCGTTCCTAAAGCCTGAGACCGAACCGAGTGGGCGCGCAACCCAGAGCTCCGCCTGACCTGCTGCCAACGTTCCTGCAGAGAAATCAATTCGGTTTATTTCCACGAGGGAGCGAAGGTGATTGAAGGAAACCACAAGCTCAAAGCCAACGAGCAAAGCAAATGAGCGCGTTCGTGTTCCGTCGTCAAAATATACTCCTCAAAGCTGTTTGTTTGGAAATGTCAAGGCTGTGTGTGTGTGTGTGTGTGTGGTTTAAAAAAGGAGAGCGGGATAGTTCTGGTAAACATTGTGAGGTGACGCCCTGCCCTCATTAAAAACAGCCGGCAGCTCGTTCTCCGGACTGTTATCGCTCAGCCTTTCAATAAAAAGTCCCAAAAAATCTGGGACGAAAATTTGAACAAAATCAAATTGGTGGGAAGAAATCTGATCCAGAGGTTTCTGGTTGTGCCAGGAAGCTCTGTGCACGTCAGGAGCTGGTGCACGTGGCGCTCCGTCAGCGTGGGGAAACATAACTCGGAACATTTTTCATCATTATCGCCCAAAATTTCACACGCTCAATTCAAAACGTGGGATTAGCGCTGGGCTGGGTCAGAATTCATTTATCTGAGGCCAAGCTAAAGCAGGGGCTTTGATTTCCCTTTGTTCTGAACGTGGCACGGCGCCTGCGGCGTGACCCAGAAACCAGCTCCAGCGAGGAAGACGAGCGCCCGTGTTTTTGTCCTCGCTCGTGGCCGCTGAGTCTCCTCCACGTGCTGAGCACACCACACGTCTGGCGTCCTCCGTCCTCGCAGGACGGGGAATGCTCCGACGCCACCGCGAACGAGGTGCTCGCCGTCGTCGGAGCAACCGGCCGAGCTGCTGCTCCATCTCAGAGACAGCAGCTGATCCCAGAGCGGAGTCGTCCGGACCCTCCCTCCATTAGCCGCCTCCTGCGTCCTCCTCCCTAACTCCCCTCCCTCCTCCTTTAATGCATGAGCTGACAGCGGAGTGACCCGGGGGTCTCCTCCGGCGCCATCCATCAGGCCCGGCTTCCTGAAGGCATCTCACGTTAATGTGCAGGCGTGGGAGTGCGGGCGCTTCAAACACGCTATCTGAGGATCCTCCCGCTCACCCGTTATGCGTCACCAGACACTGGCGCAGCCCCAGCTTCCTGAAGATGTCCACGGTGATGTCCATGGGGGTGTGGTCCGTCACCGTGAAGGGGCTCAGGTCCATGATCCCTCTGAGGCGGAGCGGGGGCGGGGCGTCGTCCGCCTGCGACGGGGCGTGCTCTGTGAAGACCACGCGGGAGGCGCTGACGACGCCTTCCTGCCGCTTCCGGGCGTTGTCTGGAAATAAAAAGAGGGAGGAAAAAGCGCGTTGGCGTTTAAAGTCAGAGACGAGGGAAGCGGCCGTGACGCGCTCTGACCTATCGATATGAGCAGGTCTCTCCTCAGCACGAAGCCCACGAGCCTCTGCGACTCCTGGGACACGACCACGGGGAAGCCGCTGTAGTGCGTGCTCTCCACCAGTGCCTACACACACACACACGTGTTACACGACCACGACCATGTCAAACACGCCCTCAGAGCAACCGTAATTGCCGAGCTTAATTACAACCACATGTACTTCACTGTGTCACCACGTGGTCGTACCTCCACCTCCCCGACGGTCATGCCCTCCTGCGTGAGCATGGCGAGCGCCGGGTCCGACCTCCTGGGCCTCATCACGTCCACGGCGAGGCTGCTGTGCTCAAACTCCTCCTTGGCCTCCAGGAAGGGGTAACCGTTGAGCCGGATGTGAGCCTGCGGAGCCAAACACGGCAGACTTCAGAGCGCTAACGTGGCGGGGACGCTCCGTGCTTTAGATCCAAGGTGAGAGCGTGGAACAGTATGTGATGTATGCTCACCGGGGGCAGTTTGCCAGAAACACATCAAATCAAACGGAATTTACACAAACAAAAAACAAGCCGAGGGGGAATTTATGTTGCTTCACTTTTTATCCCTCGGCGAATCCGTACGCTGATTTATCGCCGGCGGGCGCCTCACCTCGTAGATTCCCTCCCTTCCGAAAGCATCTGCCACCCATTTGCTGGTCATGGTTGCGGCCATGAGGGGGACGATGTACTCCAGGCCGCCCGTCAGCTCGAACATGATGACCACCAGCGACACCGTCATGCGGGTCACGCCACCTGCGGGGAGACAGACGGGAGGCGGCTCAGACGAGACAGAAAGAGCGCGAGAGTCTCCCTCTCCTGCTCCTCCTCCGCAGCCGGCGTTTAGACGAGCGGGGGCAAAAGTTTCTTTGTCAGTGAGAGACATAAATTTGAGAGGCGATGAAAGGGCAGCCTCTTTTGTTCAGGGCGCCGGATTTGAGGAGCATAAATTGACGTGGTAATGTTCTGTCACAATTGTTCCCCGATGTGAGCTGAAATGAAAACACACATGACATTCACACGTCTTTAAACTACATCATTAAGATTAATACCTCGGTCGGGGAGCGTCGGTTTGGACCCGAGGCCGATTCCGTGCCTGGGCTGGGTTACGCAAAACGATCACACAGAGAGAGAGAGAGAGAGAGCACGGAAAACTGTGGAGGGGATTCAGGATGTATCCTGCAGTGAGGCAAATTACCGATTTTAAAAATAAATCATGAATGGGTCTCGATGAAAACTCGAGAACAGGGGGATCTCCATCTCCAACATCTCCATCGCCGCTCTATAATTTGTGCCGATATCTTGGAAAGGCCGAATTCGAAAGATCGGCTCCTCAAGCTAACACACACACACACACACACACACACAGCAGCGTCCGTGGCAATAAAAGCACTACGGCACCGAGAGGGATAAAAAACAGAGCCGTCATAAAAACATGAAATGGTTATGACCAAATATAAAACTTGTACACAAATAAGAATTGTTCAAAAATAAATAGAAAAACAAGTTTGCCCTCAGGGCTGCCAACAGCCCCACAGAGCAGCTATTCAAATGTGTAAATACCGTTTTTACACAAATATGCTTTTTTCTATTTTAGCAATTAAGGAGAGAAACGGCCGCTGGGTAATTACTGCAGCGCCTCTTTTTTTTTTAAACAACTCACGCTCTGAGAAAAAAAAAAATTGAGTCATTGATTTAAAGTCTGTCTAAAATTAAATTCCAGTAATCGTTCTCTGACATAAAAATAAGAAGCTGGAGGGGCCTGGAAAGTTACGGCTTCCTCTTTGGGTGACGCCACAAACCTTCGAGAAGATTTCATGGAGAACTGAGATAAAATAAATGTGGAACAATGCCCCAGTGTTTATTAGGGCGTCGTTGTGCAGGAGCTCCTGGAACAGCCCGGCTCCATCTGCTCGCCGGGCATCCAGAGACATTCCTACATCAGGACGAACACGCTTTTTAATCTCTGTGGCGTGTTCCCAGTCGAACATGGTAAGAATCCCAGTGTAGCAGAGGCCCGATCAGAACATCCTGATCAAATGTCTGAACAGCCGCCTGCTTCCTTTCATCTGTTCCCGAGCTCCTCGCCGCTCCTCGCCAGTTTGATCGGAAGCAGCTCGTTCATCAAACGCACGCTCACCTAAACACGCCGCGGCGCCCACCATGGCGTAGAGCCCCGGCGTGATGCAGTCCGCCCCCGGCGTGCACCACCCTTTGAAGATGAACCAGTCGTGGTGGTAGTAGGCCAGCTGCTCCATGCCGACGCCCAGCAGCCGGCCGGCGATGGCTCCCACCGCCATGCTGGGAATGAAGAGGCCGGAGGGGACCTGGAGGAGCACAGAGGAGGAAGAGGAGGAACATTAATAAATCCCCTTTAATTTGGAGTTCAAAGGGGGCTTGAGTGCGAGGGCCGCTGCTGATCCCGGGGCAGGTCACCGCCGGACAAATAAAGCAGAGACGGGCGAGTGTGGAAGTGATTAAATCCCACATGTACTCTCCGTCTTTGAAGATGAACTCTCGATAACTCCTGAGAGGACTGTACACAGTCTGGGCGCCGAGCCGTGACCTCACGGGCCGAGCCACGCCTCCTCTGCCAGGCCGCCGCTAACGGTGCTTTCCCCCCTGCAAATCCCTGCCATTTCCCATCATGCTTGAGGGGTGAGTCACCAATTACAGAGGCGCGGGCGTCCCGCGCTGCGCTGTTTGGATATACGAGGGAGCCAAATTAAAAGCAACGTTTCGGGGCCAAATGTGACTCAGTTTAAAGCCTCGGTAATAAAGTGATTATCGCTTTGTCTACAGAACAATCTTCTTTAATCGGCGTGCAAAGCCCACAGATGGTTCTTCTACCGACTTGATCCTCCAGTGAGCCACATGACAGTGAGTCATCGGGCCAGAGAACGCAAGCGCGGCTCCACACACACGACATCTGGCAGAGCGGCGGCGAACTCGCCCAGAGGAAAGTAGGACACTGGTTCCAGACATGTTCCACGCAGCTGGGAGTGTTGCAACGCCACTGGGACGGGCCCGGCAGAGGCTCCACCCACCTTCATGCCGAAGGTGATGACGGTGACCATCATCTTGAAGACTAAGGCCAGGGCCAGCTGCCACAGCGCCGTGTACAGGCCCGGGCCCGCCGGCCGGTCCGCCAGGCTGTTCCCCGCTCCCGTATCTGAGGTGTTGACGGGCTGGAGGAGACAGACGCAGAGAGGAGGGAGTCAGAGGAGGAGGAGGAGGAGGAGGAGGAGGAGAGGCCCGGGAGAGCTGACCTGTTTGTATCCGCAGAGCTGAGACGAGTCGAGCAGCGAGCAGTCGTTGAACAGCTCCGAGATGAGCTCGGCTCCGCTCATCCGGGTGTAGCTGTTGGGGTACGCCACCAGCGCGGTGAGGGCGGCGACCACCAGCACCTCCACGACGGGGTAGTGACCCAGACGGGTGGTTTTACCTGAGCGCAGAGAGGAGCGCTGATTTATCGGCGCAGAGAGACGGAGGGATCTATAAAAGCAGACGTTTGAAGTCTGCGCCGTAACTCAGGCACTCACGCCTCCGGCACCAGGCGATGTTGGCCCTGATGAACAACGCCCCCCAGAGGCCTCCGAAGATCCCCAGCAGGATGAAAGGGGCCAGCTCCACCAGGTGCCACGGGGCGTGGAACTCCACGTAAAACAGCACCAGGCGGCTGTTTCCAAACGGGTTGATGGAGCGCAGCGTGAAGGCGGCGACCAGGGCGGCGAAGAAGGAGCGCCACAGGGTCTTCAGGGGGAAGTAATAACTCACCTGGAGGAGGAGGAGTGCATCGTGGTTAGTTTCTCAGCCGAGAGAGGCCTGGCTGGATTTAAATGTCTGCAAGAAATAAATCAAAGCGCCTTTCTTCTTGATATTTAACGCGTGCGAGCGCGTGTCACTGGGTTCAAGAGAGCTTCAGCGAATTAAATATCAGCTGAGGTTTGTTTTGAAATCTGGTTGCGATCAAGTGAAATCTGACGTTTCAGGAGACGCACCTCCTCCAGGCTGAACAGGACTCCTCCGATGGGAGCGCCGAAAGCTACAGACACGCCCACCGCCGCCGCCGCCGACAGAACCTGCGAGAGAGACCGAAAACCCCTGAGCGGACTCTGACAGGAAGTTATTATTTCACTAACGACATTTGATTTCAGTTTCCACGCCACCGATCATGTCGAGCCCCCCCCCCCCCCCCCCCCCCCTTCTGGCCCCACCTCTCGCCGCTTGGCCTCGTCTTCCTTCTGGCCCCACCTCTCGCCGCTTGGCCTCGTTCTTGCGGTACTTGGTGAACAGATGGCACAGGATGTTGGCGCAGCAGCAGGCCACGTGCACCAGGGGGCCCTCCTTCCCCAGGCTGAGCCCGGACGACACGGCCAGGACCAGGGTGATGGTCTTGATGATGAGGGTCCACTTGCCCAGGTAGCCGCGGATGATGAAGCCGCTCAGGATGGTTTTTATCTGCAGGAGGGGAAAAAAAAAAGTGTGTGTGTGGATCAGGATGCGTTTGCACTCATGTGTCAGTTCACTCCGGTTTAGAAAACATAAATATTGAGGCAAGCGGAGGAAAGAAAGTGTCTGTGTCTGGAATGTTTCCTTTAAATAAGCCGCTGACCACGCTGTGACCTCACGGTCGTGTACGGCCGCGAGGGCAAGCGTCGGGTTCCTCACCTCGGGGATTCCGGAGCCGCACGCGTACGGAGCGAAGGCCCTGACCAGCGTGACCGCCAGCAGGGAGAAGAGCAGCGCCCAGAACATGTACATCAGGTAGTTGATGATGTAAGCGAACGCACCCTGCAGCCGACACAAGACAGTCACATCAACACGAGTGTCATGGCAGAGAACGACCAGCAGAAGGAACCAAAGCACCGTGTAAAGAGCTCGGAGCTCCGACTGAGCATTTCCCTGAGTCATGTCTGACCTCTGGCGTCCCGGCTATGAGCTCGGCCCAGCTCTTCCACTGCGGGCAGCGGTCCCGCTCCTGGAACGTGGTCTCTTTGGACGTCCAGCAGCAGTGCTCGTGGTTGAACCAGAAGCCGATGAGACACACGCCCTCCTTCATGTCCGTCAGCCAGTGGGCCGCGATGTCGATGCCGCCGGCGAGAGCGCCTGGAGAGGGCGGGGGGAGCGGGTCAGCGCGTGGAGGCCTTCGCCACGCTCTGCGCTGTGTGTGTGTGTGTGTGTTACCTGACATGAGCCCCACCAGCAGCATGAGCAGCCACCCGGAGAAGGCATCGACGATGCTGAACAGCAGAGCCACGGTGGAGTGCCGGCTCTTGTTGGTGATCTGCGCCCGGACAGAGATGAGCGTGTGAACATGAGGCGCTCAGGCTGATGCCATAAATGTACAGAACGCCTCGGCCCGGCGCCTCTGACCTCCCGGTGTCGGTCCCGGTCCTTGCTCTTCTCCCTGACCCAGTCGATGGTGTTGAAGTCTTCGTAGGTGCCCAGTCCGGGCAGCGGGTCGTCCAGCGGGTCCACCAGTTTACTGGGGCCGGTGCCGTTCATCCCTGCTGCTCTGCCGCCGCCGCCGCCGCCGTACTCCTCATAATCTGCAGCAGGAGAGAGAGAGAAAAGACAAAGAACAGATATTAGTAGCGAGCATTAATGGAGGAGAGAAGGATCCAGATGGAAACCATTTCTAACTCGTCGGTCTCAGTGAAACAATCCCTGGAGTGACACGCACACCTGAGCCGACTGGACCGACTGGTTCTGGAACGCGACCAGCAAGAAAAACTCTGATTAAAGTCGCATCTTTGTCCCTGTGTCACAGCCCCGGTGATGACCTGCGGTGCCTCGCTCACGGGCCGGGGCACGCCGACACGTCTCTAAACAACACCGCTGACGACGCATGGAGGAGGAGGAGAGCGAGACGAATGTTGTTGCACAGATAAAGACAGCAAGAGAAGGGTTGTGAGTTTGACCACAGCTCTGAGGACACAGCAGGAAGTAGGACACACACACACACACACACACACACACACACACACACACACACACACACACACACACTAAGCTTGATGAGCTGTAAACTGCTGTAATGATTAAACTCCCCGATGTCAGTTCCAAGTTCCAAAACAACACGCGACACACACTCTGCTGCTAAAGGAGCAGCAGGAGCAGGGAGGAGGAGGGGGGGGGGGGAATCACAACCATGTTGCTCTTCCAGTAGAACCCGTGTCAACCGTCACACGCGGCTCAGCTCACCGTTTCTAACCACCACCACCTCCTCCTCGTCCAGCTCCTTGGTCCAGAACTCCCACGCCATCGCTCCTTCTCCAGCTCCCACTCTCTGGCCTCCTGCAGGAAGTGGCCTCCAGCTGAGCTCTGACGCTGGCAGCCGATTGGCCGATGTATCGACTGGCTGAGCCGGTGGGATCTGGTTTCTATAGGCTGAGAGCGTGTGAGCTCTGCCCTGATTGGCTGAGGCGGCTCGCTGCGTGTTAACTGGGTCACATGTTTATCCTGTCTGTGACCTCGTGACCCCTGTGGGCCCTGTCACAGGCAGACGGTGATAAATATTTCTATTTGGTTCTTTCTGATTTTTGCGTCACCCCGCTGACGAGCAGACGGAGGAGTTTGTCATCGCCGGTGGTCCTTGACGTCACGGCGTGACCTCAGACGCCTCCCGTTGGAGACGTGCATCAGCATCAGTCAAACGAACACGACAACGAACCTGGTGAATGAGACTTAGAGGACACACTCACGCACGCCTTGCTGGCGAGGGCGGGGCTTCGACGAGGTGGAACTGTTACTGACAGGAAGTGGCAGCAAGCCGTGGTCATCGCGAGGCGAATGATAAGAGCTTCCTGTGTGTCTCCAGAGAAACGCAGCCCCAGATTCCTCAAACTGGAGAAAAACCTGTGGGCAACTCGAGTGTGTGTGTGTGTGTGTGTGTGTGTGTGTGTTTCCTGAGAGGCAGAACATCTTTCATTTTCACACACATGCTCGATTCTCTTCAGAAAAGCGGACACGCACCGTTTGTCGTTAGGCCGAGCCGCCAAAAGCTACACAGACTGTTTTCTGTGGGAGAGTGATTTCTACACAACATGCGTGAAACGACCGTCTCACACACACACAGCGAGGGTTTGAACTTTGAACTCCAGAGGTTCAGCTGCCATGGGAGTCGAATGGGTGGGGCATGAAGTTAATATTTATCCGTCCACGGACTTGGACAGTGGATGATGGAGGGCGTGTCCCTGTGGGAGAGCCGATTAACTTCTCATGTAAGCTACATTAATGTCTCCCACATGGCGGCGAAAGGAAGAAAATCCTTTGACTTCAAAGGGAACCTGGGTCGGGAGCGTCTGAGGAAACGTGGTTTAGCTCCGACTGTGCTGTCAGATCCCAGCTGCACCAGACGAGGAGCGTTGCGCAGCGCTCTCCACGTCGCCTCTCGACCTTGGCTGCGGGTTACGACACGTCCCGTCAGAGCAGAGCGGGGACAAGTTAATGTTTCATGGGAAATGCTCTCTCGCCATTACAACGGTCACAACAATCCCCCTCGAGCAACAGCGACACGTCGAGTTCCTGGCAGTGAAAATAAACATGGTGAGCAAAAGGAGAAATAAAAATGCTCCCCGCCTCACTCCTCTCCTCTTGGAAGGGAATTCCCTCTGAAAATATTTTTCCTGATGTGGTTTTTTGAGGGGGGGGTTCTTCTCTCCTCCCTCCTCCTCACAGCTGGAGGAGCTCCAGTTTCTGCGATGGACACATTCCTCCTCCTGTTTCAGATCCTGCAAGTTGTTAAAGGCTTTGCAATTATTTCCAAACAGATTTTTCTCTCAATGATCCGAGAAGCTGGAAGGAGATATGATTGCTTCCCTCTGCAGGCCCCAGCCCCCCCCCCGCCCCCCCTCTGTTTACGGCCCGTTGGCTCGGCCTGCGGCGCTACGAGCTGCAGCCTCAATGATCCGAGAAGCTGGAAGGAGATATGATTGCTTCCCTCTGCAGGCCCCAGCCCCCCCCCCGCCCCCCCTCTGTTTACGGCCCGTTGGCTCGGCCTGCGGCGCTACGAGCTGCAGCCAGAGACGCAATGTCAAAATGGACGTGGAGGACAATGAAGCAGATGTCAGCAGGATTTCACAAGAACCACTGAACCACAGCCAGGGTTTCATTTCCCACTGTCTCTGACATGAGGAGATGGAACCAGACTCTCTGTGGACCAGCAGCAGCTCCAGCTGCACTAAGAGGAGAGCGCTCACTAACAAGCGGGAAGGAAACGACACTTCCCTCAAGACGAGGAAGTGTGAGCAGGTACTGAAGAAGCAGGAAATGAAAAGCAGCTCGGTTTGAATCCACTCAGATGTGGACCGTCAGCGCTGAGTAATGTGGGCTGGGACCAAGCAGCAAAGCAGTTGACTCAGTGAGAGCTCGGCCCAGCAGCCGCAGCAACCACAGAGGGAAGATCACATCTCCAGACCTCCTTCCTGTCCTGGCACACTGTTATCTCTGAGCTTCTCCTCTGGGAGGAGGAGGAGGAGGAGGAGGAGGAGTGACGTCAGCTCCCTGGCTGACTCTGCTCCTCTCTGGGGGAGGTGAAACTCATATTTAGTTTGTGTGAATGTCAAAGTTGTGCCAGGTCGAGAAAAAGCCACTGCTGACAAACAGGAAGTGCTTCACTGCTTCGAGAGCCTTCGTCCTCGGTTCGTGTCAGAGGAGGAGGTGCCGCTGGTTCCACCAACACCAGTGCCTCAGGACAGAGGGTGTCCACAGTCAACAGGTTGTTTTTGTGCTGAGTCATCTCTCTCCACTGGGGGAGGTTCCTCCTTTGACGTGAGGTGATGACATCATTAGTAACCAGGGAGAAGCAGTGGGTGACACACACACACACACACACACACACACACACACACACACACACACACCTGACACATTAGTCCTTGTGTTATGTTGAACCGTGTATGAAAACACAGCAAATGACAGGAGACAGAGACAGACAGAGACAGACAGAGACAGACGGCGGCTGAGAGAGCGAGCATGTAGTAACTCATTACTCAGACATGTGACCATGACTTACTGGAAGCATGTGACTCTCACGCTGACTGATTACAGGTTATCTTGAATCTTCTCGTCCGCTGTCACACGTCACTAATGTTTGCTTAGGGTGCCATGGAAAAAAGCTCTGATACCGACACGTTTGACGTCCACGTCCTCAACTCACTGCAGCACAACAAGAAACCAGTTCCTCTACCTCTGGATCCAGACCACAAACAAAAGCTCTTTGTTCGCCTGTGAAGACAAACCAGTGATTCTCAAAGTCTCCAGACGACTCACGACTCGTCTGTTCTCTGAACACCTCCTCTCCTGTGTGATGATGATGATGCTCTGGTTCTTCACCACTGAGTCCTGCTGGCCTCAGCACTTATCCATGCCCCCTCTCTCTTTTGGCTCTCTGCCTGTGTTTGTACTTATTGCTTGCTTTGGATAAAAGTGTCTGATAAATGACTTTGTAGTCCACGTGCACAGGAGACGACCGCCTCCTGTCCTGCTCCACACTATGAGGGGGACTGGACATATTCCTGAGGCTGTGTGTCTGCAGCTGCTGTTACCTGAGCTCAGAGGAGGGACGTCATCGGTGCTGGAGAAGTCCAGGGTGGCCCCGGCTATGTCCACCATCTCATCGTCGTCATCGTCACTGGGGAGGTGGAGGCTGTCGCTGCAGTACCCGCGGTTCTCCATGGCTCCAGGTCCTGGCTTCAACCACAGCACGGAGGAGACGCGTTACAGGAGTAAACACTGACAACACACGTGATGCACCTCCTGGAGCTATTGCTTTCAGTGGGAGAGATCCAGGGACGAAGGAGGAGGAGGAGGAGGAGCTGCTGTCACCCAGGCTCATCTGTGGCCGCACAGCGACAACACGGCTCCGGTTACCGGGGAAGTTTTTCTACTTCCTGTCTCAACTCTGACAACAAACACCGCGGAGGATGACTATCTTAGCATTAGCAGCTAGCCGCTAATTAGTTGGGACGAGCTGTCAAACACAACATTTAAGCTAGCTCGGCTCCCGAGCCGCTTTAACGGTCGCTGCTGGTTGACAGGGGGAGACGATGGACGCGGGTTCGAAGCCTGACATCACCTGTGGAGCGGCTGCAGGCAGAGAGCTGCCCGGGGAGGAAGTCTTGTGACTCGGATTTGCTCCGCCGTCTGCTCCGGGGCTGCTGGAGTCACTGTAGCCGGGCTCAAGTTCACGGTCGGCGGCGTCGGCGGCTCCAGTCGCGTCCTCCGGCCCCCGGGTCGACGGGGGGTTCGAGCCTCGATGAGTCCCGGATGAAAATAAGACGGGTTCGAGTGTCACCTGCGCTGCAAACAGCCCGTCAGGTTCTGGGGAACTCAGCCGCAGTCACCCGCTCTGCAAGCGCAACCGTCAAGTCAGCGGGAAACCGCAGCGACTTCCGCTTCGTTACACAGTCCCATTAAACAGCTTCCACCTTTTCTCTGAACTCGTCCTTGTTTTTATTGAGTCTCCGATTATTCTGTGATGATTTTATTCGAGATGTTTTCTCAGTTCATCTTGTGTATACGGCGAATTGTGTCGTTTTACTTTGAGAGCCAAAGCCGGTCCATTTCCGGTTTGTTTGCCTGATTTCCGCTGACTTTATCAGTGCATCTGCAAACCAGGAGAACAAGTCGAAGCCAGAGCAGTCGCTCCCTCATCTGGGTCAGTGGAGCAGTTCGATGAAGCTGGCATCAGCTTTCTTTCTAATAATAATAATTGTTATTATTATTATACAAGTATGTTATATTTGTTACTGGTTTGATCAATTAAGATTATTTGTTTATCTATAAGTCATGCTATTAATTTTATTTATTTACAAACCCATTTATTTATTTATATTATTCTGTATTATGATTAATCATGATTGCATCAATGAATGGATGTCATTTATAATTTCATTATAATAATTATAAAGGAAGTGAATGAATTCCAGCCAGTGCAGAGTCTGAACATCTGGGATCCAGATGTTTATTGAAGCCCAACAGGTTGAGTAGTTGTGTTGAGGAAGGAAAACAACTAAACGGCGACACCTTGTGGTCACATGTGGAACTGAATGTGGAAGGCTCCAGTTTTCAGGCTTCTCCGGCCTCCTGTTGCGCGCACACACACACACTCCATCATCAGCATCGACTCCCCAGCTCCCACTCAGCTGCCCAACGACTCTCACCCCCACTCATCATCCATCAGCCTCCATTTCCGTCCCGCCCCCCCCGGAGCAAGCCCCCCTCTGACACAGCACAAAGAGCCCGTTGACCCGGCCCAGCACAAATCACCACAGGAGACAGGAGGATAAAATACTATTATTATTATTTATGGTACTTCTTCTGCAGTTACAACAAAAAAGTGAAGTGTTTTCTCACTCGCTTTCAGTCGGTTTATGAAACAGCGATTGTTCAGATACAGGAACGGGTGATACGTAAAACCAAGCGACACGAACATGTGGAACCTCGTGTTCAGGTTTGTTTGGTTTAACAACAGCAGGAGGAAGAAAGTGTAGAACTTCTCAACGGAGCTTTGAACCGGTGACGCTGAGGAAAGTGTTTTGTGTTATTCAGAGTAAATAGAAAAGTTTCAAGGGAGAAGCTCAAGTTCACAGATTGCTAAGATGGTGAGGAAAATCCTGACTTTGTTTTTAATCAAGTTAACTTAAGCAAAACTTTGGTTAGTGAGCACTCAGCTCAGCTTAGCTTAATGACTGGAAACCCAATCAAACGGAGCCTTGCTACCTGTTTCCCCTGGTTTCCAGTCTTTATGCTAAGCTAAGCTAACTGGCTGCAAGATGTAGTGTTTGTGTGTGTGTGTGTGTGTGTGTTCAACCCTCTTCTCTATCTCTCAGCAAGAAATCAAACAATCAAAATCTGCAACCCCGGGATTCTGATCTACGCTCGGGAAACTTCTTCAACTCGCCGGCCTTCTCATTCCTTTTACAAACATTCCAGTCATAAAAAACAAATCGTTATATACACATGGAATACAATATCAACACAGGAGTCTTCTGTACAGCACGACAGGCGGAGTCTCAAACTCCACAAAGTGACACACGCAGTAACGGAGAACATGGCGCCGAGGACACAGCTCACGTGTTTGTGGACGCAGGCGTCCTACGTCTAATTAACGTCCCAGTGATGTTAGTGTTGTGAACCTTTCTGAAGCTGACCTCAGACATGATTTGTGGTTTCTGAGGACGAAGCACCAAGTTCTCTGAGGCTTAAATATACGAGAAGACAAACAACAATAAGCAGCGTCTCAGTGACTCGTCCAGCACCGAGTGAAATGTCTTTGGCAACGTGGTGTGATAAGGTTGAGGGTGTGGGGGGGGGGTTACAGTACGTGTTCAGAGAACCTCAGTGTCCGTCTCTCAGTTTGTTTTGGGTCCAAATCTGCTGAGCTCTCAGCAACAAACCACATCAGAAGATGGACTCAGAGCTCGGTGTCTTCAGTAATGTCCGTATCCCATGGACATTCCCAGTCCCAGTCCCAGCCCCAGCCCCAGCCCCAGACTCTCCCTCAGCCCCCTCAGCTGCTCCTCTCCCAGCCGGATCTTGTCCTCCAGCTGCCTCTGCTCCACCAGCAGAGCAGCCTTCATCTTCACAAAGTGACTGAGACACAGAGACAGACGGAGCGTCGGTTAAACGTTGACACAGAAACACAGATCACGTCCATCTGGGGTGGGGTGGTACCTGTAGTCTCGGTGCTGCTCGGGGGACAGGCAGCGGGCCAGCACCCGGCTGACGGCCTGCTCTCTGCGGTCCACGTGGTCCTTCAGGTCCTGGGCCTCCGACAGCTGCCTCATGAGCTGACGCTTCTTCTCCAGCAGAGGGAGCTAGAGGATGACGAGTTCAGACTTGGTTCATTTGACCTCCTCTCACTTGGATGTATTCTTCCTTATTTAACTACACCTCACAGTCCCTCCTCCCTCCGTCCTTCCTCCTCACCCGGTCATTTTGCTCCGTCTCCGGGTCCAGCGTGTCCAGCGTGGTCTCCACCCTCAGCAGCCTCCCGGACAGCGACAGCAGCAGGCTCACCACCTTGTCCAGGTCGCCGATGAACATGCGGAACTTGTCCACCTCGTTGGGCTTGCACACAGACACCACCATGCTCTCCACCTGGGGACACAGGGACACGTCAGGCGCGTGGATTTGATTTGGCGCAGTGAGATCAAACCAAAGGAGGTGCCGCCCCACCTCCTCTCCCAGCAGAGTGTTGGCCCTGATGTCGTCCTGCAGACCCCTCTGAGCTTCTCTCAGCACCCCCAGCTTCTTACGGAGGCTCTCCATCAGCTGCTTCTGCTCCACACACACAGAGTTGTTTCAACACCGCGGCACGTCTGTCGGCGCCACGCCATCAGCCACGTCTGCGTTACCTTGTACGTCAGCTCGTCGTCCTCGTCTCTCGCTCTGTTGTCGGTGAAGTCCTTCATCTGAGACAGGAGCTGAGCCTTGGCGGCCGACGTGCAGTAATAGGACGAACAGCTGGAGCTGGCCCCGGAGCGCCTGAGGGACACAATCACATAAATGTGTGTCAGGCCAAAGCGACACATCAAGAGGAGCACGGTAAAAACACGTCAGCACCTCCTCCTCCTCCTGTTACCTGTCCAAGCTGTCTGTGTTGTGCTCCGGGCTCTGGTAGGCTCCCCTCCAGCTCTCCGTGCCCGACTCTCCCTCACTGTTTTGGGGGAACAGCTCCTCCAGGCTCAGCCTCTCTCTGCTGCCCTCGCTGGTCTCCAGCTCCTCCTCCACAGAGCTGCTCTCCGCCCTCGCCCTGCCCGCCGGCGAGGCCTCACAATCCGGAAACGTGTCGATGTCCGTCTCTAGGACCGTCACTGGCAGAGCGAAGCACGGCAGCTCGCTGGTGATTGGTTCGACCTCCGCTGGGAGCTCCTCCTCCTGGAAGTCATCGATGTCGGTCTCCATGGGGACGTCCAGGTCCGCCTCCAGGCTGTGGGCAGGACTCGGGCTGAGGGTGGTCTCTGACTCGGTCCCTGGCTCTGGGATCTTCTGCTGCTCCTCGGGCTGGAAGCCTCGGCTCACGCGGAGCTGCCGCTCGTGGTCGATGGCGAAGTACGACTCAGACGGAGGAACTCCGTTTGCCACGCCGGGAGGAGGTGCGGCCTCACTGTGAACCCTGGGAGACGGGGACCTGTCCCACTCGGCTCCTGGTCTCACGTGCTGCTGTGGCCGCGCTGTCGTCCTCTCTCTGTCTGGACTGTGGGGGGCGGGACCCTCAGAGGAGCTGCGGAGACACGTGATCCAAACATGACGCTGTCACTGGTGAGGAAAACAGTTTGGTTTGTCATTGAAGCTGATTGTCCTCCCGTCTCACCTGCTCACGCTCGCGTCCGTCGGTGGCGGAGGTGGAGTCCACGCCATCTCCTCCATGTCTCCGCCGTACGAGCTCCTCTCTCTTTGGGGCGGGGCTACGGGTCTGAACGCCCGCCTGGAGAACATGGGACTGGGCGGAGTGACGGCGAAGGGGCGGTCCTGAAACTGAGCCTGAAGCTGATTGGACGGGGCGTGGGGATGGGGATGCTCCTGAGTGTGGCGGTGGCTGCGGCAGGGGCAGCCCTCCGCCGCCGCCTCCTGCCTCTCCGGGGGCAGACTGTAGGACCTCTGCCTGGACGTCTCAGCCGGCGGGAGGAACGAGGAGGAGTGGAACGAGTTGGAGGGAGGGATGGAGTGAGGAGGTGAAGAGGAGGAGAACAGCGTGTGGTGAGATGCACGCCTCCGGTGGAACTGCTCCCAGTTTGGGGGCGGCGGCCTCGGAGGAGGCGGCGTCTTCTTCCTGCTCTGCCTGGGCGCGCTCGCCGCTTCTCCTTCCCTGAGGCCGCACCCTCCCTCCTCCGCCTCGCTCAGCGTCTGACTGGTCGCGACACAAATCGACGGCGACCAGCGCTGGTTGCCGTCGAAGCGGAGGTCGTTCTCGGACATGGCTCGCCCTCGCAGCGCGAGAGGAGCTGGCGGGGGAGCGAAGGAATACCCGTCGCTGCCGTCGACGTCTCTGGGGCCCCATCGGCCGTGGTGCAGCGGCTGCTGCGGCGGGGCGGCGCTCTCGGCGGCTCTGGACTCTCGCCTCCAGCTGGGGTAGTCCCTGAGAGGTGGAGCGACACAAAGGAGTCATTCAACACTCACAGACCCCGCCCACAGAAAGACAACACTCCTCAGGGTCTCTTTATGGACACAGAGAGGGACACACGTAAATGACAGCGTGTTTGTCTTTTGCGTCCCAGCCTCAAACATCAGCGGACGCCATGCGTGTCCACAGAGGCCGTCCACACGCTGCTCTGCACGCTTAGAGCTCATTACAGGCAAACCACGGACTGAGTGGGGTTTCCTGCCCGACCCCGCCCAGCGTCTCCGGGGCCTCACTCAGACTCAATCAGATAGAGCAGGAGAAAGTGTGTGAGGCCAGACTGAACGTCACAGTGTGTGTGTGTGTGTGTGTGTTGGTCTCACCTCTCAGACAGGCTGTATTTCCTGTTGAGCTTGGTCGTTTCCTGTTGTCGGCCAGGACGCGTCTGTGGAGGAGATTTAAAGTTGTTTATTTACACCAAAGGAACGAGGGGAGGATTCAAAGCGGCAGATACTGGAAACCAATTCCAGGCTTGGAGGCTATCGCAGTGGCATCAAACCTACAACCTTCCATTTGAGACTGAGCTCAGTGTGGAGGAAGCTGGGCTTTAAGGCCCCCCCCCCCAAGGCTTCAGGGAAAACAACAACATGGTGTCGACTGAAGTATCTGCTGATCTCAAGACACATCGGGTCCAAAACAAACGTGGCTTTGGCTGCACTCAGCGTTTAACACTCGGGTCACCGACAGGTTGAAGTTCTGTCAGTTCAGACTCTCCCTAACCCTAACCCCCCCCCCNNCCCCCCCCCCGCTGAGCTGTATGAATCCATTTGTGGCGAGGATGAAACCAGACGCTGCCATTATCGCTTCCACAAGTGTTGCCCAATCCCCCCCCAAAGTTCCATGAACTATTTCAGTGATCCAAACCACCCGTCCCACCACAGGAGGCTTGGATGGAGTCTCTGGCCTTACCTCTGTGGGCGTGTAGCTCCTCGCCGTGTGTCCCTGCGGCAGAGGCTGCTGCTTCTCCGGGGCCCGGGAGGCGGAGCCGACCGGATAAAAGGCCGAGCGCGGGGCTGGACCCTGGGCTGGACCCTGGGCTTGGCTTTGGGAGAAGGCGTGAGGCTTGAGCTGGAAGGTGTGATTCTCCTGAGCAGCTCCCTCCCTCTCTCTGTCTCTCTGGAGTCTGGCCCTCTCCATCTCTTTCTCTCTCTCCAGCTCCAGCTCCCTCTCTCGTTCCCTTTCCCACTGTCTCATCCTCTCCTCTCTGTCCCTCTCCCGCTGCAGCCCCCTCAGCCGGGCCCTCTCCATTTCGAGCTCCCGCTCCTGTCTCTCCTTCTCCTGCTGACGCTCCCTTTCTCTCTGCCTCTCCCTGCTGCTCACCGACTGCCTCCTGCTCTCCACGCTGTTCCAAAGCAGGGAGCCTTCCTGTGGAGGTGCCCCCTGGTAGGAGTACCTCCTCTGGGCGGGGGGCAGACTGAGCTCCCCCCCCTGGGGCTCAGGACAGGAGGGCTTCCTCTGCCTCGACACACTTGAAACAGCCGACCCACATTTGCTCGTCTCCTCGAAAAACTTCATTCTGTCTGCAAACGGGAGGATGTCGGTCTCCTCCTTCCAGGAGCACGCAGAGGTGCGACTGTGGGAGGAGGTGTAGGTGCAAACCCCATGTCGTGACCCCGTCACCCCCAGTACCCTCTCATCCAAGACTCTACACCGGCGGTCCGGTTCTGGTTCGGGTTCTGGCTGGAGCTTATGCTCAGGGGTCCATCGCCAGCGGCGGGCTTTCCCCGCAGGAGCTGGTTCCTCCACAACTCGGATGCCGACTCCAAAACTGGGCAGCACGGGGTCCAGGATCTGGACCGACCGGGACATGTTGGTGCTGTGAGTGTAGGCTGCCGGTGGAGCTTGCAATGCATCATGGGCCGCTTCAGGTGAGGCGCCGGTCTCGGCTGGAGCCGCTGTCCTGACGTCCTCCTGGATCACCGTGGAGGCGAACGCTACTCTGGTTCTCCTCTCCTTCGGCGGCAGTTCTGGGGGTTCCTGTTCCTCGTGGAGGTCAGGAGGCTCCTCCTCCTGGACAGTCTCCCCGCTGCAGAGCAGCCCCCCCGGGCCGCGGCTCCTCTGCAGCTGGGCCTTTTTCCTCTGGATCTCGTTGCGGAGGTTGGTGGCGAAACGCTCGCTGCGCCGGCGGCGATGGCTCCTGGACGAGTTCAACTTCTTCATCGTTGCCTCTCCATCTAGGTTCTCCTCTCGGTGTCCTCCGCCGACTCCTCTCTGCTCCTCCAGTAAAGTGTCCATGCTGGCAGCAGCACTGAGAGGCTCAAAATCTCGGCCCGAGCTCAGCGTCCCCTGGGTTGAGGACCCAGTGGGGTCCCCTGGGACGCTCAGCGAGCGGCCCCACGGGTGATGATGCTGAGCTGAGGGGGAGGAGCCACCATTCACACACATCCCGTCAAGTGTGTCACACGACTCCCCTTCGTCGCCGTCCCCTTCAAGGAACACGGATCCCGGGGTGGAGCAGCGGCTGCCGTCCCACTTGACAGGCAGGAGCTGATCGGGGGGGACAGAGGGAGCGTACGGCTCCGAGGAGGAGCTGTGACTGTTGAACTGCAGCAGCTGAAGCTGCGTAGCCAGGAGCTTCTCCGGGGCGCTGTGCCGGTGGAGCCCTGTGGAGGAGTGCTTGGTGTCTGACGGCTCCTCGGCCTCGGCGGAGGAGGAGGCGACGGGGCCTGGGGAGGTCATCACCAGGTCAGACAGGGGATCTGAGGCGGCATCATAGTCTTGGTTAGCGTCACATGGGACGTGTGGAGCATCTGCGGTCTCCTCTGGTTTGTCACTTTCTCCAGGAGGGGAGAAGCCGTTGTGAACTCCTGACTCAGCGTCTGGAGCCGATCTGTGCTCCTCACAGTCAGAGGTCAGGGGGGAGGCCGCAGCAGGAGCAGGAGCAGGAGCAGGAGCTAACTGCTTGGCAGCAGAGTTACTGTGACTCCTGGTGGCCCTGAAGCTGTCCTTCCTGGCTGGAGGCTGGGGAGGATTTGTCTTCCTCTCCTCCGCTCCTCCGTCGCCATTTCTCACAATCTCGACGTCTCCTCCCCTCCTCTCCACCTCGTAACAGCAGGACGAAGGCCTCTCCCTCACCTCCACGGGCCTCCGCCTCGGCCTGGTCAGCGACCTGGACTTGAGTCCAGTCAGCTGTGCCTCGTCTGGGGTGTCGGCGGATGAACCCCCCAGGGTGGAGGTGTCCCCTCCAGGGAAGTCCGGACAGGCCGGGCCCAGGCTCTGGAGGAGGTTGTCCATGGAGCAGGTCTCCCCGGGCTTCAGCGGCACCGCCGCGTAGTCGGATGTGTTGGAGCTGGCGGAGAAGGAGCTGTAGGCGGAGTCTCTCTTGTTGTTGAACAGGGCGGGGTCCACGGGGGAGTTGTGGGAGTCGGAGTACGGCTGGGCGGTGGGAGTGGGCGTGTCCAAGCTCTCCATGGAGCCCAGGGAACTGCTGCGGTCGGTGGAGGAGTACGGTCTGGACAGCTGACCCCACTGCATGGACAAGTCACTGCAGAGACACAGAGGAGCAGCGTTAATGAACGGATCAATAACAGAATAACTCCCTGTGGTTTCCCTCTAATCAGTGTCACGTTTCTCTTCAATAAACCGCAAGTCAACTTTCATTTTCAAACGCACACGCTGAAGACACATCCAGTTTATTCCCCTGGAATCAATCGTTTGAACTGCGCCGCCGAGGAATCTGTTTTCTATCAGTCCTAAGCTGCAGATCCGCGGCTGCCCCATGTGTTTCTAAAGACCCTCGGAGGACGCCTCTTTAGGCGGCGAGGGATTTCCTCCTCATCAGCTCCCACCGCCCCGAGTGGAGCTCTCTGAGTCATCCCTTGATTCCTCTCATCCTCTTCTTCTGCCTCCTCCTCCTTTAAGTGTAGATTTATGACCGAGCTGCGCCGGCTGATTGAAAGCGACATGGATGTTTACAGCCCACTTGTGTTTCCTCTCGCTAATAACCAGAAACAGGAACCGCAGTTATTCTCAAGAAAAGTCAAGTGGGTTTCATCTTTAGAAGTTTACTTGGGAGGGTTTTTACCTTGATGGGGGCAAACGATCACAGAGGGAGGGCGGAGGCAGCAACACACATGGAATAAATGTCACACATGTCAAATGTTGTCATTGGATTTCTGTTTCGCTTCTTCCGCCAACGTTCTAATAATAAAACTATCAAGAATTGCAAAAAATAAAAGAATAATTTCCCACTAAAGCAAACTTCTCGAAAAACCACAAAAAAAAAAAGATGGCAGCGAAATAAAGGGGTATAAAAATACCTCTACACACTCTGGCTGATGCTGCGGCTCCTCCTGTTCTTGTGCTTGGTTCAGGTCCAGCTCATGAAAGGGCCGAACCACAACACTGAGGTATTTCCTCTTATAAAGCTGCCGAGGGGAGATGGAGGGGAGCAGTGTGGGAAACAGACCATCTCCAGGCATTCATGGTTTACAGTCCACGAAGGGATCTGACGTCCGATGTGTGTGGGGGGGGGGGGGCTGTGTAGGTCTAACACCATCAGAGGCCGACATGGTTCTTCTCCTCACTTTAAACACTTTAACATGGTCCTAAAGGCCACAGCTCAGCTGGGTCACCGTGCGCATGAGAACGCCACATTTAGAGGAAGTGAGTCGTGAATGAGAGGGCGGAGCCTGCCGTATAGATCTGACCTGGGTGACAGAGGGAGGAAGACGGAAAATGAGACGGGAGCTGGACAGGAAATGTCAGTCACTCCCATCCAATCAGACGCCAGTGTGAAACACGTGAGTGTGAGAAGGTCGACGTGGGTAGAACCGGCAGGTTCTGATAGCTACGCACACGCAGATGCAGACTGAACAAAACGTCCCTCACACAAACACAGCTCATTGAACGTCTTCCTCTCTTTGTCCACGCGCTCTCAGAGTCACATGCCATTGTCCAGAGTTGTGCTGGGAGCTGCCTCCTCATCTGAGGCTGTGCCTGTGGGAGCGCGGCATCACATCGCTGAGGGTTATCAGCAGCAGAGCAGTTTAAGCAGCTGACGTGTTCCGAGCCTGACAAAGGGACCACATCTATTTTTATTGTGAGTCATTAAACACACAGCGGCGACTTCCTCCTTCCCTTTAAAGGATCTCAGCTCTGCTCTGAGATCACGCTCCACCTTCCTGCTCGGGACAATAATCATAAGAATAATATACATATGACTGGGCTGGTCAGTGGGGGCGGGAACTCTCCGGAAGGATAATCAGATTTCACCCTTCATGGCTGCGTCGTAAAATCAAATCTGGCCCATTTAAACCAGTCGACGCACTGGGGATAAACTCCTGATCGCATCAAATCGATGACCGGCCTCTGCTGCTGCAGCAAACTAATAACCAACTACTGATCTGTTCAAACACACAGGGTGGGGTCACGGGGGGGCATGAATGTTGAAATGGAATCCAGAAATAGAGCAATCAGCTTCCTGCGTGGGCAGAGTTGACACAAGAACACGCTGATGTCACCTGCTTCCTGCCCATTGTTGGCTTTAAGGGACCAAAATCCCCGAGGACGCGTCACGACGTCGCCGCCACATGACTCACTGAACGCGAACTGAGCCCCGACGGTTTCTGCGTCACGTGTCTCACCTGGTGTCAGTTGTGTGCCAGGGTAAGGTGTAGGGGCCGGGGTGGAGCTGCATGGCAGACGGAGGCGGCGGCGGGGGGAGAGGAGGGGAGTCGGCGGAGGGCAGGCAGGTCGGAGGAGGAGGAGACGGGGGCGGGGGAGGGAGGGGCAGCTCCGACAGCTTCGCCAGGTGCCAGGAGTGAGGCCTGAGGAGAGGAACGTTGCGCCTGCAGAGACGAGAGGGAGAAACTCGGGTGAGGATCGAAGACGGCTGAGGACCCACAATGCATCAGTACAAACGGCCATAAATGAACGCTGTCGTCTTCTATGATTTCCTGAATGTTTCCGCTTTGAAACCTCTTCCTGATCCTAGGTTCAAACCATCATCGGGATGGGTCTGACATGGCAGCCCTCTGCGAGCATTAAACTGCGACCTACTGCGACTGAGCGCTGCCACGCCAAACCCTGCGGACACAGCTTCCTACACAGTTGTTTGGACTTCCATTAAAAACTCATCTGACATGTTCAGCAGTCGTATCCGCAGCCAGACATTCCACTGTATCCCAAGATATTCACTAATTCCCTCATTCAGACGTCTGACACCATGTGCTGGCCAGATTCAGCTCAGACCCCCGCAGACTGTGTGTGTGTGTGTGTGTGTGTGTGTGAGAAGAGAAACAAGAGCGGGACACAAAGATAGAAGGAGAACAACCACAGTCAGATTTCTCTCAGGGTCTCGGTGATATCTATGTTGGGAATCAGATTTTTCCGACGGGTGGGAAATCTGCTGGTGGATGAAAATAACTTTGTGCAGACAATGAAAACTGTCAGAGCTGTTGACGCGAGAGACGCGAGGTCCGAACACGAGAACAACGACAGCAACAAAAGATAAATTGTTGGAGAACGGCCGTTAAAAAGTGACGAGCGTTAAGATTCTAAAGATGTAAGCTGAGACTGTTCCGGCTCTTTCAGACGAAAACATTTGGAGGTGCAGTTTTGGGAGAAGAATGTGGACTCTGGCACCACCAGGGAAAGGAAAGGACCATTTCTGAGTATTATTGTTTATGATAAAGCAGGAGAAGGAGAACCGTTTCCAAAATAAACTCGTGGTACTTCCTGGTTCTGGCTCCTTAAGAGGGATTTCTATCTGAGCCCCTGATTGTTTGACTCCGCTGATGTGTCCTTAAATTATCCCCTGAGAAAGTTTATGTGTGTGAGTCTGTGTGGGAACCATTCAAACGCAAGCAGACAAAGTACCATCAACGCAACCCCCCCCCCTCCTGATTTTCTCCAGGTTTAGAGACAAAATCAAACCATGTGACTCCAAAGTGACAGTAGAGCTTTCGTTTCAATAAATGCTCCAGAATAAGAAACAACATTGTGATGGAGTCGATCACACACCTCCAGTCTGTCCCTTTCATTCATTGGACACAGGAAACAGATGCAGGCTGGGACCCTCCGACGGGCCACAGCTCGCCGCCTCACGCCTGCCTCTGGGCTACCTGTCCCGGCCGCCGCCGCCGCCGCCGCCGCCGCCGCGGACACAGAGGAGTCACATGAGGCATCATAATTCCCTGGCAGACGAGCGATAACAGCACGTGCTTGCAATGGTAAAACGAGATAATGAGTGTCGCTGCCACCACGCCGGGCCAGGAAATCAAATCAGGTTCGCGAGACGGGATCTGTGAAGGCAGCTAGAAGAAGAGGAGGACGGCCTCTTCGTCTCTGAATGCGCCTCTATGAGCGGCAGCAGCTGGAATGTCCCAGATAATGGTCAGAGAGAGCGAAAGCAAAGGTCAGCACACACACACAAACACAGTCTCCATACAGCGGCGGACACCGTGCACCGGAGTCAGTCTCGATTCGAAGAAAACACGAGTTGAAATCACAGCGTGACAGAGTGAATCACGTGCTCTGCCCTGGGAAAGCATCGCCTGACTCCACGTTTATCCATGAGTTGTGTGTTAATAACAGTTTCCACACCTACCAGACTCAATGACAGAAGCATCCACGCTCACGCTGATCCCAGAGCAGCTCCCGGCATCCCTGACACCCACGGCTCAACACTCACACCCGACAACAACAAGTTCCGTTTCCCCACCACCGGCGTCCATGAGACCAGCGAGTCTCAGAGCTGATGTCCCCGTGAGGTGTCCGGCAGGTTCTGACCAGGAGAGGACTGGTCCTCACATCCCCTCGCTCCCTCCTTTTCCTCTCCCCCTCCTCCCTCGCTCCTGTCGCTGGAAGACAAAACATGGCTATTTCTCCCTCCTGCACTCTGCTCTCTCTCTCTCTCTCTCTCTCTCTCTCTCCTCATCTCATTCTTCCCCTGCCTCTCTCGCCCCCTCCCAGGCAGGATGTGTGAGTCAGGGAGAGAGGAAGTATTGTGCTGAGCAGATAAAGTGGTGGACGGCTGCTAAAATAATACCCAGGGTTCCACACTGTTATTGTTCGAAGGGGGAAAAATGCAGAGGTACTTCCTCCTGGATTCTGCATGTGTGTGTGTGTGTGTGTGTGTGTGTGCAGAGCATGAAAAAGAAATAGAAAAGAGCAAAGAAAGCTGAGAGCGCTGGACAGACACGGGGGCTTTTTCTCTTTGGCAGAGCGACGGGAAAAACAAAGTGTGGTGAAAGAAGGGAGCGCAGGGGACAAAGAGAGGAGGTGACGGCTGCACATCATGCTCCTCCTGCAGGAGCATTAACAACTCTGACCATTGTCCTCCTGATAAGAAGCTGCTGCTTAATTCATAAATCTATTCGTACACGTCACTTACTCTCCCCCACCAGCTTCAAATATCAAACTGGGATTTATTTCCTGGAGGACACTGCTGGGCTGAACAACACTAACTCGGCACCAGCGTTCCTTCTGTGACCAACCCGAGGATTCAACAGGTCAAACGTGTGTGTGACCAGACTTGAACAAACATCCAGAGGTGTCAGTTAAACTTTAACCAGCCTCACAACGGCAGACGCTTAATAACAAGCGGCCTTCAAAGGATTTCCTGCAGACTCCACCAAGACGTGCGTGTGTGTGTGTGTGTTGTGCACTTGCATGTGAGCAGATTCCTCACATTCTGCCTCACAGGGGTAAAAGGGTTAACTGCTCGAAAGTCTAAACAACCTCGGTCCCTTTGTGTTTGCAGGCAATTAGGACGTGTTTGTTTGCTTTATGGGTCTGTGTGTGTGTGTGTGTGTGTGTGTGTGTGTGTCCTGTGTGCCCTCATCACCCTTGATTGTGGATTTCTACATGACACAAACACTCTTAAAGATGTGTTTACTGCTTGGACGCACTCATCACGTAGACATTTGGACATGGAGACGAATGCTGCTGCTATCACACACACACACACACACACACACACACACACACACACAGCAGGTAATCAGTACAGTGAGACCAGGCTCATACCAGAGGTTGATGGCAGGAAGGGTGAAGTCCACTTTAGCCTCTGAAGCACAATGCACCGTTTGTTAGCACTACAGCAGCCAGTGTGTGTGTGTGTGTGTGATTTACTCAAGTAAATGTGATCACATTGTATTTCGTCCCTGTCGTCCAGCGTTCATCAACGTGTGAGATCCCAGCTTCTGTAACTGGCTCACTAGCGTCGCACCTCTAACAGTGAACCGAGCTTCCCCCCAAACAAAGTGGGTCAGGGCCGCATGGCAGTAAAGTGAAGTCCAGAACTTCTTGCGTCACCTCCGACTCAGAGCTTCGGAGATTAGACTGGATTTGCGTTGGTTTCTGGGTGAGCGCCGGCGCGGCCGCGAGCAGGGGTTCTGGGAAACGTCGGCGTGGAATAAATCACTATCAGCTGACGCGTCAGTGAGGAGCGATGAAGGAAACAGACGTCACACACAGAGCATGTGAGCCTTCTTTAAAAATATTGATGCGCTGAGACTGGTTAATAGAATCCTGCGGAGCACGAGGCTTTCTGTTCACAGGCTTTGATTGAATTTATCGCCGCCGCTGCGGCTCGCAGACAATAAACAATGTCACCGGCACGCCGTGCGCTTGCTTCTATCACCATCCAGGAGAAGTCGGATCTCGTGAGTTCTGATTTTGTTTGTGTGTCCACAAAGGTTGTGCAGCTCTTCCTGGTCACCAGAGGGATCCGAGTTCAAAGCCCCGGGACGCACAGCCTCAGACTGGGCCTGGACACAAACGTTTAACGACGGGGGCCGAAGCCAAACGTGTTCCGCGTTACGTCCGTGAAACACGAGGGGTGAGCGAGGTCCCAGGGTCAAAGAGGAAACCCTGTCTCTCACTTTTACCGCCACCGATGTAGTTTAAGAACACTTCATGTCCCGGGTCCTCTTCCGCTCTGTAACATCACACATATTTCAAACACGTGTGTGTGTCTGTGTGTGTGTGGGTGGGTGGGGGTCATGTATCACAGACTCGCTGCTTAATGGCCCAGTTAGTCAAATCCAGGCCAGAGGAGACAGACAAACTGTGGAGGACCACACATGCACTGGACGGACCCCCTCTGCCGTCTCCTCTGCCAATATGAGGAATCATCGCCATGGAGAGTCTGCTCCGTTTGGCCACTGAAAAAATAGCACAATAAAATTTAGCGACTCAATAAATTAAAGGGTTCGTCTGTGTCTCTGAGCTGCCTCTTCATCCCAGATCAAGGCTCTAAGTTCCCCACATCTGAAGGATCCTGATTAGTAGCTACTAAACTCAGGGGAGCCGGCCCCATGGATCCACTTGTCCCCCTGTCGGGCTGCCACTGCCCCCGCTGCAGCGTCCATAAGTCATCGGCCAACTGCGTCACACAGAAACGTCCAAACATCCAGGGCTCTAATCAGAGCCAGAGCCAGTGAGGAAGAGGTCTTGAAGGAATGTCAGGAATGTCTATTGTTCGCTTTGGGAAGCAGCGATGGGGGCAGACTATTGTGTTTCGTGGTTCTTGGCAGCGCACACATCAGTCTTGCCCACGTCTCCAGGGACCCGGTGGTACGAAAATCTAAACAACGGGATGTGTGTGTGTGTGTGCGTGTGCTGCCCTGACTTCTGACCTCATCCACTCAAAGTTCTAACCAAGAAGAGACGAGCGGGTCGGCCTGTGGAGCTTCAGAACACAGCTATTACAAATGAGCAGGAACAAGCGAGCAGCATCAGCTGAGATGAAAGGCTGAGACGTGATGAAGGTCTGTTTAGGCTCTGAAGCATCGTCTTGTAATTACTCTTTTAATTCCCTACGCCTCGCTGCTCTTTCATCTGAAGGCTCTTCTTTTACCAGCATTTGTTTGGATTTGTGTCTGAACTCAGGGAGAGATTTCATCCAGAGTAAGAAAACAAGCAGCTGCACTTTCTCAGTCGGTCGAGGCGCCGAGGCCTCGCTTGGCAAAACCGTAGCAAAACCATTGTGGGGGATGAAACATGGCGATGAGCAGGAGGAGAACATCACACTCACTGTTTATTTCCTGGGCATCATGAATTCTGAGAGAGAGAGAAAACCAGCAGAGAGCAGAAAGAACCCACCACGGGAAATAACATCCTCCTCCACATTAAGAGCATACAACACAGCGCTAACTGTGCACGCACACACACACACACACACACACAGAGCTTCCTGCCGCTGTCAGTAAACCTGTTCACTCTGGGTCGGTCAGAGCCGCTTCTTTTAACACACTCACGCCGATTCCACCAACGCATTAAGGCCAACCTGGACAGGAAGTTTGGGAAGAGCAGGAAATGATGCAAAAGCTGAAGAATGTCCTCCGGCCTCGTCCCCGGCTGCCCACCGAGAAAACTGTCACACACAGAGTACAGTTGGCTCTAACAAAAGGTCTGTGAAAACAGGAAGTAGTATAGAGGGAACATTTCCAGGTCGAGCCAAAAACACATCCCTCTGTCCCTTCCAGAAATATACTGGAAAAATCCTCAGCAGGAGACAAACAGCGCGAAGATGTACACATACACAATACACGCCTCATAAGTCAAGGTTCTATGTATCCACAAGGGGGAGCTGTTTCATTCTTGTAGGACTAATTATCCAATTATGGATGGAGGGTGTTAAACTTCATGGCTGCAGTAAAAGCTGAAGCACACTCCAGCCTGCGCACAGAGTGAATTTGATTTAGAATTTCATCTCGAGAACAAACAGTGACGTGTGAAGGGAAACCTCCAACAATAACTGACAGAGGAAACAGAACGAAAAACCCAGCGAAGGAGCTCCAAGACGACCCGAGGGTCCAGTGTTTTTCATGAGTGTGAAAGTGAAAATTCACCGTTTATCAGAAACGCACGACGCGCTTTTCTGTCCAAACCAGCGCCGCTGAACAAAAGCAGCCTTTTCTGAGTGTTTCCTTCCTCGTCATTCACATCCCATCATTAAACGCAGAGTGTGTGTTTTTCCAGAGCAGGGCCCGTTGATTCACCAGCGCTCCCACAGCCGAGACCCTGCGCAGGGAAACCCCGGCGAGTCGTTTCCTGACGTTTCCAGGACAAGTGCACGTGGCTCGTCTCCATCTCCAGTTTAGGTCAAGTGAGTTTTAATTGAGCTAAGAAAAACAGAGCAGGCACGCAGGGCAATTTCTCACACTCTCTCTCAGATATATATACATATATATACACACAACACGTACAAAAACACACGAGGTGGAGTCCCTCAACGTTTGGCAGGAGTGTTTGGAAACCTGTTTGGAAAGCTGCCATCTGAGAAGCACACACACACACACACACACACACACACACGGGAAAGTCCCTGAAGATGGTCAGACGCAGCACACACCAGACACACTGGATTAAACTGGGTGTGATTCTTATAACCAGTGAAATACTACGTTTGTCCATCTGTCTGTGCATTCATACTGTGTGTGTGTGTGTGTGTGTGTGTGTGCTGGACGGCCGATCTGGTTTCACAGCCAGAACAGAACGCACCGCTGCCAAACAGCTGCCTGAAGCCGTCCCGGGACGACACTTTCACGGTTGCACATCGAGAGCAAAAATCCTGCAGACTGGTTTCACATAGCGTCCCAGTTGGGTGAAACGCGGGACTGTGTTCACTTCATGAGGGGAGAGTTGCTGTAAATCAACATGTTTACTGCTGTCATAACAAGATCAGTGCCACCGCAAAAACACAACAACAAAATAAAAGCCCACGTGCATCAGCTGCCACCGGCTGATGAACCTGACCTCAGATCCGTTCATCTGAGCAGCCATCGTCATGGTGCAGTAAATCAACTTAAAAACCGCAGTAATCAACATATTTATGCCAACTGCACGCAGCGTGTGTCAGAGGTGAGGTCACCGCTGCGTTTGCTGCACCAAGTGGCCACAGGCAGAAACTACAACTTGAAATCAAACTTCTTTTTTTTTAACAATTTCAAACTATTTCCAATTAATAGATGTTATAATTCAATGTTTTTTTTAATCATTACAAACACTCACTCCTCCTCCGTGCTCATCACAGTTTATCTGCTTTTCTTCTGACACCCGGAGGGGTCAAAGGTCACATCCTGTGAAACCTTCTCAATCTGCAAACGTTGCTTTCATGTCTGGCTCGAACATTCCTGACAGACCCGAGGGGGGGGGGGGCGGTCACCTCTTTCTCCCCCCGTTTCTCACCTTCCTTCTCGTTTCAGCACGTCGACGCAAAGACACAAAGACACGCGGCGGATCGAGACGGACGAGGACGCAACAGAGGACAGGGGCATGCTGGGAAGTGTCGTTACCTCCTGACTGTGAGCTTCAGGATCCGGTACGAGCCCTTGATGAGGATGAGCGCCTCCTGCCGGCTGCCGTACAGGGCGGAGCCGTTTATGTTGATGAGCTCGTCGCCGACTTTCAGCTTCTTGCAGTGCGCCGCCTTCCCGCCGTCCTCGATCTGCGGGACAAAGAGTTGGTTGAGATGAAAGAGGGAAAGTTGGAAGGCGAACAGCCGCGCTTTCAGATCAAGGGAATAAAAATAATCGTAAGAATGAGAAGTCGTTCAAAGACACGTCCCTCGCTGCCAAGACGTTTACAAGCCGCTTCTCTGAGCGATTCCTCCTTGGGGCCGTCTGGTCCCCATGGAGACGTCACCCTGAGGAGCATCTCCACATCCCACAGAAGCATCACATTCCTGACACTCAGCGGTGCAGCCCGCGCTGCTCGTGCATTGCTGGGATGCTTGAGTGCATCTTTCAGGCTGCGCGGGGGTGAGACGTTGACGAGCGTGTGGTGTGAGGATCGAGTTCGGCCGTAAATCACATCGACCGGGAGAGAGCAGGATGAAAGAGAGACACTCTTTTTTAAAACGTGTGCTCTCACATCGGCCGTTTCCCACACTGCTCACAGAGCTGCAGGATTTTTATAACCGTCTCTTTCCGATGTCAAACCCAGGTGAATTCCACCGTCGGCCCGGTATCAAATGCTTCAGGGGCGCGCACAAAGAACAGAGGCCTGGTTCCACCGTCCATTCATTCTCTCGCCGCTGCTGCAAATATCAGCAGAACGCGTGTCATGGAAACGCCGCTGGGGACTTGACAGAGGCGCAGCGGGGCGCTCGGCCTGGGCCGCCAACTCAAATGTGCCGCGTCCTCTGGGGACTGATGCTGTCACGTATTCTCACTTCAAAAGGTTCAGGTTTAAAATGTGACCCTGCTGGAAACACACGGGCCAAACAGGAAATACCTGCACGGGGCACAACTTCATCACAACTGCAAGTTTCTAACGTTTAAACCGAGCTCCTCAGCCGACGGGTCACTGGGGTTTATGGCTGATAGGGCCGGCCAATCAGAAGAGAGCTCTATATTTTCTGTGGTCGTAGCATGAAATGAAGGATTTTACACAGTCTGGGACTCACACACCTCTGTTTCTGTTGCTATGGGATCACACACTGTGGAAATTAAGGTATTTCCACACACACACACGGCAAATTCATCTGCGACGTGCACAGCTTCATGTTAGTGTGAGGGAAGTTGTGAACTTTTTAAGGATGTGGCGATTAAAGTGATCCACGTGAACGTCTGAAGAGTTTTGAAAAGCGCTCGTAAAAACCTCGGTGCTCGTTAAACTCAGCCTCAGTGCCCCCACGTGACCGGGCTCTGTGTGTGTGTGTGTGTGTGTGTGTGTGTGCCATGTTGCCGTGCAATGCCCAGAGTGGGTGAAGTCACCCTCTGCACTGAGCAGACAGAGAAGAATGCCCTCTCTGTTTGGCTGAAACATACGCACACTCTCACATGCACAGCAGCCAGACACACCCTTTTATTTTTAGATTCAAGGGGTGACTTCATGGTGTGTGTGTGTGTGTGTGTGAGGAGGCATGGTGCCCGTATTGTGCCAGGAGAAAAATGTGAATCCTCATGCTGGTCACAGGTTGCCATCACTCAGCTATCATCTGACACTAGCACACACACACACACACACACACACACACACACACACACACACACAAACAACAGCCTCTTTATCGAAATCTGAAACAATCATCGGCTCCAGCCTGAAGATCATTAACAGTTGGTACAGAAAGCTCCTTGAGAGCGTGTGTGTGTGTGTGTGTGTGTGCGTCTGCCATAGCAAGGCGGTGCCTTCACGTGTGCATGTATAACCTCACATTACGAAAAAGGTCCAGACAGAGAAAATGAGTAGTTCTCTAGGTAACACAGCTACCAGAGGGCACACACACACACACAGCAGCTCGTGCTGTTTAAAGTTGAAGTGCAGATGTTGTGGCGTCAGTCAGCAGCACAGGGCCGTGCACAGAGCTGTCAGCTCTGGCCGCCGCTCCGCTTGGACCCCCAGGACAAAGAGCCTCGGGGGAGGGAGGAGCAGAGTCTCCCAGGACCCCCTGCTGCACGCCAGCTCCTGCTTTTGTTAGGACCCACAACACGAGCACATGCGCCTCCTCTGAGGGTTGAAACGTGGAAACATGGCGGAGGAGCTGTGTTTTATTTTGGAGCGCAGTGTTTCCCACGTGTTTGAATTCACCTGACCCACTCTCCAGAACCAGGTCACGGACCAGTTCTTGCAGTCGCTCGCTTCCACACAGGAAGTACGACAGACACGGGCGTTACCCACGAAGCAAAGGGACGTCCACCAGGTTGTGTCCTCTCTGGTGGACACAGACCGGTTGACTTCACACTGCTGCAGGAACCTGAGGAGACTCAAAGGCCGGAATGTGAAGATACATATCAATGACAGACGAGCTCTATTTTCTCACTGCCTCTCATTGAGCTGCACACACACACACACACACACACCCTTCATCAACCTCTGCCCTCCAGTCGGGGCCTTGTGAGGCTCTCCTCCCTTCCTCACACCCACGCTCACACAAGGCCTTCTTTATCGTGGCGGGAGGAGGGGAGCGACGGGGATGGAAAAAGAGAAAAGCTCCCACGCTCACGGCGAAAAAGCAACGAGCCGCTAACGTGAACCCGCTGGCGTCCAGCGCCATCGATCCCCGGTGCTGGAGCTGCAGATCCTGGGCCACAGAGTGAATTTCATTTAATGACAGCAAGGGGATGGAGAGATGAGCCAAAAGGAGTGAAAGAGAGGAGGATAAAAAAAGGAAAAAGGAGAAATAAAAAACATCCTGCGAGCTCCGTCACATGGACCGACACCAACATGTGAGAGAGCGAGAACTCATCTCTCTCTCTCTCTCTCCCTGGTTGACACTGTGGCTTTTGTTTTTGAGAGTGCGTCCACGTTCTGACGCTCCCCCGATCTGTCGGCCTCTTGCGGCTCAGACTGACCACAGGAAGCTCCCTGCGTTTCCTTTTTTTCTACCTTTGGAAACGTAATGAAGAAGAGCACCTCTGTCCTCACGGCTCATGTACAGACCCATATATCCAAACGCCCCGTCAGCGCTGTGGTTTCTCAAGTTTGTTTTCCAACCAGAACGTTTTCGGTAATTATTTAAAATATGCCGTCGCCACTTTCTGGTGGGTCTCCAGGCTGGTTTATTTTTATTAGACGCACTCCCAGGCCGAGACTAAATATTTTAGACTCAAATTAAAGAGCCGATCTGGATCCAGGGAGGAAGACGAGGAAGAGGAAGAGCTGCGCTCCACTGCAGGAAAATTCAAAGCAAACAGACGTCGCTGTTGCCGCCCACCGCGCTTGATTGACAGGTGATCTTTGGTAAAAACCCAGCGCAGCTTCGCACCAAAGACGTTCTTAGCACCTTAAGCTCCAGTAATTCCTCCGAAATCCTCCGTTAATCTGTGAAAACAAGACGCTCATCTCAGACTCTCCGAGCGCTCAGCCACATCAAAGGCGCCCCTACCCACAATCCTTAGCAGAGGAGCAGGGAAGTGCTGCCCCCCCCCCACGACCTGACCCTGAAGAGATGCCTGGGCCATCATCATCGAGACCAGCACATCATAAAATAAACCCCCCCAACACACACACACACACACACTTCAGTGACACACAAGAAGAGTGTTGTCACACACACACACACACACAGGTGTGTGTCCTCTAGGGAACGGACTGCCGCTCAGCTCAAATACACAAACGCTTCCAGAGGTTTTTTGAGGACGTGCTGAGACCAACCCAAAAACACACAAAGCGGAGTGTGTTCTCGTGGTTGTGTATCCGTCCTGTGACGCCCGCAAAGCGTGATCGAGTGAAAGTGTTACACGCCTGCGAGCGGGAGAAGCAGCTTCAAGGGTTCTGATCAAAGTAGGTCAATGAAAGATTTCAGGTTTCACTCGAGCAACATATCACTAAATATCTTCTGAGTGGTACCCACTGGTTATATAAGTCCAGCTCTACACACACACACACACACACTCTGGCTGTGTCTCTGGTGCAGTATGGAAGCCATTAGATCCGGTGTCCAGCGCTGACAATGGTGGAGGTTAAAAGGTCGGCGGCCTGGTGGGACCCGAGAGGGACCGGGCTGATCCGTCAATGTCAAAACAAAAGCCTCTAAGTGCATGTGAATTCCTCACACACACACACACACACACATGCAACATGGGTGAAATATTAACTTTAACTGCCATCACATTAAATCTGACTGACCTGCTCTCTAACTCAGGCTGTAACGTGACGTCATGTGACCTCAGCGTCACAGCCCGATGCATCAATCTGGAGCCCATGGACCTTTTATCTCTCCGTCTGTCATCTCTCCATCAGAGGATGCAGGACCACTTCTTCTCCTCCGTAATCCCTCCATCCACAGTTCATCCATCATTCCCACATTTGCCCTCTCTATTGGGACGATCTGCTGCTTGTTTGTTTCACAGCCATCATTTATCTTTGCGCTCTCAGAAGTTCCACGCAGGGAGGAGAGTTATGACTCGCTCAGTCGCCACTCGTCGTCCGCATCACTCCACGAGGACGCGGGATGAAAGGATGTTTCCTCCAGGAGGCGGACGACAGGAGGAGATGCAGTAAACAAAGAGGAGCTTGTAACAAGTCAAACCTCAAACTGGAGCTGTTCTGCCAGCGCAGCCATGAGAGGAATGTGTGTGTGTGTGTGTGTGTGGTGAGCGCCTCGGTTTGAGGCACGGCTACGTCGCAATAAACCGTAAACATATAAACACAGATGCTCAGAGAGGAAAAAACTAGAAGGAACGACGCCTCATCTTAATCCGACATAATAGCTCGGAAACTGCTCCTCACGGCGACGTCAGCGACGTCAGCGCGGCGTCGGTGGGAAATGACGCAAAAGACGGGAGCAGTTTGGACGTTAATCCCAAATCCCAACCTGACTACAGGAGAATAATGGAGCTTGACTGAATTATTAGGACGGACTCAGCGAGCGATTATGTTTTAAATTGATAGACTGCTCATGTACCGACACCCACCAACATCTGGCTCTGCTCTGCTGATGGGAATGGAGCCAATGTGCAGACAATTTTCTTCTTCTTGGGTTTGGTGACGCAGCTCCAAGGTGTTGGCACATAAATATCTTCTTGTTTTTGTTCATCAACATGCAACAGTGACCTTTTCTTCCTGGCAAGCTGCAGTGCACACACACACACACACACACACACATGCTGCAGAGATAACAGCGTGGTGTGTGTTTAAGGCTCACTATACTGATGTACGTACACACAGAGGGGTTGTTATTACAGTGTGTGTGTGTGTCTCCAGACACAGCCTAAAAGAAACAGCGAAAGGCTCCACAGATCAGAGATAGGGACATTCCAGCTCCGCCCCAACACACGGCGGCTCCACCTATTCACCGGCTGCAGGCCTCTGCATCGTTTATCTGAGAAATGAGAACTGATAACCTCTGCAGGAGACATCCTCCCAACTATTGAAGCTTTAAATGATAAAATGACACACATGAATACACCCTTTCTTCCCGGCTCCCTCATCAATATGCACTATTGTGTACGACGCTGTTACACCACATGTGTTTTTGGTTAGTTAAGACAGTTAGAAAAAGCAAGTCAGGACGGAGGATATGGACACACACACACACACACACAGTAGGGACAATAGCATCTCTATCTGATGGCATCCTCACCTACCCCCCGCAGAGCAGAATGCCACTGGAGGCTACCTTTACAGGAATGTAGGGACACACACACACACACACACGCAGAGAGAGAGAGCTGTTTACCGACCCAGGACATTTGGTTGCATACCTCTGACCACATGTCAAAACATTCTTTTGTAAAGTCCCGGGACTTCTGTTACTGTCAACAGCAGGACGAGAGAGAGAGGGAGAGGGGGGGGGATTATCGTCTTCATCTTTGTTGTCTGTTCTGGGCGAATCGAATTCCCAGCTACTTGCGGAGTTGTGAAACACTCGGTCAGAGCGCTGCCCACGAGAATGAGGATCGGCGAAGGAACTCGGAGGAATCCAGAAAATAACAAACGGTTCTGGAGACAAAACATCAGCACCGGGCCCACGTGTCTAGACCTCTGCTCTTTCAAAACTCTACAGATTCATGTTGAACAGACCCAGTGAATGTGGTGATCACTGAGATGAGCCGTGTCTGCTCCGCAGGGGGCTCATGGGAAACACAGCTCAGATTCTGATGTTTTCACGTTTCGGGCCGAGATCATCGGTGATTTACCGACACGTCGTCGTCCCCCTGCTCACGCCAGCAGCGAGCTGGCATGAGGTCACACAGTAAAAGCCCAGATGAAAGTGAGCTGACAGCTCAGCAGCTGCCGCTCTGTCAAACGCAACAAAGGAGAGAACTCGCCACTTAGTCATCACAAACACGTCCAACAAAAGGCACAAAGGACGAGCCCAAACACACGGCACCGGTGACCCTGAACACGCCTGCACGTCTGAGGCCCTGTGATCATACATGTGGGTCGCGACCAGGAACCCACACGTGTGAACGCCGTGTTTGCGTCCGTGTGTATCTGCCCCCTGGATTTATAACGTCTGTAAACATCTGCGTGGTAAAAATGAGACTCCAGCCCTGACTGACTAGTTAATAAGCTGACAACACACTGGGTCACTTAACGGCTGATGGAGTGGCAGAGCACACACACACACACAGTGGTAATTTGTTATGCTCCTGGAGGAATGTTGACCAAATGGCTTATATCCCTCTGCTGTCTCAGACTGGGACAGCCGCCCTTCCCCCTCCAGGAGTGCACACACACACACACACACACACACCACAAAACACGGACATCCTGAAGGGGCAACAGGAACATTTATACGCTTCGCCTCGAAGTCACTCGATGGAAAACACAGGGGTGACGTCCGCTCACATGGAAACCTTGACCTGTGTTTAAACCTGAAATAAATGTGCTCATGAGTTATGATCATGACCGACTCTTTTCTGTTAGCGTCTTTTGATAAACTGCGAATGAAACGGAGGTTATGAGGTTCTCCTCTGGTGGGGGGGGGGCTCGGGGGCAGACCCACAACATGCTGGAGGGATTGTATATCTCATCAGGTCTGGGAATTCCTCGGGATCCCGCGTGTGGAGCTTGGGGTCGTAAACCAGGATCTGACGCTCAGCGCCCAGGAGGCCTGTGAGTTCAGTCTGAAGGATGGATGCTCGCTCCTCATATTTAAATGATGTCATGGCGCCCTGCTCTCGATGACAGATGGTAATTCACTCCGCGGCGTGGTCAGACCGATGTGCCGTCATCCACCGGTTCCTGGGCTGCTGTTTTCAGGCTTCCCGTTCATCCCAGAGCCCTCTTGGTTATTTCAAATCCAGAAGGAGCCATATTTGGAGCCTGACTGAGACCTGGACGACAGAGCCCGCCCACTTTCACCTGCGACCTGCTGCCATTGGTCTGACTCTCCTCCGGGCTTCACTTATATATTTCCTCAGCAACTAAACGTTCGTTTAATATGACGAATCTGAGGATCACACACTCGAAGGTGAGGGGGTTGAATTGATGACCGTACAGACACTGTAAACACACCACACATAAAACACACTTTACCCTCTCTCCTCTGTCCTTCAAGGACTTTGCACTTAATCATTAAGCACTTTAAACACTTTTCTACACCATCGTTCCCAACACTCACCGCCTGCGCTGCTTTATAGCGTGTGTGTGTGTGTGTGTTTTAACCGGACACTGAACACAAAACAGCCATAGACCACATTTTGATTTTCATCTCCTTTAGCAGTCCCAGTCACATTTTCCCAGGGGCTGTGTTACTGTGTGTGTATGTGTGTGTGTGTGTGTGTGTGTGTGTGTGTTTCCAGATGACTGAGCCAGGCTTTTCCATTCCCCACTGTGGCACTGTGGTGAATATGGATGCACACCGGCCAACATTTACACCACCGCTGCTGCGACTTTTCAGCAGAGTGGGCAAGAGAGAGAGAGAGAGAGAGAGAGAGAGAGAGAGAGAGAGAGAGAGAGAGAGAGAGGGGAAGCTATAAAGAGATGGAGGGAGAGCGTCAGCCAGCCTACTTATGCACTGGACTGAACACACACACACACACACACACAGACCACCCCCGGCCGAACACACACCAATAATTACTTGCAGTAATTCAAAAGACACCCTCCTTATTTCCAGCGGCTCGGTCAGTCAGCGAGCAGAGGCCGGGAGGAAACGCCGGCCCCCCCACGACTTCAGCACTACAGGACGAGGTCACGTCCAAATCTGAACCAACTGACGAAGCCTCGAACCCTCCCGAACACGCCCCCACACCTGAGACAAACCCTGATCACAGCGTCCCGAGCATGATCCGTCACCCCCCCCCGGGAACCCCTTTGAGCACCCCTGTGAAAACCCTCTGACCTCCAGGTTTGAGGACCCGACCACCCCGTTACATTCTATAGTGCTTCTCAAACATGGACCCATGCCGGATATTTGAGAGGAAGAGGAGGCGGAGGAGGAGGAAGAGGAAGAGCCTCAGAACAGACGAGACAGTCAGAGTTGAAAAGTTTAAACCAAGTGGATAAAATATCCCACAAACCACCACAACGTGTTCTGGTGCTAACATACGGAGGATGGAACGATGAATGAGCAGCGGAAACTTAAAGATGGAGTCTCAACAACAACAAGAATTCTGGGAGTTTTAAAGTCAACATGTGTTGAATGAGAGAAGTTCCTGCATTAAACATAATAATTATAAAAATAAAGCATCAGAAAAAAACAAGTCAGTATCAGGAACATTCACTCACTCACATTTTAACAATAACATGAGCTGACTCATGATCATTAGTTAGTCTCTAGTATTGATTAGTGAATATTATAACTAGTTAGTGCTGGTTATGGTTCAGTGTCATTATTAGCTAGTCACTGGTATAAAGTATGGATGAGTGTATTATAACTAGTTAGTGCTGGTTATGGATCAGTATCATTAGCTAGTCACTGGTATAAAGTATGGATGAGTGTACTATCATTAGTTAGTGGCTAGTTATGGGTCAGTATCATTAGCTAGTCACTGGTATAAAGTATGGATGAGTGTATTATCATTAGTTAGTGCTGGTTATGGATCAGTATCATTAGCTAGTCACTGGTATAACGTATGGATGAGTGTATTATCATTAGTTAGTGGCTAGTTATGGGTCAGTATCATTAGCTAGTCACTGGTATAAAGTATGGATGAGTGTATTATAACTAGTTAGTGGCTAGTTATGGTTCAGTATCATTAGCTAGTCACTGGTATAAAGTATGGATGAGTGTATTATAACTAGTTAGTGCTGGTTATGGGTCAGTATCATTAGCTAGTCACTGGTATAAAGTATGGATGAGTGTATTATAACTAGTTAGTGGCTAGTTATGGGTCAGTATCATTAGCTAGTCACTGGTATAAAGTATGGATGAGTGTATTATAACTAGTTAGTGCTGGTTATGGTTCAGTATCATTAGCTAGTCACTGGTATAAAGTGTGGACGGGTGTATTATCATTAGTTAGTGGCTAGTTATGGGTCAGTATCATTAGCTAGTCACTGGTATAAAGTATGGATGAGTGTATTATAACTAGTTAGTGCTGGTTATGGGTCAGTATCATTAGCTAGTCACTGGTATAAAGTATGGATGAGTGTATTATAACTAGTTAGTGCTAGTTATGGGTCAGTATCATTAGCTAGTCACTGGTATAAAGTATGGATGAGTGTATTATAACTAGTTAGTGCTGGTTATGGGTCAGTATCATTAGCTAGTCACTGGTATAAAGTGTGGACGGGTGCGGGTGGAGGTGCCGGACTCACCCTGGTGATGATGAGCGGCTCCCCGTGCTCCAGTCCTCCTTTCAGGGTGAACCCCCACGGTGCTCCCCCGCTCAACTGGACCTGGATGTGGTGGAAGGAGACGAGCTGCTCGACCGTTTCCATCCTTCCTTTCTCTCTTCTTTCTCTCTGTTCCCCTCCGTTGGCCGCTAACTTTCGCCTCCTTCGCCTCCTTCCTCTCCTCCTCCGCCCGGCTCCTCGGTGCGGTGGCCGGGCTGCGGTGGTCCGTGGCGGGCTCAGCGGCGCCGGTAGCGGGGTCTCGGCAGCTCCATCCCCGCAGGAGCGACAACAAGGAGCGGATGGATGAAGTGTGGAGGGAGGGAGAGGGAGGAGAGGAAGAGGGGGAGGACAGAAAGTTATCCACAACTTCACGGTTGCAACTTCCGGTCAGGATGTTTACAAGTTAGCTAAAACGGACGTTAGCATGTTTGACGTTTTTAATTTCGAGGTTTTTTAAATAAAATGTTTCTGTGACTCTTTCGCTTGAATCCCGCAAACTCATAACAGGAGTACTTCCGACAAATGTTTCGTTTAAGGGATTTTAATTTGCTACTGACCCTCGTGTTTCCGGTCCCAGCTGCGCTAACTTCCGCAGCCGAAAACTTTGGGAAAACTTTTTCCCAGCCAGGCCCCGCCCACTGTTCAAACTGCAGGGCATGATGGACAGCTGTCTGCACCAATAGGAGAGAGGCCTTGTGTTCAAGCAGCCAATCAGAAACAGCGCATTGGAGTCCAAGCTTTCACCAAATATAAAGACAATACACAGAATTTATATGATTTCATTTCATTCATTGGCGAAACGAAACTGTGAGTTCACTTTAATATGAACGTTTTTAATAAAAAATAAATAGCACCAACATAAGAAATCAAACATTGTTTGAGGATTTGAATCTGTTCAATGAAGCACGGTGGAGCCACCAGGTGGCTGAATGGCAGCACTGCACCATGGGAACCAGACTTTTCAACTTCACTCTAATCTCATTAAAATAATTCACAGCTGGGATTTAATCCCCCAAACTACAAGGCAGAGAGTACTGCTGCTCAGTGAGAGTACTGTAGGTTGCTCTGTTTTTCTGTTGTGGTGTACATTTTATATTTCACAGACAGAGAGGCTACATATTTTCTGTCTGTATAATTTGCAGTTTAAGAAATTGTTTTCAGCAGGGAGGAGCCGGACAAACCTCTTCCCGTTTCTGTTTTTAACCTGAAATAAAAAAGAAATGGAAGAAACACGTGCCAGAGGAGGAAGCTCTTTTCCTTTTTCCTTCTAAACTCGAACTCACATGAAAGCAGCGCTCGGCACCCAAACCAAATATCACAGCACCGAGTTTTTAAGAGCAAGAGGAACGGACCAAAACAAACTCCTCGTGGTCTGAGGGGAGAGGCGTCTGGACACGTTCACGTCTGTCCACGTGCAGGGATACAGTCTCACACACACACACACACACACAGTTAAGTGGCACCACAGCGTAGGAGCATTCCACAAGTGATTATCTACAATCCCCATCTCTTCAGGCTGCAGGGGGATTGTGGGAAAACTGCAAACTGTGGGAGAGTTGACAGAAAATGTCCATAAGAGCCGCTCAGGCAGAAACACACACAAACAGGAGATAAAGAGTAGTGAGTGAAAACCTGCGGAAAAAGACTTTAAAGACGTTTCTGGACATGACCCCGTTTAAGTAAAGTAGCACCAAACTACTTTTTCATCATAATCAATTTATTATTCTCTGAGAAATCTGCAAACATGAGGACCTCAGCTCTGTGATTCTCTCGCCAACTCAGACCTTTTTATTTATTTTTTTTTATTTTTTACAGTTCATTTGTTTTCATGGGGGAAAATGAAACGTAGTTTTCAAACAAAACAACACACAAAAAATTCACCAAAAACAGACATTACAGTAAGCTTTAGAAAACATGCATTTCCTTTTATTAATAATTTTCATTTGTCATAAAAATTGCATTTGTCTCCATCACAACATTCCACCTCCTTTTCAGCCATTATCTTTTTTTGTTTTTTAGTTTCTCTCCACAAGTAGCAGCAAGCGTTTCCTGTCCTCCCTTTATAAATATCTACAAAATACAAAAGCAGAGATTGTCAACAGCAGAAAAAGTTACATCACAATAAATTCTTCACAGGTACATCCAACACGTCGACCCCTCGTCCAATAAAACACTCGCATTCTGACTTCTCAACATCCAGAAAAGCTTCTCTCTCCTTTTTTTTGCCCTGATGTGAAATAGCCCAGGATTTTTTCTTTTATAAAAGAGACACAGAAGAAAAGAATAACCGATCCACTGACGTGACGAGGAAAGAAAGATTTAATTAGACGATTTGTGGCTGATCCTATTCTGATTCTTAAAAAAGTGTCAAGTCGAATTTCTGCAGAAGTTGAATTTGTGAAGTCACCACTCAAATGGCTTTAGTTAAATTACTCACAAGTGGCTTAAAAGTGAATCGGCGGCGGCGTGCAAACATGGCGGCGAGTCTGAAAAGGAGCGACCGGCTCAGTGCCTCAGAATCACGTCACAATCATCATCAGTTCAACGGTAACGTCCACGTTAAAGTGCTTTCACGGTGACGGCGAGGACCCGCGACGACTTCCTGCCGCCGCCTGCGGATCACATGACCCGCCGAGTCCTCCCCCGCCTTCGGTCCTCGCTGCTCCCGGGTGCTTTCAGCGACACGTGCACGACTCGGCCACCATGTCCTCGAACTCCTTGTACTCCACCTTCTTCTTGTGCACCACCAGCACGCTCATGGGCATGTACTTGCACGGCACGCAGGACGGCGGGGGGACGTCCCCCAGGCCCAGGTCGTTGATGAGCGTCTGGACGATGGCGTGGTTGGGCGAGTGGTAGCCGCTGTGAAGCAGCCGCGGGCAGTCGCCCTGGCAGAAGCGGGGGTTGTAGACGGGCGGGGCGATGAAGTAGTGGCCCCAGCCCAGCTCGTCGAAGGACAGGCTGAACGAGTGCAGCTTGCAGCGGTTCTTGGGCACGCTGGTTTTGCGTTTGTAGTTGGGGATGTCGGGGACGATGGAGGCCGACGGCGAGGAGGAAAAAGACGAAGCCGAGGAGGTGGGGGCGTTTCTCAAAGCCTCCAGCAAAGGATCCTTGGACCCTGAGGACGGGGAGTCTTTGGAGCGGCGGTGGCGGCGTACCGAAGGGTGCCACCGCCCGATTTGCCTCATGATGTTCCTCCCCTCGGCCCCCAGCAGCTCCCCCATCCAGTCCTTCCCCTCCCTCTCCTCCTCCAGGTACAGGAGCAGAGACGGGACTTCCAGGTGAGCTTCCTTTCTCCGCCGTCCTTGCAGGTGGGACCTCCACCACCACCACCAGGGCCCGCCTTCCTCTTTGGCGAGCCCAGGTTCTCTGCACCAGTACTGGGCCGTGAGGGTCAAGTGTCCTCCCTCGTCCAGCTCCTCCCTCTGCAGGACGTGAGCCGTGATGTCCGTCTCCGTCCACTGCTCGTGGGGCTCCAGGGTGACCTGGCTCTCCGGGCCCAGCGAGGGGATCTGGGCTCTGCAGCGGAGCGGCTCGGCGGCCTGGGCGGAGGAGGAGGAGGAGGAGGAGGAAGAGGAGGAGGAGGAGGAGGGAGGGGTCGCGGAGCGGAGGTGGATGAAAGAGGCTCTGATGAGCTGCTCGGAGGGGAGCGTGTCCAGGTTGTACTGGACCGTGACGGTGTAGTGGTGGTCTGCAGGGACAGAGCAGAGGGGGGGGGGGTCAGCGCTCACAGGGTCATTTAGGCCAAAGGTGAAAGGTCAAGGGTGGAAATCCAAACGAAACCCCAGATAAAGTGAATTTCAAAGTTCTCCAGAGGTCTTTGTTATGACCTCTCACACACACGCACACGCACGCACGCACGCACGCACCTCTGGACGCAGGCCGGTAGTGCACCGTGGAGGCCGAGGGTCTGAGCAGGCGCACCGTGTTGGAGCCGAACTTCCGGTGCTGTTTGGGCCTCCCGTCCGGTTCCGCCGCGCTCCGGTACAAACTAAGCATGAACTGCACGTTCTGGTCCCCCCGCTGCGGCTCCGGGGCCCCGGGGGCCGCGCTCCGCCCGGAGAGGCGCCCGGCGCAGGTGGCGCTGAGCAGGAAGACGATGAGGCAGCAGAGGACGCACGCGCGCACGGGCCCGTGTTTGGTGCTCGTCGCCCTCATGGTGCTCGTGGATAAAACCGTCTGGCGTCAGCGAGCTCCGCGGACCAGGCTGAGACCGGAAACCATCCCCAGCGCGGCCAGGGCGCGTTTTACAGGAACACACGATCAGCGGACATTTCATGGGTGACGATCAACTTCCGGAAATTAGCCATGACCCCCAATTAACCCTTTGGACGAAGAGGGGCCGCCCACCGAGGCCCCGGGGAGCCACGTGATTGGTGCGTAATGGTGCGTAAAAGGTGCGTAAAAGGCGTCCAAACACCGCCCCTTAAATTGAAATCTCAGCAATGTGCATCCACGCAAAACATCCACGAGGTGGCGCTGCTCACCAGGTTGGTGCATACAGTTGTTCGTTGTTCACAGATAAATACAAATAATAAGTTTGAAGAGTGAAGACACCGATCTGGTCTGGATTTTATTTCTCTCTCTTTTATGAATCTAATTGAGTTTGTTTTGCCTCGTTTGTCCCTGACCTCAGCATCAGGGGCCTCTGACAAACACAGACCGAAGCCTCTCACTTCACTTTTTATTTTATTTTATTTATTGAAAGTGTGTCGTCAGAAATGTCAGAAACACATTTAGTTTGAGTCACGGCTCCGGTCTAAACAGTCACTTCAAGTTTGTTTCTTATAAACTGTTTCTCAAATGAAGGTCACAGTGTGTGTGTGTGTGTGTGTGTTTGCTCTGTGTCAGTCTCTGTAAGTGGGTCACAGTGGAGCCGTACCAACACACACACACACACACACACACCTCGAATGTCGATGGAATCACGGTCACATTTTACATGCACTTTAAATGTTATCTCTCACACACACACACACACAGTAAGGAAGTGATAGAACACACAGCGTGTGTCCTACTTATCTCTGGTAAACACCTTATCTGTTCATATCCAGCTGAAGTTTCATTTCACTGTGTGTTGTCGTTCACGTGCACCATCATCTTCCTCTTTCATCAGTTCCAGAAACGCGTCGTCGCCGAGTGACTGGAAGCTCTCGGTTTGATGGGACTGAGTGTGTTTGTGTCCCGGCAGAGTCTGTGACACACAGCAGCTCGTCTCATAAATGAAGTGACCTGTCACTAATCGTCTCAGTGTGTGTGTCCTGACGGCATGAGTCAGCATCTGGTTTGACTGTGTGTGTGTGACGGGTTTCCGTCCTGGACCAGTGAGACGAGACGCCTCCTGCGATGGCGAGCCCTCATCATCACCCGTCTTCCGTCATCATGTGGTGCGACGCTCGGGCTTGTTGTCTGAGGACAGGCCGCCAGAACGAGGGCCCATCCTCTGGGGAGCGTGATTTCAGTGGGCCTATTGACCGAATCGGTTCACGTAAGGAGAGAGGGATGATGATCTGAATGTGCAGACAGGAGAGAGAGAGAGAGGACGTCCGTCCAGCGGCGACTGACCACGAGCCAAATCACACAAAAACCTGTTTGTCAGCTCAAATAAAAAAGAACAGTCAACAAAACGGCAGAGTCAACAGTCGGAGGCGGAGAAACAGACGAGAATACGAACCGTCTGGAGGAGACCCGTCGCGTAGAACTCGTCATGGTCGACAAAGAAGGACGCCGGCCGGGACGCTGCAGCTTTAAACGTCTGTAACCGTTCAGGAGATGAAAAACTGTGACGTCAGAAAATGAAAGTTCGCTCCAAATGTGTTTGTTCCTTCTGCCAAGTATTTAAAACTTTGTGCCACTTTAATTCCCTGTATCAGGGCGGTAGATAAGAGCGCTGTCGCCACATCCTCTATCAGTTATTGGCCGCGACTCAAGGCCGGTTTATTTCTGGGTATCTGCTCAACCCAGAGTCAGACGAGGTCGCGTCTGAACCCTCCTTCCATTATTTCCTCTGACTTCAGAGAAATACCGGTTCAGAGTTTGCACCTGGGAGCGGTGGCTCTGACTGACCCTGTTGCCGTGGCAACCGGCCCTGTCATTCACCTGCAGGAGCTCGGCTCGCTAAAATAAGAAGATTGCGTCTCGCTCTCTGACGTAACGTGTGACGCATGAGCTCCCGTGCTGCTGCCTGACGTATATACAAGCTGACAGGATGACCTTTGACCTCCTCCGCCTCGAGTGTTGGAACACAGGAGGAACGCGGCCGTTTCTGCTGCTGCGGTGGCGTGCGGCGACCCAGGGGCCCGCCCTCACCTTTGCCTCAATCACCCAGTTAACCAATGACTCAGGACTCGGCAGCTCACGTGTACAATTAGGAAACGCGGCGACCTCCCGGCCCATCGGTGAACATTAGACCTGATCCCCCCGCTGACCTCAGATACGGCCCCGGGGCTGGACTTGGGACCCGGGTGCAGCCCCGCGCCTGCTGCTGTGCAAATAAGCCGAGCAGACCGCGACGGACTCAGGTCCCGATCCGTCCGGACCAACAGCGACAAGGAGACTGCGGCCACGGCGAGATTAGATTAAAGTTCGGCCCTGAGGCTAGCGAGGCCTCTCTCTTCCTCTAAACACATGATGTCATGCGTCGGCTTATGTCGACACACCTGGACACATCTGGGTTATGTAAGATCAGGCTATGATGCAGGTGGATGACAACATTATCTCACTGCAAGTTCTCACACACTCAGACACGTCCGGGCCGAGAGAGAGAGAGAGAGAGAGGGGGCGGCGGAGCGAGGGGTGGACAACATGATGGACTGTGACTCTCTCTCTCCCCTCCCTCCCTCCCTCCTCCTGGGATCATGGCCGGTCTATATAAAGCGGAGCTGCGACTCCTCCGCTGAGTCAGGCCCTCGCCAGGACGCCGCCAGCTCAGAGAAACAACCACGACCACATTTGGACCGAGTCCTGCAGAGAGCTGGGGACATGCAGCAGAGGAGCCGTCCGGTCCGAGGCAGAGCAGCAGCGGCTCTGTGCATCGTGCTGCTGATGCTGGCTCAGCAGGTGAGTGCACGTGCAGGTCAACAGGCAGATGTCAACTTGTTGGGCTTATTGCTGACGTCTCTCCAGCTCTCAGACATAAAAATAAAGTTTGTTCTTGTGCTTCTCACCCTCACCCTGTGTGTGTGTGTGTGTGGCAGGCGTGTGCCGGTCCACTGCCCGGCTCCGACCTGAGTCCAGACGCGCCAGAGGCCCAGGCGCTGCGGCGGGTGGCTCGGATGACGCCTCTGTGGAGGATCATGAGCAGTAAGCCGTACGGCGCGTACTGCCAGAACAGCTACGAGTGCTCCACCGGGCTCTGCAGGTACCACCCTAGACTTTAAAGGGTCAGTGTGTGGGGTGTAGTGACACCTGCTGACTGCTCCTTGTTTCCCTCTCGCCGTCCTCAGGGCGGGTCGCTGCTCTGCCGGACAGCGCGCCGCGGCCGAGCCCGCCAAGTACTGAGCGGGAAGGAGTGGACGGATCTGTTGGATTTATGTGTGAGAGAGAGATGAGTTGTGTTTCCACCTGTGAGACAAAAACCTTTTTAACCACTTCTAACTTTTAGACTGTTATTTCTACTCGTACTTCTACTGCCAGTTACTGCAGCCTTGAACTCACCTCCTCCTCGGAGCTCTGAAGGAGGTGCCAGGAGGAGGAGCTGAGGTTACAACCTTCACTTCAAGTTATATTTCAAGTAAAGTTCAGGTACTAATGAATCTGCCGCACAGACGCCACATCAGATCGTAAATGTACCCCAAATATACCTTAGGTAGTATTGTTTTTTACATCTATATTCGTAGTAGTGATGGTTAATGGCTTATTTTAGAATAATCAATAGCCCGTCTGGGGTTTTCAGAGTTTACGTCGTGCACAGAGCGGGTGGGGCCGATACTTTGCACACTCTGAGTAGGATTGCACTTTTAAACCAAAAATTATCTTTGTACTGTGTCCTGAACGTACTGTGGAGGAGGAGGAGGAGGAGGAGAAGGAGGAGGGGAATAAAAGCTTTGGAACCGTGACCTCTTTTGCGTTGGAATAATTTAACGACTCAAAACACCAACCCTGACAGAACAGAACGCTGACTCACGTTTAAGTTCAGAGTGCCAGGTGTCTGTGTTGACTTTATGCGTGTGCACGGAACACGGGCCGTTTATTTTCGTCCGCTGAACTTTAAACGCACCACAGTTCAAAGTTCATGGAAACACTTCGCATGGCTCGATATTCTCGAACAGAAAACCCAAACTCCAACATTTGTTTTCTCTTTTATTACAGAATTAGCTCCAAAAACAACAAAACAATAAGCCGACGTTTGGCGGATATTATTCACATCTAGCAACACCCTGTTCTCCTCAGCCTATCAGTGACCTAAATGACGATCTGTCACGCTGAGTTAGCCTCAACAATTAAATGAACTAATAAAAATGTGAGTCGAGCTCAGGACGACAGTCTGAATTCACAAAGTAACGATTAAAACTTCAGCATCGCTCTAAAAACCTTCCAACGTGACGCAATAAAAGCAAAGTCATTTCTGCTCAAGCTCCGAGTCAGACACACACACACACACACACACACACACACACACGAGTTAGGGCTGGAGAGAAACCCCAGGTCGGTCTGATGACAGCGTGTAAAATAAATAGAGGATTTAATGATGAGTCATGATTCTTACAGCATGTGGGACTTGAGGCACAGGAAGTGGCGCCACCTTCAGCGGCGACAGAATCGTTTGTTGAGCGTTAGATGAACGAAGCTACAGCGAGTTAGCAGTTAGCTCAGCACAAACACCGATGGCGTCTTCTCACTGCACGGCACACGAGCCGCTGGGCAGCAGGTCCTGCACGTACTCCGCCACGGCCTTGGTGAGGTAGGTCATGCTGCCGAAGCGGCCGCTGGGGGCGCTGTCGTACAGCAGCCGGCACACGCCGGTGGCCGGGTCCTTGTCCAGGATGTGCTCCTCGGCCCCCAGGTCCATCTGGAGAGACAGGAAACAAGACGCTAAAGAACCGAAGCCCCGCCCCCGCCGCAGGAACGTGAGAGAGGCGGCGCTGACCTGGTCCTTGTAGAACATGTCGTTGGCCAGGTGGACGATCTTCTCGATGTGGATGATGGAGCCGATGCTCTGGATGTCCACGTCGGCCAGCATGGTGAGGACCAGGATGGCCTCCACCAGCAGCTGCCGGTACTCAGGCTGAGGGACGCGGTTCAGAACCGTCTCCACGTGGACGGAGAACTTGATCTCGCCGGGCGTCATCTGGAGAAACAACGGGAGGCCAAATAAGGAGATCGCCTCTTCGATCCAGAGTCTCGTGAGACGTTACCTCTCTGGTGGTGGAGGAGGGAAGGACGAAGCCCTCGATGGAGAGGCCGTGGCACTGGAGGGGAGCAGGTGGCATCATCAGGGTTCATCATGCGCTGAGGAAAGGTTGTGTGTGTCATTTGAGTCCAAGGTCTGACCTTCTGCAGGATCTTCCAGACTTTCTGGTAGAAGCCGACGGGGACTCGGTTCAAGGCGCCGTCCAGACGCCTCCTGCGCAGCCACTGGCCGTGTCTGGCGTCCCTGATGACCGGAGAGCACTCTGGGATTTCCAGAGACTCGATGGACGGCAGCCGGTACCTCTGGATCATCACAAACACAGAGGGTCACTGGAGAACAGCGCCCCCTTCCTGTCCCGAGGCGCGTCACAAGCAGCAGACCACTCCCCACTGAACACGTGATAAATATGTGATCGACGGACAAATCTTTACCCCAGAGTCGATGTCCAGGGACTGAGATCTCACTCCCTGAGACGCAGAGAAGAAGAGGAGAGAGGAGAACAAGAGAAGAACACGCACAAATAAAAAACAGGGTCTGGAGGGGAGTGAATAGCGGAGGGGATTAGAAAAGAGACTAGAGATGAGAGACGGGTTACATGATGGACGTCCCCCTGCGTCCACGTCTGGACGCGTCTCAGCTTCTTTCACTTTCACTTCAAAGTTTGTTTGTTTGTTTTTTAAAGCCTGAAATGATCAGCCACCAGGAATCAGAGGGTTAATACGGAGGAGGAGGACAAATCACATCAAACTGATTCAGGGGAGGAAAGTTTGCAAATGAAGAATATTAGTCGCGGTCGTTAGCGGCGTTGGCGGCGTTGGCGGCGCTGGCGGCGTCACCTTGTGAGGAGGAGGCAGAGACTGGTCCAACTGAAACACACGATAAATAAACTTCAACTTCCTTTCAAACCAAACCACTCAAAGGCCTGAAGCCCGCCCACAAACAACCTCCTCCACCACCACCACCACCACCATCATCATCATCATCATCACCACCATGGCTCTGAGCAGCCGGCTCAGACACGCCCTGTCTTCACTCTGTCAGAATCACATCAACACTCGGTCATGTGAGAGACTCCTGTTCCACAGCAAGGCCGGTTATTCACGTTAATATAAAGTCAGTTCACAACACAGCATCATCATCATCATCATCATCATCGTCATCGTCGTCACCTCTGCGCCCGGCTCAGTCAGAGGCAGCCTGGGGTCCTGAATCCAAACACAAACACACAAGAAGTGTCGTCTCTTCACCTCAGAGAGAAAAGGAGCAAAGAGCGGAGCGTGTTAATGTCGTCACCTTCAGCGCGTCCGTCAGCGACGACCTGTGGTCGGCCTGCAACACAGAGACCGGGAGGCGGATGAACGACGGCAGAGCTTCAGCAAATCACTTCACGTGTTCGTGTGCAGATTTGATCCGATTTCCTGTCCCCCTTTTAAATTTCTAGCCCAATTATTCCTCCACCCAGTCACGGCTGAATTAGCAGCTAATCGCATTCAACATGGCCGTCATCACCTTACAGGGGTCCGTCAGAGACAACCTGTGCTCCAGCTGCAACAGACAGAACACTTTCAGAGCAGGACCCTCTCCTCCACCTCCTCCTCCTCCTCCTCCCTCCCCAGCGCCCCGTGTGTTACTCCTACCATCCTCATGTCGCTCTTCAGCTTGCTGATGCCCGCCCTCTCGCTCTTGGTGGCGCCGACGTTGCCCAGGTGATGGATGGAGATGGCAGGACTGACCCCGGTGTCCACCTCGCGCACTGAGGAGGAGGAGGAGGAGAAACGTGTTATTGAGCGTGGCCCTACAGTAATGGGTGGAGCTTCAGGGACTCACTGCTGCGCTGGACTCCAAACTCCTTCCCGCTGAGGATGTGGTGGAGGAGATTCTTCAGTTCGGACGGACTCAGGCTCATCAGACTCTCTGTGGCCTCCTCCCCTGCACGAGGGAGCAGCCACGGATTCACGTTAATGTCATATTTAGTTTAGCTGAGCGTAAAGTTGACGGCGCCAGACCTGAGCAGTTGAGCGACTGAGCCAGTTCTGTGGCCATGACCTGGATGATGAGGCCGATCCGGAGCCTGAACATCTCGCTGAACAGACTGGGCTGAGTCCTGATGCTCATGGCCAGGTACACCATGATCTCCTGCGTCAGGATGGCCACGCTGATGTTGTTGTCGCTGGCCTGGTCGATGAGCGCGGCCAGCTGGTCCGCAGGGATGGGCGCCGTGATGGTTTTCTCCCTGGGCTCGGGGGGCAGACCCACAGTCAGGTGCTTCTGGTGAGCCAGCAAATCAGAGCAGGCCTACAAAGAGGGGGGGGGGGGGGGGGGGGGGGGGGGGGGGGGGGGGGGGGTGAGAGCCAATCAGGGAGGAGATTTGTTTATCATGGTTTCCTTGTCCTGCGTCGGCGCCCGTACCGAGTCCAGCTCCTCCACCTTCTTCCTCAGCATGCCAGAGATCATCCTGATGAGCCCCCACAGCTTCAGCTCTCCTGCCTTCTCGTAAAGGTCAGCGAGCAGCGACTGCACCGTGGAGCCTTTGCCGTGCAGCTGCGTGTCCCAGTCCAGGCCCCTGTTCAAACCCAGCGGCTGTTAGGTCCGACAGGGACACGTCTGCTGCTTAGAGAAAAACTCCCTGAGGCCTCACTTGTCTTTGAAGAGGATGAGGAGGATGTCCGCCTGGTCCTGGAGATTCTGGGTGTCTTTCAGCATGTGGGCCAGAGCCGCGTAATCGATGGCGCCGCTGGCGTCCCTGGGGATGCCGCTCTCCGTGGCGGCCTGCACGTCTGGACCCTGGAGGTGGGAAACGTTCGCTTTGAGAGGTGAGCGGGAACACGACGGCAGAACGGAGGAACGCAAACCCACCTCACTCTGCTGCTCCTCCGGCAGGTTCAGGTTGAGCGACGGCTGACGAGAGCGGAACAGTTTGTTGGGCAGGTACATGTTGACATCTGGACAGAGACAGGGCGGCGCGTTCAGCGTGCTCGCTGATGGGGGGGAAGCATCTCACAGACGGAGCCACTCACTGTGAACGTTGAGCTCCTGAGCTTTGTGCCTCAGAGACACCATCTCCTTGGTCTTAGCCGCCGCCGCCTTGAACCTGCCCAGGCCGCCCACCTTCTGCTTGGGCTTCTTGGGGGCCGAGTGGGCCAACAGGTGGTCCAGGTACTGAGCCAGGTCGTCAGCCTCTGGGGGCGTGGACAGGAAACGGACGCAGGAAGTGAGAGGGATGGAGAGGAAGTGAGGATACAAGATAATGAGATGGTCTGCAGGTTTGTGCACATGCTTCAGTCACAACATGCGAGCGGATGCAATCAGACGTGCACGGAGCCCAGGCGTCAGCGCTCTATCCTCCATGAAGCGGAGGGTCAGTCATTTCAATGGAACGTCATTATTTCACACAGAGGTCAAAGATCAGAAAGTGTTGTTAATGATGCTTTAACACTTCAGTGACATCATTGATTATTTTTCAACCACAGTCTTTGACCACGTCGGCGTGAACAGGGGTGATCGGACCAACGGTGGGAAACAATGTTATGAAACAGAGGGAGCAGTCCCTCCCACAGTCGGTGCGCCTCGTTCCATCAAGCGGTTCCTTACCATCATCATAGCGCAACTCATGCACGTATCCATCGTCGCTACTCGAATCATCAAACTCTTCGCTGCGGCGGCCCATGCTGACCGGACCCTTACCATCCAGGAAACTCAGGTGGGCGAAACAGGAAGTGGTCAAGAATTCCGACAGCTTGTCCGTCTGGATCCTGGAGAGGAGGAGGAGATTTGAGGTGTTTTATTAATTCAAAGTCTATTTTGGCCCCAAACATTCCAGTCTGTGTGGGTGGTGACATCCACCTCACTCCTCCATAGTATCCGTCCTGTAGTTTCTTCAGCGTGGCCAAGACGGCAGGATCCAGGTTTGTGTGGTCTTCAGCTGAAACACACACACACGTAGAACACAGCAATGTTCTTCTCTGTGTCGCTCCGGGTTCCATTGAGTGTGTGTGTGTGTATTTACTCAGCATCGTCTGGGAAATGGGGAACGTGACCGTGGGTCGTCCGGTCATCCTCCACCTGGATGACAGGTAGGAGATTTCTATCCTCAACATCTCCACGATCATCTTGTTGTCCAACGCCAGGTAGAACTGCTGGTGGTCGATGAACTGGAGCCAGGATGATAAACAGAAATGTCCATTTGATTCTTCTGAGCTACGATGAAGTGGCCTTCACTCTCTGAATTCACTGACCTGAGGAGTGAAGGAGAACATGGTGTTCCTGATGATGTAGAACTTTGAGGTTCCCAACACTCCGATCCTCCTGTAGGGTCGCCCAGTCAGGCCGAGCCTCGGGTTCCGTCCTGGGACGCAGCAGAGGACCACTGTATTCTATTTCCCGTCTCCAACCACAAACACCTGTCCTTTCGGACTGAGATCTCACAAATGTTGTCGTACCGAGCCGGGCGTAGATGTGGCTCAGGACTCTGGAGGGCTGCACGTGGATGGGGTGGATGTCGGCCACCGTCTCCACCTCGATGCCGTTCTTCAGCAGCAGCTCTTTAATCTCCTCGGTCTCGGCCAGAATGGACACTGCCACAGGAGACGGCTCAGAATGAGCTTAGAAATAACAAGCAGGGGGGAAAGGACTGGTGTCCCACCGGTGTCCCCCGATCACTCACCCTGCACGACCACATCCGGCTTGGGGATGGTGGCGAAGCGGCGGTTCAGAGGGTCGATCTCTCCAGGAGCAAGAAAACCCTGAAGACGGAATCAGAGCCTCTAAACATCATCAGGGCCCGGATGAGGACTATGGGTCAATGAAACGACGTCTCACCTCGGACAGGAGGTTTCCCAGGATGTACAGAGACTGTCCCCACTTCAGGGGACATTTACCCACGGACACTCTCTCCACAGAGTGAGGGTTCATGTTCTCCTCCTCCACCTGTTTACACACAGCACAGCCACATTCAAGATGTTCACATATTAACACTGAAATATTCCTGCAGTCATGGATCATGTCCCCTGGTGTCCTCACCTTGTCCGCGGGGACGCCGTACAGCTCTGGGACCAGTCGTATCCCGTCCTTCTGCTTGATGAGGATTCCCTCCAGCGCCTCCTGGTACTCCTGCACCTGGAGACACAATCACCGCACATGTCCACCGAGGACGACACAAGTCTCTCAGGACATCTGTCAACATGAGGTCCAGTGAGCACAGGCGGTTCGTCAAGTACCTGTTCTGGGCTGTTGATAAAAATCCCGTCCAGAATGAGGTAGGTCCAGAAGAGCGGCCACTCGCACTCGATGTTCTCGAACAGCTTCAGCTCTGCAGACTCGTAATACAGTCGGTTTGGATCCTGAGGCAGAACCAGACGTCTGTTAACATCCCAAGGACAGCGGGAACCAGAGCAGAGACAGGACCAGCGTCCTCCTGTGCAGGACGAGTACCTCTTTAGGGGTTTTGTGTCCGTCCCTGAGGAACCTGCAGCAGCCGTAGCGACCCTGAAACAACAGCAGGTCACAGTTACAGCAGCTGCTGGGATCCGAAGGACGGATCTGCTCTCGTCATCACCTGGAGCTTGGAGATGATCTCCTCCTTGGTCATGTTGACGATGTTTATGTCCTCCACGGCAAACGCAGGGTACGAGATGATGGACAGGACTCCGGCGTCCACCTCCTTAGAGATGGACGCTCGGGGTAGCATGGAGGTCAGGATGGACTGGGGAGGACAAGGGGAAGGATGAGAGGATGAGATGCGAGTGTGTGTGTGTGTGTGTGTGTGTGTGTGTGTGTGTACCTGGCAGTGCTGAATGTCGTCAGCCAAGGCGTGGACCACAGACCCAGGTCCTCCTCTTGCTCCAAACAGGTTGAGGTCGTCCAACGCCTCCAGAGCTGCCTGGAGGACACACAGCGCTGATGTTTGACATCATATCAAAACTCATTTATACATGAACGATTCATGTAGTAAATATTACAGTAAGTGATGAAAACACAGTGCACTACATTCTGTGTAAGTGTGTGTGTGTGTGTGTGTGTGTGCTACATTCAAATGCTAAAAATGACTGGAGGTTGGGACATCCTGCAGTGGTGCCTGTTTCAAAGTCCTAAATTAAACCCTGTGTGTGTGTGTGTGTGTGTGTACTGAGCGTGCCGTGTTATTTCTGAGCCAGAGGCCATTCTTGGAAGACCACAGAGAACCTGATACCTCCTGTCTGCTGTCGGACAAGGACAGCACTGGGTCAGACCCGGGGAGAGCGAGAGCAGCTTGTTACGTAAAAACGTCAAAACCTCAAGGTTTCTCTGGAATTTCTCCTCCCTGGGCTTTGCTTCTGAATGAAACTAGACAAAGCTCGTCTGGAATCATCACAAATACGTTTGTCGTTGAGGTGCATGAACATGAATCCAGAGCGAGCACCTGATCCAGAGTCAGCGGGAGTCTGGGTTGTGGAAAGGTCAGCGTAAAGGCCACAACAGTGACCAGACACCTCGCTCCGGGCCAGATCCTGACTGCAGCAGCTGCTGTGGTTTTGAGAGGTTCTCCCTGCTCCACTCTTCCCTCTTCCCTGTGTGTGTGTGTGTGTGTGAACTCACCTTGGCCATGCCTATAGAGCTGGCGTTGATCTCAGTGATTCCCTGGTTGGTCTTGTCTCCTCGTTCCCACATCCCATAATCCTGCAGACGACCGAAAACGAACAGACTGAGGCACCGAGACGTTAACAACCTGTGAATCCACTTCCTGTTTCTGCTGATCAAACACACACACACACACGACTGAGAACTCACTGCCACTTTATAAGCTGCCTCGATGTAGAACATGAGATTCTGAACGACGTCCACTTCGTCCTGAGTGTAGACGATGTGAAGGCCTGGAACACACGTGGCAACAGAGGAATAACTCAATCTACTTTCCTCACTCACTCTGCTTTGTAAAGTAAAATTAGGTCAACGCGGCCGTTTACTGACCAGATGCCGTCATCTGGGCGAGGAAGAACAGGAAGAGGGAGGTGGCGTCCACCTGCAGGTGACCCCACTGGTCGTCTCCGACCACCGGAGCGCAGGTCCTGGTGTTGTACTTGGCGTGGAGGGAGTCGGACGTGCTCCTGCTGTACTTAAACTTCTCCACCTTGTCCAGCTGAGCAGGGAGCAGAGGGTAAACAGCTTTAACCTGCTGTTATTGCCGAGACGTGGACCAGCTCCCACCCTGCGCAACGTACCTGCCGCATGATGCACTGCAGGAGGCCTCGCATCAGCTTCACCACGCTCTGGAAGAGGGACAGAGAGGGACGATCGAATGTCCATTCAGAGACTGAGCGGGACTGAGCAGACACAAAGGACGTGCACACTCTGGACCAGCGCGATCCTTCAGGGAGGAAGATGATGGACTCCCAACACAGACACACACCTACCTGCTCCAGCTCGTAGGCCTTGGCCTTGTCTTCGTCCCTGTCCGCGTTCTTCCTGTAGGCCAGACTGAGGGCCCACACAGACAGGACGCTGTAAACATTGTCTCGCACCCACGCGTCCGGCTGGTCCGGGCTGCCCGGCAGGAGACCCGTCACCGGATCCTGTCAGACACACGGAGAGGTCAAAGGTTGCAGATTGGATTTGTCTACATCTGTAATTTATTACATTACAATGTCAGTAGAGTCTTGGGCAGAAACACTCGGCTCACCAGTGACCACATTTGGTCATTAGTGCAGTGATCCATCTGAGCAGCGAGCCGTGCACGGCCCCCGGCTGCCTGCCACTTGGGACGGGTTCAACACATGATTTCACAGCGAGTTTGAGGAAGGTTAGGACATCGTGTAGTATGGTGTTTCCAGAAATGGCAACGGAATCTTCAGACTGGTGTGCATTCATTGTTTAAATGCCAAAATGAGAACTATATGCTTCAGTGAAGATCCATTGAGACTGTTTAACTGTTTTCGTCGCATTAAAGTGCCAGATATCGCGATAACTACCGAGTTCTGGACCGTATCGTTCAGCGGGAATCGAACCCGCGCTCCGGCTGTTGATGTTTGAGCGTTTCAACTTGTTGTCTTGCGAAATGTCACTTTACAACATGAGAGTCTGAAGCCGCCCGCAGCCATGACACCTTCCTCCGAGATCCTGGCCGTGTGGAAGCGCATTCAGCCGTGTCCCGCTGCGGAGGGACCCCGGCAGGTCTCACCTGGTGCTTCAGGATCGTCTGGTGAATCATCCGGGCATAGTTGTCCAGCTTCACGCCCGAGTTGCTGCGACTTCTCATGGTGACAGCTCCGCGGCTCCGTTCAAGTTCAACAACACGACCCGCTTCAGACCGTCCGCGGGGGAGTCATGTCCTCAGGCCGGGGAGGAAGGCAGGGTTCCGGGGATCCGGGAGCCACGAGCACCGCCGCTGCCCGGTTCTCTGGGAGTTCGACAAGTCGGTGTATCCGCAGCAGCTACCGGACACCAGCAGCCTGCGGTAAGCCAACTGGAGCTAACGGCTACAGGACGGGAAGTGAGGAGCTGCTGCCTTCAGCGTAAAAGCACCCAGACTTCTGTTTCCTCCGTTGTATCATTACTACTCTAATAATTACAACATTAATAATACATTCTGATTAAATATTAATGCCTTTTTGAATAATCATCTTCTCAATGGCTCCTGTTTCACCTGATCTAACTCATATCAGGGGTTTAAAAATATTTCTCTCGGGGTTCTGATTATTTTATTTAGAATTGCAAAACCGGAAGTGTTGATATTTCCAGACAATAACTTGGCACGGGTGAAACTTTGTTCAGTTTAAATTACAGATAAAATAAAAGTGATAAACAGTGACGACCAATGAAACCAGGAAGCAAACTAAGGCAAAATAAATAATAATAATAATAAATATATATTCAAAATATTAGGTCCACATATAAAGAGCAGACATGTAAAATAATAAAATAACATAAATAGATATGAATCTAACTGAATAATCTTGAATGAGATACACTGGCAAGTTTTGACGGAAGACGACACAAATTCCCAGAATGCCTCTCGCTCGGCGCTCCGTGCGGAAAAGACGTCCGGCTTCCACAATAACTTCTCTTTATAATTGTTCCGCCCTCTGTCCGCGTTGTTTTCCACTAAAACCAAATCAAGACCACAAATAAAAAACAGAAACACTTTAATTGAGTTTATAAGAGTGTTTTAATCGTGTGTTCCTTTTATTTGGTTATCTTAACTCTCTCTCTCTGACTCAGCGGTACGCCGGCCTCCCCGGCCCGGGGAGGAGGGGGACTGTTGACGGTGCGACACCAGGCTGGAGAACCATCGCTGCGCTGAGAATCTTCTTCCCTCGAGTTTCGGCTGAAAACGGATCGAACTTCTTCGTCCATGAGTCGCAGCGGAGACAGAGATGAGGACAGAACCGGGACACGCTCCGTCGTGTACGTTTACAGCGCACAGTACATCGAGACCTGCGACACTTTGTCCAAAGTCCCGCACCGGGTGAGTGAGGGAGGAAGGAAGGGAGGACACTGAAGCTAACTTACTGTCCATTCACCGTCCATGTCCTCTCCATGTCTCTGGCTGTGGTTTAACCTCCTGCTGTCTCCCTCGTGTCCAGGCGAGCATGGTCCATTCTCTGATCGAAGCCTACGGGCTGCTCCAGCACATGAGGTCAGTCTGTGCTCATATGTTTCAGTCTGCTGCACACACACACACACACGCACGCACACACACACACGCACACACACACACGCACACACACACACAGAGAGGGCGTGGTTAATGTCTGATGGCTATGACGATAAACCTGTATGTGGATCATCTGTCTGTCTTCAGTGTTGTGAAGCCTCGCGTTGCCACCATTGAGGAAATGGCCAAGTTCCACACAGATTCCTACCTGGAGCACCTTCGTAAAATCAGCCAGGATGGAGACAACGATGACCCCCAGTCAGTGGACTACGGCCTGGGTGAGACAGACAGAGACGGTCCCTGCTGCGGGGGCTGGGAGTGATGGGTTCAGCCTTCATGTGCAGTGTCTTCTTCTTGGCAGCAGGGGGCGGTATGACACAATATAGAAATAATAACCTTCCTGTTCACTGTAGTTTGTTTCTTTTACTGAAACAAACTACTCATCTTTTAAAGGTTTGTTGCTCTTGGATTTTTTTTTCTCTCTGTCCAGAGTTTTCTATCTTTAGAATCTCGCTGCTTGTTTTTATTTCCTAACGCTGCCTCCCCTCTCCTCTCTTCTTTACATCCTCGACTCATCCCTCATCCTGTCCTCTTCCTCCTTTTGTATTCCACACACCTCTCTGTCTCCGGTCCATCTCTTTGTCATTACAAAAGCAAAAGGCTCCGCCTTTTCCCAGATTAAGATCTCTCTCTCTCTCTCTCTCTCTCTCTCTCTCTCTCTCTCTCTCTCTCCAGCTTCTCTTATCTACTCCCACACTCCATTGTTTTCTGTCCTTCAGGGAAAACTTCTTCTTTTCTCCTCCTTTGTGTCATTCCTCACGCTCGTCACGCAAACATCCACAAGGAGTACAAATATTTTTCTGTAACACTGGTTCCCCAGGTTACGACTGTCCGGTGGTGGAGGGGATATTCGACTACGCGGCGTCAATAGGGGGCGCCACGCTGACCGCAGCTCAGTGTCTGCTGGACCAAAAGTGTGAGGTGGCCATCAACTGGGCGGGGGGCTGGCACCACGCTAAGAAGTGAGGCAGCACAAATTATTACCTCTGACCTTGAAACATCACCTTTTCAATTTCAAACTGCCGTCACATCAGATGAAGACAGTTTCTGTCTCCCGCAGGGACGAGGCCTCAGGCTTCTGTTACGTGAACGACGCCGTGCTGGGAATCCTCAAGTTGAGGGAGAAGTACGAGCGGGTCCTTTACATCGATGTGGACCTGCACCATGGAGATGGTACAGTCCTCATGGTCAGGGGGAAAGTCAAAGTTTTCTTTTGCGTTTTTGATGAATGATGGCATTTGTTCTCCTCCTCCTCTCTCTCCAGGCGTGGAAGACGCCTTCAGCTTCACGTCCAAAGTCATGACCGTCTCTCTGCACAAATTCTCCCCTGGATTCTTCCCAGGTTCGTCCTCGCAGATGTTGCACAGGAAACATGTCTTTTATCTTCCTGTCTGTCTAATGCAAACAAATAGTGAAGCATAAATGTGTGTGTGTTTAGGCACAGGGGACATGAATGACACGGGGCTGGGTAAAGGCCGCTGGTACGCTGTGAACGTCCCCCTGGAGGACGGCATCAAGGATGACAGATACTACCAGATCTTTACCAGGTACACACACACACACACACACACACACACACAGACATATTGGGAATTCCCTGTGCAGCAGAGTCGACTTTGATGAATTGTTTCCCTCGAGGATCCCTGAGGAGAAATCCTATTTTTCCTCCCCTCCCTGCAAGTCAAAGGTCTGGGTCAGTTACAGACGCTGCCATTTCAGGGTTTCAGCTCAAGGGCACTGCAGCAGGGGATTCCCTCCGACCGAGGCTGTCGCAGTGTTTAGTCGTTTAAAACATCCAGCTGCTTTAACAGACCTATCCCACCTTGCCTTGCAGCGTGATGCAGGAGGTGTGGGCGCAGTTCAACCCCGAGGCGGTGGTGATGCAGCTGGGTGCCGACACGATGGCGGGCGACCCCATGTGCTCCTTCAACATGACCCCGGTGGGGGTGGGCAAGTGCCTGCAGTACGTCCTGCAGTGGCAGCTCCCCACACTGCTGCTGGGAGGAGGTACGGGGGTCACCTGTGTGTTTGGCCCTGACGTATCGGGCCGCATGTTTGCATGTGCTGTTTTCATGAATCATCTTTGTTTTTGTTTGTTTTTGCTTTGAACGTCACTGATTTACTCACTTATCCTCAATTACAGACACACACACACCATGCTCTGTTCCAGACCCCTCAGCCCTCGGCCAGATGATAGCGACTAATTATACGACACAATGAAGCCATTTTACTCAGCTACAATCCCACCTCTCTTCCTTTCTCTCCCTCCCTCTCTGTCCTAAATACTTTCTCTTCATTACATCCTCCTCGATTTTTTTATGTTGCTCCTCTCCGTCCTCTCCGTCCTTCTCGCTGAGTGTCTTCAGACCGAGCAGTTTATTTCCAGTTTGGGGCGTTGAGTCCGTGCAGCTCTTTTATTTTCCTGTTATGCGTGAGAGTAAATTGTCCTCATGAGTTTACGAGAACCCACATGCTGCAGTGGCAGCGGTCAGACGTTCCGCTGTCGTTTCCTTTAACACAGAACTGCCGATTATTTTACAACTCAAATATTCGGCCTCTTCTCCAGATCTTGGCAAATTCAACCGACCACAGAAGAGAAAAGTTCCCTCCCTGAAGCTCCAGCAGAAGAACTCAGACGTTCATGTCATAGTTTTAAACCTCTGTCTCTTTTGGTGAAGCATGTTCTATATCTCATTTAAACTTCTTTTCTGAGCTGTGATCTGATAAAGTTTGAGAGGTTTGGATTTCAGGAGCGTAATGAGCCCGCCCTAATCCTGCCCTCTCTCACCAGGAGGTTATAACCTGGCCAACACGGCTCGCTGCTGGACGTATCTGACGGCGGCGGTTCTGGGAAAGTCGCTTTCCTCTGAGATACCGGACCACGAGGTATGACAACACACATTTACATATTCCCACACAAAGACACACAAAGACACACACGCCCTTGTGCTCGCCGTCTGCTGAGTCACTCCAGCTAATCAAGGGTGCCCGCCCACACAGGTGTGTGTGTGTGTTGTAGTAGCCCACAGGCCCCTCCCCCCTCCCCACATCTCACAAAGGTGATCTTTTATCTGTCGAATTACAGAGTTTAATCAAATTTTAAAATAATCATCGGTCAAACAACTTGTTGATTATTTTGAGAAATGATTGTGTTTATTGACGACAGCTCCTGTCTGCAGGTTTATTTTGGGGAGGGGGGAAAACCCCTGATGATGAGTGTCATGTGAGCGCTCTTCATTCTGAGAACTGCTAAATCAAATCGACGCGCCGCGCTGATGCTCACACACACACAAAGAGGCTCTTTCTCCAGCAGCTGATTTTTGAGACCTTGTCTTGGTCAAATGTAATGAATAGCTGTGTGTGTGTGTGTGTGTGTGTGTGTGTGTGTGTTGTGACCATGATGAAGGTCCCTCTTGTTTCTCCTCGTCAGAGTCCAGTGGCCCTAAATAGCCTTTGACCTCATTAAGAAGCACTCATTGAAAACAAAGCAACCACCAGCTGCTGCCACAGATGATGAACACACACACACACACACACACACTTTTTAAACAAACACCTTTCTGAAGGGCTTATTCACTCCTTTTTCTAAAAAAAATTACATAAAATATTTATCTAGAAGGTAATTTTCTCCTGAAGTCATTGTATCACACAACGTGTGTGTGTGTGTGTGTGTGTGTCGGGGCTCTGTCTGTGCCCGCTGTGCTCGATAAGAGGGGCATTTATCCATGATGACCAAGCAAAGCTGAAGTTCCAGCAACACGGGGAACAAAATCTACCTTTGTACCCCTGCGTGTGTGTGTGTGTGTGTGTCCTCCTCGTGCTGTACTGTAGACAAAAACCCAGATGAATACCCCCCTTCATGTTGGTCAGATAATACTCGTCTTTATTTGTTTTCGCTGCGTTCCAAACCTTCATTTCTCTAAATACGTTTGCTCTTTCCCAGACGTGCGCGCTGCCTCTGACGCGCTGCTAAAAATAGCGTTCCTAAAAACACAGTCATCAGTCAGTTGCTGGGTCACATCAACAATAGTGCAGTAATATTCAGTGATTACTGTGACACCGCAGATAACCCGCACAGTGCCCTGCATTATACTGCAGTATCTTATGAAAACACCAGTAAACGCGTCTTTTGTGCTTTGAACTACGAGCCGCGCCGGTCGAAAGCCATTAACCCTCGCCGATAACTCGTATTGTGTGACGGTCGTTAGCTGATACCCGTCTGACCCCCCCATTGTGTGATGGTGGTGGAGCCCAGGGCCGGACCGGGACAATAACTCAGGCCTGTGATGTCACGGGCTGAGCCTGTCTGCCGGTGAACAGGTTGGAGGTTGTTAAAACGATAGAAGTTCAGATTCTCGTCGAATTTTTGGGTTCTTTCTCTGTCAGAACCTTTTCCACAGTGTCCAGCGAGCCGTGCGCTGTTTGGTAAACAGCCAGCTCCGTCCATCTGCCTTTCTTTAATAATTCAACCTGCCCCCCTCCTCCTCCTCCTCTCACATTCTGTTTTCGGTCATTTCCCAGCAGCTGAGTTCCTTCCGATGAAAACAAACCACAGATCCAAACTTCCTGCGGCCGCCCCGCTGCCTCAGTGGGCAAACACGAACGTACGGCGTTCTCGGAGCGCGTGACCACGAAGGAGTCCTCTACGTTTCTCCTTCAGTGACTGGCCTGTGCCTCTCAACGCATGTGAATGTGTGTGTCTCCGAGCCACACAGGAAGGGAGGACGTCTCGGGGCCCATGTCCCAGATTGGCAGCGGGGAAGCGTCCCGCCTCTCTACTTCCTCTTCTTCCTGTCTGCAGCCACTTCCTGTCCTGCCTCTCGCTGGCCGCCATCGGGGATGTGTCGGCTCCCAGAGTCACGGGCTCAATCACCGGAAACGTCACCGGCGTACGCGTGCGTGCTCGGACCCGGGGAAATTTGTCTGTTTACAATCTGACAGAGAAGAAGCCCGTTATGAATCGTTCTCGTTTGCTTCCATTCAGGATTCTGCGGTCGGTCGCTTATTTTTTATTTCCGGGGGAAAGTTACCGGAGAACATTCCTGTCGTTAATGTCTCAAACTATTCTAGAAAATGTGACGAGAGGTCAGGCTGAGTCAGAGAGTGGCGTACGTGTGATGTGTGGCTGGCATTCCCCTCCTTGTTGAAAACATTTATGAGATAGCCTGATATCAGACAGAGTCCGTTTGTTTTCCGAGACGTGTTCCCCTCCGCTGTGCAGCTCGGTGTCCTTCAGCGCTGGAGATCCTGCTGATCGCTGTGAAAACAAACACACGCATGTTTTTCCATGTGTAAAAATACTGTGACTCCAGCCAAATCGGGTCAAATCGTGATGAAGTTTTTCTACTCGCAGTGTTTACACAACTTCACATTTACATCCATCACGGAGGCCCGTGGTTCTGCTCCGGCTCAGAGCCACGTGAGCGATGGTTGTGTGTTCCAGACCCGGCTAAACAAGCACAGACTCTCCTCTGTTTATCTGCCTGCGCCGGTGCCAGAGACGCCGGAGCCGGTCAGCTGCTGCTTTCTGTCTCCTGACCTTGTCCAGGTGATGTAGCTGTGCAGCCTTTTCCCTTCTTCCCTCGCTCCGCAGACGCCTGTGGTGAACAATATGAACATGTTAGCGATATCGTAGGAAAACGAGGATTTCTTTGAGGAGTGTCTGCACCTCTCAGTTCCTCCCTCTCTCCTCTTCCCATGGCCGTCCAAGGCAAACAAGCAGCAGGAGAGAGAGTGTGTGTTGCTGGACAGCAGGAGACAGAGCACAGGGTTCATGGGAATACATGGCGGCTGTGCGGGTGTGTGTGCGTGTTCTCATGTTGAGCTCAGTTAAGACACAAAAACTCGTCTGAGCTAATTGGAAACAGACACAAGTAAACATGAGTGTAGTCCTCAGCTGTGTGTGTGTGTGTGTCGCCACCAGGCCTTCTCATGTCCTCTGTAGTGACACACACACACATCTCAGCCCCCAGTGACAATGTTCCATGCAGTCAGGGCAGAAATGATTTCAGTGTTTGTGGAATGGCTTCGTGAATCCAGCTATTAATCTAATCATCTCCATCGGATGTCATGTTCAACAAAAACACGTCCCGGCTCTCGGGGCCGCTCACTTAAAGTTTAAAACCGCGTCTCCTGCTCTGTTGTCATCGCAATTACATCATATGGTGAAATATGATGGTGGGGGGGGCGAGGGGGGGCCATAGCCCGCGTGTCAAGACAAAGAAATGCAGTTTGAAGATCTTGAGAGGAGCTTCGGATTAGCTCAGGCTCCCAATCCGAGCAGGTGACCGTGCACGGCGTCCGGCCCCCGTCACCTCGCTCTGCCGCGTCCTCAGAGTCCTCAGAGTCCTCAGGGCTTTGACAGACGGACTGACGCACTTGTGGTCAGCCCTGGCCGCAGGGTTTGTTTTGCTCTCATGGCACCGAGTCACGGCCCGACTAACTCCTCAGAAATGCGTTTTTCTGGTTTTCACTCCTGGGCGAACCCGCTCGCTGGATTTCCACCTGCTTTCCTTTTTTTCCCGCTGGCAGGTTTTGTTTTCATGGAATTGGGCCGACTCTGCCAGGAGCCTCTGGTATTTGCTGAAATCATCTCAGGCTTCTTGATCCGTGCTGGGGAGGCCCGGGCTGTCTGATTTGTGGTTCGTCCTCTGCGCTCCGCATCACATTCCCTGTCTTTACGTGAACCAGACGTGACTGTCTCGCGCGCTCGTTTGCGTCGGTGCAACTCGGAGACAACTCGGGGAATATAAAGAACATGTGTCCGTCTGAAAACTTTGTTCTGGCAGCGCTCATGTTCCCCAGAGGATGAATCCTTATGAGGTCTCTTGACATTTTCCCTCTCGTGCCATCGCAAGGAAAGTTGTTTCTTTTCCTCCTTTTAATGAAACGTTGGATAGAAATAATATCCTGATCAGGTCCAGCCTGTCTTGTTGTGGCCTGGAATAATTGATATACTGCACAGCATAGGAAATAAAGGACAGAAGACAAAGTGGACATGTCAGTCAAGCAGGAGGAGAACTAGTTTGGAAAGTTATGCTGAATTTTTTGGGTGTGTTTCCTTTTTTTTTTTTTTTTATTGGTCATCGGTCAGATTCTTCAAAGTCCAAAACGGATTCCGATATTTTCCAAGAAAGCGGCCGCATTCTTTAAAGAACAAAAACAAAAGGCGTAGAGACGGAGGGGGACGTTTACTTTGTTGTGCAGATGTGAGGGATGAACGTTTGACTGTGAGGAAAATGAAATCGATCGATCTCATCTCAATGATCTGTCTGTTTCTCTGTTTTAGTTTTTCACTAAATATGGACCAGACTACTCGCTGGAGATCAGCCCGAGCTGTCGACCAGACCGAAACGACACCAAACACCTGGACCAGGTCATCGGCACCATCAAAGGTGTGTGTGTGTGTGTGTGTCCCTGAACCCTCGCCCTTCGTCTCACGCTCTGTCCTTTGGTGTGTGAACACACCGTCGACCCTGCTCATGCACCCACAATCCTCCTTGGCCCCAGTCTGGGTCTTGATGTGGTGTCTTTCTATAAGTTCCTCTGCGTTCTGCGAGCGCGTCCCCGGCCCGCGGTCTCTGCGCTGACAGCCCTCGGGGTGAGACGGCGGGAGACTGACCGCAGCGTCTGTGGGTCGGGTTCGATTCACCAACATCAGACGGCGGCCGAGAGAAGAGAGAGAGACGTCACGTGGTGTCGGGTGTAGCGTCAGGGTTCCGGTGCGTCGGCGGGAAGGAAACGAAGTCGCTTCACAGGTTCTGTTGGATCGGACGAAGCCCAGGTCGCAGGTTTTGGACTCTGAGACTATCACTGGTTTCTATTAGAGGAGAGGAGGCGCGGACGGATGAACAAACAGATGGATGGAGGGAATGAAATGGAGGAGAGACGAAGGAATGAGCCGTGTTTTAAATGACACTGATCGTTGAGATGATTCCATGTGACTCTCACGGCCGTTCGTTCGTTTCTTCCTCAGCCTCAAACATTTACAGTTTCAATTCTTTTCTTTCTCTTCCCCTGAAGTTTCCATCCTGCTCTCAACCTGTCACGTCTGTTTAATGTCCTCTCTCTCTCTCTCTCTCTCTCCGTCATGTTAGAGCTCGGTTGTGTCATCGAGCTCTTTACCGCACAGCGAGCAAAAAAAAAAAAAAAACCTCAACAAGAAAGTGAGAGTATTATGATTTATAATCTGGTGCAGTAATCGTACGTGTCGTTGTGTCTCTGTCTATGATTAAGAAAAGATCCACAACGCATCTGACACACACACACACACACACCTCCAGGCGAACACATCCACATGACATCATTGGGGTGGATAAGTGTTTTTCTGGTTTTGGAAATGCTGCGCTGCTTATAAACATTGGTTTCCCTGAGAAACTGGGCAGTGTGTGTGTGTGTGTGTGTGTGTGCATGTTTGCATGTATGCATCCACATCTGTCTGCTGGCAGGAATGAACTGTAAAGTTTTGAATCCCTAAAATCCGTGGTGTTCGTGTGTCCAGACCAGATGTTATGCTCACTGCGTTACGACGCGCTGACACAGGAAATGAATCAACCGTGATTAGTGATTTAGCCTGATTGAAACTACGGTTGCACCTCGCCATCCACCAGGGGGCGATCAGCTGTTCCTGGCGTCCCAACGCAGTCTGACCAGTTAGTCCAGAATAAACTGGTCCGAGCATTAAAACACAGAGACGACTGGAAATAGCCAGAGCCAGTGGGCCGTGTGTATTTTTAAATGTTGTCGTCAGGGAGTCGCTCGCTCTTTCCCTTTTGTCTCTCGCCGCCTCACAAACTCACTGACGCTCGTTAAACGCGCGCGTTAATTCAGATGCGATTTTTATTCGGTGATCGTCACGACGACGGCAGCTGTTTGTGTGTTCAGTTTACGAGCCTCCGCGAGTGTGATTTCCCCTGGGCCTGTGTGTGTGTGTGTGTGTGTGTGTGTGTGTGTGTGTGTGTGTGTGTGTGCGTGTGTGTGTGTCTAAACTGCCAGCCGTTACTGTGGGATTGTATCTCATATTATCAGTGTGTGTCAGCAAGGAAATACTGCAGCTTCTTTACATCCTTCCAGCTTCTCTCTCTCTCTCTCTCACACACACACACACACACACACACACACACACACACACACACACACACACTCCTATCTTACATGGGACAGCAGCACCACCCCTGTGTGTCTCAGAGCCTCAGACCAGTTTCCATTTTCAGGCCCAGCGCCCTCGTAGTTTAAACCTCAGACGTTCGCCCCCGTGGGCGTGTGGCTCTTAAAAAGGGGCGTGGCCAGCTGGTCGTGATGGATGAAGCTCTGCAGGTTGTAAATATCCGTGGCCGCTCGTCACCTGGGCAGAATTCCCTGTGGTCCACATCTGGAGCGTAGAGGACAGAGATGAGACGTGGGCACGACAGGTTCGCTGAGGAAACAATATCCCATCGGATATTTAGTTTTTCTGCCCGAGCGCTCACACTTCCTCTTTTCCTGTTTTTACCTCTCATCACCATTCCTGACACTTTTCCCCTGGAAAAATCTGCCTGCTCTGCAACTGTGGGTCGAGACGCTCTGTCCTCAGCCTCTCTGTCCTCAGCCGGCCCGTCTGTGTGCAGATAACGGTGGACGTTTGGAGACAGAGGCCAGATGTGTCGCTCTCTGCCGTTAACTGGTTTCCAGTGAACGCGGCCGAGCGGCAGAATGTCGAGAATTCGTGATAAATCTTTCAGTCGTTGCTGCCACAGACGGCGCACGTGGGCCTGAGGAGGAGCCGCGGCTTCTCCTCAGATAAAAGCAAAGGGAGGTGAAGCCGCCGAGGAGGTGCTGCAGCTCCGCTCTGACAGCCTCACACTGGCCGACAGGACATCCTCCCGCTCTGCGTCAGCAGGGCCGCGTTTGTCGGGGGCCATTACTCATCCAACCAGAGGGTGTGTGTGTGTGTGTGTGTGTGTGTGTGTGTGCAACATGTTTGTGTTTCACAAGCAGGCAATTTAACATAACAATAGACCAACAAAGAGGCTTTGTTATGTCGTAACATAGAAAGTAAACCGACGACTAGACTTTTTAATGAGGCTGTTTGTGTTCCACTTCATGTGTGACCCTTCTCCTGTGTGTGTGTGTGTGTGTGTGCATGTATGTTCGAACATGTGTGTTCACCCCCGCAACTCTCATTTCTCTCTCCTTCTCTTGTTTACAGGGAATCTAAAGAATGTGGTTTAGGAGCCGATGGACTCGGTCTCCACCACACACACACACACACACACACACACACTCCATGTTTCCAAACCAGGTCGATGCTCGGTGGCTTTAATGAAGACAATATGGAGCGGACCCCTTCGGCCCCCGAGGCACGGAGCGAACCGAGGAGGTTTTGGAAAACATTCGCCGAGTGTTTCCAGAGGATAACAGCTTAATAAGGACGGGGGGGGGGGGGGGCGGCGGGGGGGGGGGGGGCTGCGGTCGCTGTTTTTAATCCTGTTTTCTGTCTTTGTTTTCGAGAAGCTGCAGTTTGTGTGTTTCCTGTGGATCAGAGTCGGGCCCCGCTCGCCGCTCGCTCGGTGCCGAGGGAGGCGTCCGCGTGCGTCCACCAGTTGCACATTCGAACCTAAATGGAAAAAACAGATTTTTCAGGTGTCCGGTTTCACACCCCCCCCCTAGGACACATGAGCGCTAAAACAGACATCGACCCAAAACCACCATCTTCCCCACAAGGCTCCGCCCCCCTGAGGGTTCTGACCCGGTCTGGAAAGTGGGCCGTCCAGAGACACTTGGAGCGTTAACCAACAGGCGGTCTGGAAAGGCTTTGGAAAACAGCCGCGTACAGATTTGAAGTTTATTCGCTCGGCCACGTTGTTTCGACCTCTGGGCGAAAATCTGCAAATTAAACATCTGGAGAGAGTTTGGAATTTTAAATGGAAGATATGTCGGGAAAGTTAAACAGACAATAACAAAGCTGATGTGAACTTTCAGGAGGATTTAGACGGAGCTGCTTCCACTGAACACAAACACACGACTGACCAAGTGTTTTCTATTGTTTCTGTTTCTAAACACGTCTGAAGACTAAAGGAATATTCCGTCTGGTTCCTGCTGCTCACTCAGAAGGGTTTTTGTTTTATACTTTAGAACCCAAACGGTTTTAACTGTGTTTTGATGTGTGCACCGCAGACACTTGTTGAAATAAAGGCCAGGACGGCGTGTTGTCGTCACGTGACTCCTCCTGATTCGTGCCGCGGCGGCTTTAACGGGGCCGGCGTTTGAAAGAGGAACCACAAACGTCAGGCGGGTTCCTTCAGGAGCGATGTTCCCCAAATTAATGGCCTGGAAATTCACACCAAATGTAGGAGTCGCCGGGCGAGAGCTGGCATGTGCTGAGCAGAAGTGTGTGTGTGTGTGTGTGTGTGTGTGAGAGGATTCCTTGTGATCTTTATGAACACTGCTGTGGTCACCGTGGCGGTTTGGGCCCAACGTAGCCGGAGCAAATGAAACTCATTACACCGTTTACGAGCTCAGAAGAAGGAGAGGCCATTGAAATCCTATCTTGTAAACTGGTGTGTGTGTGTGTGTGTGTGTGTGTGTGTGTGGAAACCCTGGATTGGTTTTTAAGCTCGGCCCGGCTCAGGTTCTGTGGAGACCCCAGTGGAGGAAGTAGAGACAAACTAAAGTTAAAATCCTGTTTTCTGTTGGTGCATCGAGCTCCTCCCGCGGCCCCCTGGGTAACGAACACACAGTTGATGACATCATCAGGACCCTCATTCAAAGAGGAGTTAGTAGAGTTTGCGTTACATAACTGTCTGATTCGAGCCGTCCTCCACGTCGTGGCGAGGACGCAGCTTTTCTCCGCCAGCGTGCCGGGCTGTAATTTGTCTCTGGCAGAGCGTCTCTTCCTCTAGACGCACGCAGATTGATTTTTTCCAAAATGAGAATGGAAGGTGGCGTTGGAACGTTCCAGGCGGAGGACTCCGGGTCGGCGTGGACCGTCGCGACGCCCGGCCCCAGTCCCGTCCCCGCTCTGTGAGACGAAAACTTTCCAACCACCCGCATGCAAATCAGCAACGGGCCCCTCGGTCGTTGAGATAAAACGCCCTTCCTCTTCCTCCCACTTATCAGCCGCGCTTTCAGCATTTGCATAAAAGACTGAGTGGATGTTTCTGTGGATCTTCTGAAACGTCTCAGAGGTCAGCGTCTGACCAGCAAACCTGTCTGAGCAAACGGTTTGTTTGAATTTACATAACCCCCCCCACCCAGGGGAGGACAAAGCCCCGGGGGGCCTCGGCCTATACGTCCTCCTCCTCCTCCTCCTCCTCCTCATCAACATGTGAAGTGTCTGCGGTCAATGGCGGAGGGGATTTACTCGCACAATAAAGACAGATGCCACCTTTTATCTGCTCAACGGAAGAGAGGCCGAGCGCGTGGCGCTGGACCGCGGCGGTGGCGTGATGACGTCGTCCCTCCAGAGGCTGTGGAGCCACAATGAATGGCTAATGGGCTTTTATTTAGCAGGGGGCGGGGGAATCGTTGTTTTGGCCCAAACAGCTTCTGTTGGGCTCTAATGAATGAAGACGAGCGCACTGACGGCGAGGGGCCGGCGCTCCGGGTCCAAACCCCCAAACGCTGACATCATTTGTTAAAGCAGAATTAGATTTCGATGACCTGAGGAATAATAATATTTAAATATGAGCGATCCGTTCCCCTGCAGCCGAGCGGCAGCTTGAAAAACCCGGAGAACGGATTCCACGCAGATATTCTGGTTCCGACCCGTTGACTGTGAATAAAGATGGCGAGGACAGGTGTCTCATCTGGAGCTTTGCCCAAGATGCTTCTGGGATACTTGGACTTTGTTTTGGAAAGAGGGAGGAAGTGGAAACCTGTCGTCCATCTTTGTTTTGGGATGATGAGGTTTCTCTCTAAGGAAAAGAAATCATTGATTTCAACGAGATCCAATCCATCCTCTGGAAGTCCAGATCCTGGTTTTGTGAAAGGCAGCCAGTCACTCACACACACACACACACACACACACACACTCTGACAATACCAACAGACAGCAGGCTGGTCAGAGAGGGAGGAGAGGGAGCTGCACAGAGAGGAGCTCAGTGAGGAGCGGACCTCTGAGGGTCACACCACTCCAGCTGCAGCGCTCTGGCTCTCACGCTCACACACACACACACACACACACTCTCTGGACTCTGGAGCCGAGACTTTGACTTTCCAGGAGCTTTCCTCACAAGGTTGGTCCATTTCTCTGGTTTGTGCACGTGCGTGTGTCCGTCTCCGCTCCTCTCCGCTCCTCTCTGCTCCTCTCTGTTTACATAAGGTTTTAAATGAGGTCAGGCTGAGGAGCTCTGGAGGAGGAGGAGGAGGAGGCTCATGTGCATTATTCAGTTTCTCCTCTGTTTACGCGTCTTTTCACGTGCACGGGCTTTGACCTTTCATCCCACAGGCTGCTGGCGCCGTTATTTCCCTTCTTTACTTGTAAACCGATACTTCACCTGAACTGGTTCGTCTCACGTTTCAAACACTCTCCAGTTTTTACAAGAGACAAAAACTTGAGGGAAGTTAAATCGTTTTTTTCCTCATTAACTCTTTTAATTGGATGTGGATGTTGGCAGCAATTAAAACGGTGAGGGAGTCACGCTGGGCCGACATATGGCGTGTGTGTGTGTGTGTGTGTGTGTGTGTGTGTGTGTGAGACACTGACGTTTCAATTTACTTGTCACGCTTTAATTATGTAATTGAAACCTCTGTAGTAATTAGATCAATAAAATGATCTCCTCAGTAGCTGCTCTCTCTCCAATGTCCACTGTACTACTACTACTACTACTACTACTATAATATATGTTTTCACAGGTTTCTGTGATTCACTGTGTGAACATACTGAGCGTATGTTCCCTCGGGCGGAGCTGGAGCTTTGCTGGAGTTTAGTTTTGTCCATCAAACCCGAGCCGTCCCCCCGGGCTCTGACAAACTGTGTGTGTTTCCAGAGGGGTAAATAATTACAAGTGTGATTTTACGGCCGTGCCGCTGGTTTATTGTCCCGTGCTGGAGCTGCCGCTCTGGCAGAGGCAGGCCGCTCGTTTACAGGGAACCTGAACCGGGGCCAGTTTCACAGCCTCGTAAAGGTGGAGGAGGAACAATGAGTGCGGTCAGCTGTGAACAGGAAAAAGCACTTTCATACGTGCACATCCTTCCTCCTGCTCCTCCTGCTGCTGCTGCACGTCTCCCTCTGAACTCACCATTCCTGTTGTTGTTTGCATCATCACCACGACGCTTTTACCTCTGACCTCTGACCCCTGCAGAGGAGCGCAGGCCTGCAGTTTGTCGTTTGTCTCAGTGTGGAGGAGAGCAGAGACACCATGTGCAGCCCTGACACTAATCAGTCAATGAATAATGAACACACACACACACACACATTGACAGCTGTTTGGTGTCTGTGTGTGTTAACTCTATCAGTGGAGTGCAGCTGCATGCCTGCCTGTAGCAATTATGTCCTCGCTAAATAAGAGCCAGCGCCGGGAGGAGGGGCCCTGTGTGTGTGTGTGTGTGTGTGTGTGTGTAAGGACCCACTTAAGTTCCAAACGTTGGAGACATTTTGGACGGTCCTCGCTCTCTGAAACATTTTCAAAGGGTTTGAATGAGGGTCCTCACAGAGACAAGAGTCCGAGGGTGTGTGTGTGTGTGTGTGAGTGTGTGTGTGTGTGTGTGTGTGTGTGTGTGTGTGTTAATCCACACATGCTGTTTGAACTGTGTGTGTAATATAAACCAGCTCAGGGACTTTACCATGAGCCTCTAGGAGTCTTTTTGCAAGAGGGCTTGAGTAACACACACACACACACACACACATTGTGTTTCCCTGACCCTCCTTTACCTCCACACACACACACACATGACCACACATATGCTCTGTTCTCAGGACCCATATGTATTTATCTGTCATGTGACCCGATCACTCTCTGAGGTCCTCAAAGGCTCCGTTGTGTTGCGAGCTCCACACACACACACACACACACACACACACACAGACCTATAAACACTCTTTAACCCTGTCTGTCTCCTGCGGCCTTTTCATGGTTAATTTGCTGCTCAATAGGTGCAGAGGGAAAGCAGACATCAAGCAGGCACACACACACACACACACACACACCCAGGGTCGGCGTGGAGCGGCCTGAAACACTTTCCCCTCTGACTCATCCGTCCTCTGAGGAACAGCATCTGTGGTGAAGTGCACTCTGGGTAAAGTCACCTGCCTGTTTCTCTAACCACCGTATCTCTTCCCTCCTGGCAGCCTGAGGTGGGTTTTCCCGGTGATGACCTCACTGCTCTTCCCTGGCCACGCCCACGCTGCCATGAAGGACCTGTCCTCCTCCACGTCTCCTCTCACCACCCTGCTCCACTACCCGTCCTCCAAAACCTCCGTCGCGCCCTTCTCGCCGTCTGCCGGCCCCGCCTCCTCGCCGGGCTCCACGCTGCCGTCGGCGCCGCTCTCCAAACCGCAGCCCTTCTGCCTGCAGACGGGGCCGCACCTCATCGCCAGCATGCAGCTGCAGAAGCTCAACTCGCACTACCAGAACCTCAGCGGCGCCTCCGCCGGGCACGCCGCGCCCGCCGGGGCGCCGAGGGGCTTCGGGCCCTCGCCTCTGGGCTCCGGGAACCAGCTCCTGGGGCCAAGCGGGGGCCTCGGCGGCGGCGGGATGGGGGTGGGGATCGCCATGGGGACCCAGAGCGCCGGCGCGGGCGGAATTATCGACTTTGACCCCGTGGACGAGGAGGTCCTCATGTCTCTGGTGGTGGAGCTGGGCCTGGACCGAGCCAACGAGCTGCCCGAGCTGTGGCTGGGTCAGAACGAGTTTGACTTCATGGCGGACGTGCCGGCCGGCTGCTGACCTCCGGGACGACGCCTTTGTTTTGCTTTTCTCTTTCCTGTCTCCTGAGGACACAGAGGACACACTGAGCGACGAAGAGAGACACCTGGACAGATGAAGGACTTTGGAGGGTGTCTGTCCTCGTCCCCTCCTCTTCGTTTCAAGACGCACAAACCAAAGAGTCGTGTCCTCCCTTTTTTTTCCCATCACTCCCTGCTGCAGCCTTTATCAAATCCAGAAGGCTTGGCAGAGACGCCGGCTCCGTTTCTTGGAAACAAACAGGACAGATGACAAAGACACACCTGCTGGACATGGTCCACGTCTCCTCCTCAGAGCCGTCCTCCCTCCATCAAGGAAGAAAAGAGAAACTGGGAAACCCGACTTCACGTGGAGGACGACAAACACTATGTTTCCTGTTTTCTTAATGGACAATATTGGACTCCGGTCTCACGGGAAAGAGACTCCTGTCCCCCCGGCTCCACAAAGACGCTGATTGTCTCAGAATTGGTTATCTCAGTGTACTTCTTTTACTTTCTGTCCTCCTGTTTTTTTGAATCCACTTCAGGACACGTTATTTAAGACACGGGCTGATATCCATCGAGCCCCGTGGACAAGGAGCGTCTCTGTAGCGCGTCTCTTATCGGCTCTGCTTTTCTCAGCACAGCGAATTCAATCAAGAGACGAGGAGTGTCCCCCGAGCGCGGGGCCTTACCGCAGTGCGTGGTGCGTTCGCTGACCTGCTGCAGGGTCAGTGAACGTGGACTGCAGACAAACTTGTCGTCTGTATTTTTGTTTTTTTTCTGCTCGGCCTCGTCGATGTTTGTGTTAGTTTGTTATCGTCCACGCTGCAGATAAGGACGCTCTTTGACCCCAGCTCCCGCTCTGTCAATGACGATGGACGACACGTGTCCACGTCCACCAGCTGTCTCTTCAGTTTTTAGTCCATATCCCAACATCAAACGTATCTGAATCAAAACCATTGTGTTTAAATAATAACGTAGAACATCTTGACGAGCTAACGCAGCATCTGTCGCTAAGCAATTTAATCTTGCTTCTAAAAACCGGCGCGTTCATTCAATACGTGAACGACAGAAACAGAAACAGTCACGTAGGAAATAAGAACGACGAGCCCGGAGAGGGCGGGATTACATCACAACAGCTGCGGGAGATCACATGTCACATCCACCTCGAGCCAGCAAACGCCCATCTGCCCGCGGAGACGGACGCCATGGAGCAGCGATCTGAGGTCATCGGTTAAAGTGCCAAGACAGGGACGAAGGGGTCAGCTAGTGAAGGAGGGGGCGGAGGATTTCCCAGAGATCGGGTTCTGTGACTTTGGCCCAGATTTGTAGACACCTGACACGCACACACACACACACACACACACACACACACACCTGTAGCGTTAAAGTCATCCACGTCTGATCCATTTAAAATGAATTCATTCTGCTAAAGGAACAGAAAATTGATTTTCCCTTTAAGAGATGATCTCCTTACTGGACCCCCCCCCCCCCCCCCGCCCCTGTTTTTTCTGTTCCCCCCCCCCGCCTCTGTATTCAGTGTGGTAAGACGAGATGATGGAGGTTGGATTGTAGGGGGGGGGTCGAACAAAGGCCCCTCATCTTAATGGCTTGTTTGTCATCTAGGCATTGTGGTTTCCTCCTGCACCACACACACACACACAGAGAGCACACCTGGATGTGTGTGTCCACTAAAACACCTGCCTGCTCCTTGAAGTCAGCAGAGACGGGTACAGGAGCACAAAGGCATGGAAACACACGGCACAGGAGCGCGGGGATGGAGTTACAGCGAGGAAACAGGAGGAGCGGCCGTGAAACAGGCACTCGTTCAGTTCCACAGACTTCACAGGGTATCAGTGTGTGTGTGTGTGTGAGAACAGAGGGAGAGGCCGCGTGTGAAAATGTGTGTGTGATATGAGCAGAGAGTAATCCAGAGGAGACACACTCGCTCACGGCGTAAAACAGGAGACAAACTGTCCCAGACTTTTGAATTTGGTCCATGTCCCATGTGCTAACATGGAGGAGGCTGAGGGTTTATGAGCACAGACGTTTCTTTAATGGAACCAGAGATTAATGAAAACCTGCTGAGGGACTAATTTGACAGAATCCTTTCAGTCAAGGGGTTTTCTCTTCACTGTCCCACACAGAGACGGAGACACAGGCTCGTCTCTGTCTCTGTCCCGTCGCCCTAAATGGGTCAAAATAACATTCTTCCGATTTAAGGCGGCCTCATGTTTGTTTCCATCAGCACACAGAAAGACGTCCCCTCTTCTTTCTGTGTGTGTGTTTCAGTCCTAATCCCAGCTGAGTGAATGTTATTCTTTGCTGTGTGAACGAGACAAAGCCCCCCCCCCCCCCATCACCCCCCCTCACCCCCCCCATCACCCCCCTCCCCTGAGAAGTCTCGAGATGCTTGAAGCGTCTGAGGGTTTCATTTCCTCTTTTTCCTTGACCCCCCCGACCCCCTTGAACCCAACAAACAACAGAACCTTAAATCACTGCGTCGCTCTGATTTCACTTTTCTAACCTCGGAGGAGGGTCAGCTGATCACGGTCCGGATCTGAGATGATCTGAACTCATCTGCTCCTCCTTAGAGACAAGATGAATATTATTCAGAGATGATCTGAAAGCACTTTGCGCACTGTACAGCCGTATGAATATGTAAATGACTGAGATCATATTGAGAAATGCTTGTATTTTTGTTATGGCTCTGACGTTTGGAGAGAAATAAAGAAAATGGAATCTGAGCAGCAGCCCACGCGCGTCATTGACAACATATAAAATACATTAGAACAGTTTAGTTTCTACACTTTGGAAAGACTTTCATAAACTTACGTATTTAACCATGAGCTCGAGCATTCCTCTGATGCATGATCTGTGCATGTACAGGCAATCTGTCGGTGCAGTGCTTCCCTCTGCTGGACAGTGGTGGTAAGTGTTCACAGAATTACAGTATACATCGAGTTTCTTTTATTTGTATTTCTAATATATTTATATGTACATTTTATTTAGTTAGATTTATTGGTCATATTTATTTAAGGACAAATTAAATGTGACAAAGGGGAAATCATATAACGGTTGTAATGTTGCAGGTTAACTCCTCACCTTCTCAGTTCAATCCTCCCGTGTTGGGGCCTGTGTGTCCGGGGAAGGGGTCAGAACTGGGTCAGGAATCTAAGCAGCACCGGCCCCGGTCCAGGGGAGAGAATAGGAGAATAAAGTCGGTCAGTGTTTTTTTTAATATCATATAAATAAACTCTAGGTTCGTCCTGAGCGTTCAGATTCTTCCCTGCAGATCCGTGGGTCTGCTCCGCTCCCAGGAGGAGCGTGTCTGAGTGTAAACAGGCCTGAGATCAGCCTGACACGCTGGTATTTCCTGAACAGGACAGAAACACAGAGAAGACGCGAGAGGAGTCAAACATTAGTCTGTGCAAAAAAAAAAATGACCTCTTGAGAGTTTCTGTGAAAGACATTTATGTTCTCCAGAGGATAAACCCTCATACGTTCCTCTAGTTCCACATCATGTACCGTATTGACTGTTTGTTTTGGCTTTGAAATAAATAAATATAATGTAAAATAAAGTGTCAGTGCAGCAGATGGTTTTTTTAGCCTGTTTAAAAAAAACATTTTCCACTGCAGTGCGGTGTAAAATGTATATAATGAGAGCTCCATCGGGTCAGAATGGTTTGTTTAATACACGCATTACTCTGTTTTTGCGTGTATTTGTCGCTTTCTGACTAAAAAAATAAATAAATCGGCTGTGATCGATTTTACGCAGCGACTTTTGTCCCTTCTGTCCCTCCCCCTCTGCCGTACTCGGCCTTATCCGCGCACACCGGAAGAGGAGGGGTCCTTTTCCCCGCAGACTCCAACATGGTGAGCGCCTCTTCATCGCGACTCCTCCGACAACTCATCTGAAAACATCGAGTTTTCCTGTCGTGTCCTCGCACTTTAATGCAACCGAGTTGAAAATACAAGACGTTATTAAACTGCAGATGTTTGTATTGTGACCAGAGGCTCAGATGATGATTGTTTATCGACCATTTTAACGCCACGACCCGTTAGCTCGAATGTGGCTAGCAGGGTTAGCTCGCTAGAATGAAAGGAAATGGCTCATTGAGAGAAACTGTCGCTGTTTTGTGCGCAAACGTGCGCGACTATTGTTTTAGAAAGCGGAACAATACTCGTCTTTACTAGTGAATAAAATGGTGGAATGACTACTATGCTAACAGGAGCTAACGGTAGCGTTGCTAGGCCGCAGCCGGTGTTAGCACGGGGTGCTAATAGGTCTGAGGAGTCATGTGTCCAGCTGCCGTGTCTTGAAACTTGGGGACCTATTTCTCCCACGCTGGTGGTTAATGTCCCCGGTTGTTTGCTGTGCTGTTGACCGGGTCTGTCCTCTCTCCTCCAGGCAAGAGGACCGAAGAAGCACCTGAAGCGCGTCGCAGCGCCCAAGCACTGGATGCTGGACAAGCTCACCGGAGTGTTCGTAAGTGTCCTCACCCCCATTGGACTAAAGACGGCGTCTGCTCGGCTTGTGTGTGTTCACTGACATGTGAGGAGTGTGTGGGTTCGATGTCGGACAGTACACACGCTATCTGCTCTCTGTCTCGTATCACACCGTGTTTTCATTGAGGTGGATCTGATGTGTCCAACGTGTCTCAGACACATGGGACAACAAAAGATGCTAAGCAGCTTTGTTGTCTTTATGATGAGTATTATTATGAGTAAGAGTAAAATTCAGTCTTAAAGTTATTTACATTTGAGTGAATTTGCTTCTGTGTGTTAATCTGGTGACAACAGCCACAATAAATGTGCATGAAAATAAATGAATCCTGACTAGAAGGGGGCATGAAGCCTGATTCTAACATTGATTTGAGTCCCTCTAAACTTGTGTTTAACATCTCCCTCCTCAGGCTCCTCGTCCTTCCACCGGTCCCCACAAGCTGAGGGAGTGCCTGCCCCTCATCATCTTCCTGAGGAACCGTCTGAAGTACGCTCTGACCGGAGATGAGGTGAAGAAGATCTGCATGCAGAGGTTCATCAAGATCGACGGGAAGGTCCGCACCGACATCACCTACCCCGCTGGATTCATGGGTGAGTTGCATCCTGGGACGTTTATCTCAAAGGAGGGCGCTGGGCAGACGTGAGGCAGCAGGAGGAGCGATGATGAACATTTGGTTTTGATCAGTGAGATGAAATTACACAACCGATTCCTCTAAGAAGTTCTGAGCTCCAGCTGCTGCACTGGTACTTACACTGGCTCCACCAGTCCTAGCCACTACTGGTCTGAATGGGCCTGTTGTGTTGAACTGGTCTCAGGCTCCTCAGTGTTGGTCACAGTCCCAACAGTTGTGTGACGCTGCCAGTTTTCTGATGCTGAGCAGCCTCATGTGGAGGTGTGGCAGTTTAATTTCCAAATCCAGGGGACGTCTTCTCATCAGGACGAGCGTCCTATTTATTCACAGAACATATGCAGTGAGAACTCCTGTGGGTCAGGAGTGGTATATTCAGTTGAAGTACTTGTCTGTTGAATGCCTGATGCTGGTACCTGAACACGAGGTGATGCTCTAACTGGTTGTTGGTTTAAGAGAGAACACAATAGTTTGGAAATGGAATGAAGTCTTTAAATGATGCCTGAAGTTAACAGTGTAGGCTGGAGTTGGCAGATTCTGCGGGTATTGATTTTACCCACAGGGCCCCGTGGGCTGTGGAAGCAGCTTCATGTTTATTTCATGTCACATTAAGACTCTGAACTCATCACGTGTTTAATTATTATCAGTGCTATGGAGAACGTGGGTTTGATGCTGAGATGGTTTATTTCTCCAGATGTGATCAGCATCGAGAAGACCGGTGAGCACTTCCGTCTCATTTACGATGTGAAGGGACGCTTCACTGTCCACCGCATCACCGCTGAGGAGGCCAAGGTGAGAGCTGCACAACGCTGGATGTTTGTCTTCAGTCTCTGTAAATCAGAGGCTTAACCCCCCCCCCCTCCTCTCTGCAGTACAAGCTGTGCAAGGTGAAGAAGATCATCATTGGAACCAAGGGAATCCCCCACCTGGTGACCCACGATGCTCGCACCATCCGCTACCCTGACCCCCTCATCAAGGTCAACGACACCGTCCGCATCGACCTGGACACCGGCAAGATCACAGACTTCATCAAGTTTGATACTGGTGAGTGGGGCCGGCTGTGGTCTGACTGGGCTGCGTGTTCTTTGTCTGAGGGACCGTCTCTAATCTCCTCCTCCTCCCTGCAGCCAACCTGTGCATGGTGACCGGAGGTGCTAACTTGGGCCGTATCGGAATGATCACCAACAGGGAGCGCCACCCCGGCTCCTTTGACGTCGTGCACGTCAAGGACAGCACGGGCAACAGCTTCGCCACCAGGCTTTCCAACATCTTCGTCATTGGCAAGGTGAGGATTTGAAATTTCTTCTGCTTGAATATTTGAGTTCTCTCTGCAAGGACGGCCGGGCGGTGCGGAGCAAGGATGACTTCTTTTGGTTATGATTAGCCATGAAAATACCTCCTCTAAGAAGTTCTGAGCTCAGTGACGAGGCAGTTGTGTGGTATTAAGTGAGGAAACCAGCCCCGTGATGATCAAATTAAAACTGATCGATGTTCAGAAATGCTCCTCTGCCGCCGTCTGACATTTATAGAACGGCCCTGTGTCTCTTCACCTCGATGGAGCGTTGGCACACGCTAAGTCAAACGGTGTTAGAAGGTTTTAAATGGAACATTAACCGTTGAATCCATGTCCACCTGCAGGGCAACAAGCCGTGGGTGTCCCTGCCCAGAGGAAAGGGAATCCGTCTCACCATCGCCGAGGAGAGAGACAAGAGGCTGGCCGCCAAGCAGGGCAGCAGCTAAACTGGCCACAGAGCAGATTTCAAATAAACTGTTATTTACAAAACACCCAGATCTTGTCCGTGTGGTTTAACTTGTCCTGTCTCACATCAGGAAAATTAATCTGCATTCACATGTCTGGGGAAAATGTTTCTCTTGTTTTTAGGTTTGATATCTGTCCGTTACCATGACGACTTCACCAGCTCCAAAGCAACCATCCCTCCATCTTTCTGCTGCAGTCAGCCCCTCCTCCCTCTCATCCTTCGTTTTCGTCCCATCATGTCCCATCCATTTGTTCTTTTTTCTCTCTCCCCTGTTATTATTCTTCCAATGTTTTTCTCTCACCTGCCTTCCTCCCGTCTCTCCCTCCCTCCTCTTTCCTACATGTGCTGATTCCTTCTTCCCTCCCTCCCTGCATCCCTTCATCCGTCCATATGGTGACTGCTGAGATGCAGCCTGCTCCGCGCGGTGGAAACCTGGCCCGGCACCCTCCACCACAGTGTGTGTGTTGTCTCTGGCCTTCAGCTTCTCCTGTGGCTGCGTTGACATAAAAACAGCAAAAGATCGACACGACCAGAACTCGTGATCTCCACTTCCAACCACGCCTCTGCAGCACATGACACATGCTAGTGCACGCAGCAGGGCAGTGGTGGGGGGGCACGGCGTGCTCCAGTGACCGTCTGCTCCCTGACACTGAACGGTGCGGTGATCCATCATCTGAGGCAGGAGGACAGAGAATCTGCCGCTTTGTGAATTGAGAGGGGAACGACCAGGGTCTAGAATGTGTGAAGTACAGTCTTTGACCCTCAGCTCAGGAGGGTGATTTAAATTTAGCTGGTTCTGCAGGACTTGATCCAAACTAAAGGTCGTGTTAACGCCATGAATAACTATTAAACTCATGTCATGTTTGTGAGCGGTATCGAGAACTCTTGCTTCTTTGTCATTTGAATTTTCAGCTTTATTTCCAGAAACAGGAAGGGACAGACTTGTTCAGGCTGCGCCGCCGATGCAGGAGGAATAATAAGAATCATCGTCTCTGACGACTGGAGGCCTGTCGTGCTTCTCCCTGTTCCAGCCTCTGTGAGATAATTCAACATGTTTGTTGTCTGCGTGTCTTTCCCCCGCAGCTCACATTCTCTTTGCTTTTCTCACCAAATGCACTTCAAAGCCTCACTGTGTGTGTGTGTGTGTGTGTGTGCACATCAGATGTGATTGTTGCTGCGCTCACAAGGGGATGCAGAGCAGGACCGGAGCAAGGCGTCTGGTGAGTCTCATATTTCAAATGTTCAAAGACTGTGTCTTTCTACTGTGTGTGTGTGTGTGTGTGTGCGCGTGCATTTATTTGTTTATAAGAACTGGTCCCAGGCCGATAAAAAAAAAAATGGGGACAAAGCTGCCACGTTAGATCTTTATCCTAATCCTCAAAGTAAGAAGCTGTCACTTGATGTGTCACCTCCACACATCTGTTGACGCTGCAGCCTGGAGTCACGCAAAGGTCAAAGGTCATTGTCACCACAGCTATTCAGTACAACAAAGTACTTTGACTTGTTGTGACTGGGATCAGAAACGCTGCTAACCCATCTGGTTAATAATACTGTTGTAAAAAGGGAGTGTGTGAAAAGTGAAGCCACCAGGCTGAGGCCGGTGTTCTCCCTCTGACCAGCAGGGGGCGCCTGCACTCATTGTTGAGGCGAAACCGACGGAGCAAAGGAGCAGGAACAAGTAAACGAAGTGATGGAGGTAAATTCGTGCGGAGGAGAGAGCAGCTGGAACAATGAAGTCAGTCATAGGAGGAGAGGTGGGGAGGGGCGGGGTTAGAGGACAGCTGTTTCTAATCAGTCGCCTCCATGTGATGGACTTCCTGTCAGCTGATTGGTCGAGGGAGGGAGGGAGCGGTTGAACCGATCGGTTGGTCCATTGATTGAGTGACGGACTCAGGGGTTGTCATGGCGACTGATGGGCAAAGTGGCGATGCTGGTGTGAGGCCGTGGTCAGGGTATGGATGATGTCATGTGGCCACTCCCATCCTCTGTTCTTCTCTCTCTCACACACACACACACACACACACACGCACGCACGGTTCCTTATGTTGATGTTTTCAATTGTGTCAATAGAAGGCCGTTTATGTTTAAATTCCTTCTCTCTCTCCTCCCCCCGCCCCCCCGCCCGTATGACAGACTCAGACTGCATGAACAAAAACATTTAGGTAAGCCAAGTTCACGTCTGGGCGGGGCTGCTGAAGGGGGCCCGGGGGCCGCGCCGAGGACCAGATGTGCTTTTTCTGGGGTGTTTCTGGGCCGGAGGAGGAAGGAGGGCTGCGTTCACGAGCCTCCAGAGGAGGGACGGGGGGAGTTTCACTGGGCTCTGCAGAAAGCTGAGCTCGTCCTGGAAGGCCGAGGGTCGCGGAGCTCGAGAGGCCTCGCTGTAGTTAGAGAACAAAACACGTGATTAAACGGTCAATATTTACCTGCTGGATGAAATCTCGTCCTCCTCCAGAGCCCAGGGGCCACGTCACGTCCCCTCACAGCCTCCTGCTGCAGGAACCTCTGCGGTGTGGTACTCCTCCTCAGTGTGCACTTGCTGTCACTTTGTGGCGAAGGAAAGAAAAACAGAGTGAGGCGTCGGTCGTGTCGGTTCACCAGAGACGAGGTCAGGGACCGGGGGAACGGGCTGGAGAGCACAAAGTGAAGTGACTCCAGTTCCTGTGAGTGGAATCTAATGAGAGTCTTGTGACTGCGCTCATGTAATGAATCATCGTAACGAGTAATCTGCTCTGACGGCCGCCGTGGTCGCTCTGACCTCAGGGCACGCTCGTGGGAAACTGGTGTCACGTGAAAATATCCAGTGGAGGGAAACGCTGAGGTCGAGTGGTTTATTACCGATTTAACATCTTCATTACTGTACTGCTTACCAAGTACTACCGCTTTCATGACTTGAAGTACATTTCAAATACATGAATTACTTACTTTTACTCAAGTTAACAACTTTATTTAGTCCTTTCTTATGGGTTCATTTTTCTTGTCTTTATTTTCCAACATGATATATTTTGTCTTATTTTTTAAACCTGTTTACCAGTTTTATTTATTATTCAGGAATACTTCTTCTCTTTTTCTCCCTCTGACCAACATCCCTAATCAGGCAAGTATTTTTAATGTACTTTTCATAAATGATGTCTATAATGTGACAGAGCCTCTGTCCCAGCTTTGACATGTCTCCTCCGTGTCTCTGTCCCGTCTCGTCTCACCTGCTGCGTCAGGTCATCAGCATCTTCATCTTCCTCCTCATCTTCCTCCAGACAGGCTTCCTCCTCTTCTCGGGGAAACACCAGACTGTTGCACCGCGTCAAGCTGGAGGAGAGTCAGCGGTGAGTGAGGTCTGCGCCGCTTCAAAATAAAAGCTCACAGGAGCACATTAAGGAGCTGATGTGGACGTTATGAATGGATCCAAAAAACACATTTAATATTAATATTAGTCATCAAAACTCTCTGTGTTTAAGTATAATGGTGTTTCAGTCAGGTCAAAATAAAAGCCAAGGTTTCTGTTCATAATAAAATATCATTGTTTTTTAAATTAAGTTCAAGTAAACTAAATGTATAAAGTCAAAGAACTCTAACTTTAAACTTTATGCATATAAAATCAAGCCTGAGGATCAACTGAAACTCAGTTTGAATGTGTTTCTTCTGTAAACGGATGACCTCCAACCCTCCGTGACTCAGGTCGGAGGCACAGGCTTTAATTGTGAAAGGCTGGCACCGGACCCCGGCGTGTCGCAGCCGCTGCTTTGACAGGTTGGGCTCCAGCAGCTGAGCGTCTCCTCCACAGAAAACACAGAAAAGCTGAAAAACAATGAGGGCGCACGACGCGCAACTCCCACCGAGCTCCTCCAGCCGGAGCCGAGTTTCTCCTCCCGCAGGACCCGTGGCATGCGCCCGCGCGCCGGGCGGAGGGAGTGGGAGCTCCGGGCTCTAACTTGACTCCGACCTCAGTTTGTTATCTCGGATCTGCGTCGGGGAGGAACCATGCCTTTCTGCAAGAGGACCATACTTCCCAAAGATGTGTGCAAGCCCGGCGGCCGCGGGCTGGAGCCGCTGGAGGCGCGTGCACCGGAGCCGTTCGGGGACCTGGCGGACGTGTGCGGCTTCTCCCTGTGCTCGGTGCTGCGGCAGCTCTCCGACCTGTCCCGGCACTCGGTGAGCATCCTGGGGGAGCTGGAGGGGGAGCTGGTGTCCGTGTGCCGCCGGTCCGGGGCGCTGGAGGGCAGGGTGGCCCGGCTGCAGAGGCGCGTGGCGGAGCTGCTCAGCAAACCTCCGCCGAGAGGTAAGAACGCATTGACCCGCTTTACGCACGGAGCTGGAGCTGGAGCGGTCTGTCCCGGTGGAGCCAGTGGTGTCAGGGTTTGGGGCTGGAACCGGTGTCTGACAGGGGCCACTGTGGGGGCCACTGTGGGGGCCACTGTGGGGGCCACCGAGGCTGCATTAGTCAGAGTTCGGCTTCTGTTTGCACCAGTTGTACTAGTGTAAAACTTCTGCTGGGGGAGGTGGTGTGCAGGTTCACGGGATGCTCCTGAAGGCATCAGTGGGAGCCTCCACCTGCCACCTCCTGCTGCTCCTCTGACCTCCTGGCCTCCTGGCTCCGAGCTCAGATGATGCTGTGTCTCCTGCGCCTCTTTCAGCACCTTTAAACATATCTCTAAGACCTCAGAGCCACTTTAGTAGCTCGATTTCTTTTTTTTTTTTTTTGGGCTTTAAAATCCTCGATGACTCACGATAAAGATCGATAATCTAAATTTAGCCCGTGGCTCGTCACGTTAGCCGGCAGAACAATGCACATCACAATATCGATCCTGCGGTCATCAGCGGCGTGATGTCACCTGCAGGGGAAGCTGCTGTGGTTTGACCTTTCACCCTCAAGAGGCATCCCCAGGTGCATGATGGGAGATCTTCCCCTGCCAACCCCTATCCCCCCTTTCCCAAACGTCGCCTGCTCCATGTCTCGCTCTGTGTTTGTGTTACAGCTCGAGAGTGAGCGCGCACGAGTGAAGAACGCCGGCCGTGAGTTTACAAGGCGACGTGTGTGTGTGTGTGTGTGTGTGTGTGTGAGTGAGTCTGCACGTACAGAATGATAAGAGAGAGAGAGAGAGAGTGTTCCTCTAAACACAGACCAGATGTAGAGCAGCAGAGACGAGGGTGAAGCATTAGGGCCGCGTTCCCTTTAGCTCACGGAGAGCTGTCGGCCCGTGTGTGTGTGTGTGTGTGTGTGTGTGTGTGTGTGTGTGTGTGTGTGTGTGTGTGTGTAAAACACTGATCTGTGTCCACGTGTCCACTCTCCCTCGTCCTGCCTGAGTCGTGTGTGGGCTCTGTCTCTCTCACATGTGTGCAGCAGCAGCAGCAGCATCAACACTCAGTAATCAATAGATCCGGCCTGAGCCTTCGTCTCTCCTCCTCATCCTCGCTCCGCCGCCTCTCTCTGAGCTTCTCGCCTCCGACCGTCTCAGCAAGGAGGAGAACATCGATCTGCTCTCCACCGGAAAGACAAACAAGGAGCACGTTCCAGCTCCTCGTCACCTCCCCTGGTGGAGGAGCTGAAGCTCGGTGAGAGGAACGTGGCCTCCTCTTCCTCAGCAGCCTCTGACGGTCCCTCCGTCCACCTGCCAGCAGCGGCAGCCGCACTGGGGTTCGTGAGGGGAACAGGAGCGAGGGCCTCCTGAGCCTCCTCCAGGGCCCTGACACCATCCGAGCTGGTTTCCTCTTCCTCTTCCTCAGGAACCTCGATATCGCTGTCTCTCTGTGTCGTGCCCGCTCACAGTCACGTGCATGTGACTGGGAACCAGCTCAGTCCTCTGAGAAACCACATTCTTGCTTTGACAGATTGTTACGGGCCGATTCTGCTGAGTGTTTCCCGCTCGCTCTGACGCTCCCAGCTGGAGGGGGCCAGTTTGTTTTGAGGCGTAAAGCTGCACGGGATCAACACACATCTGAAATGAAATGCACTTTTTCACTTCTTGACGAAGCCCAGGTGCTGATATCGCAGCAGGCGTTTGCCCCAAAGACTCTTGTTGTTTTACGAGGACGCTGGTGGGAAAAGTTCACGTCAAGCTCGCCGCTCGCCGCTCGCTCTCCTTCCAGAGCCTGTTATGAAAACGAAACGGTTTGATGAGCGGATGAGGAAAAAAAAACTCACTCCCTATCGTCTTTCTCTTGAATTCCCCTCCTCCCTCTCTCCTCCCTCGTTCCCACGGGAGGACGTCAACCTCATGACTCAATACCCCTCCCTGCTGGCCCCTCCGTAATTCCCCTTCTCCTCCTGCCTCGCTCCTTCCTCTCAGGCCAGAGCCCGGCCTCCCTCAGACCTGTTTGGAGCCGCCGACCGGAGATAAGCGCCGGCTCCGACCGCAGCAGGAGGAGGCTCGCAGGTTGTGGGCTCCTTTTCACGTCTCCTCCCCCACCATCGCTCTCCCTCCTGGCGGTGATTCAGAGGGCAGCAGCAGAAACTTCGCGCCACCGCTCCGAAACACTGCAGGGCTAAAAAAACACAGCGTTATTTTTAAAGAATCTGATTCGAGTTTTACTGAAGTTTAATATTCCGAGCTGCCAGATCACCAGGAGCGGGGCTCGTTTGCAGACTCTCATGAGCTAAATTATTCATTATAACAATAAAGTCTTCGAGCAGGCGAGTGCGGAGACGCTGCTCTCTCTCTCTCTCTCCCTCTCTCCAGTCTCCACCAGATGAACCGGTCTCCTGGTGATTTATTGGACCGTCTCTGCAGCTCGAACCCCTCGAAGAAACTTTACGAGGCCGCAGGAGGGAGAGCGAAGTCCAACGTTCGAACACGAGACGACGACAGACGGACAGTGACGGACAGATGGTCGGTCCAGTCACCTGCCAAAGTCGTTTCTGGAAATATCTGTTTCCAAGTGCCCCCCCCCCCAGATGGTTCTGGAGCCACGGTCCATCTGCCGCATCAGGTTAACGATCTGAGGACGGACGAGTCAGCGTCCGATGGTCAGAGATGGTGTCTGTGCTTTTAATTTGAAGGGCCGGTGTGAGGCTGAACCTGCAGCCGTGGGTCGACTCTGAAAAATAACAAATATCACAGGAGCGGAGGAGATTGAGTAACAGTGGTGATATAATGCAGGAAGAGGCCCCGAGTGTGTGTGTGTGTGTCGTGGAGACATGTGCAGAGCAGCGCTCAGTTGTTTTGAACGTGTGCAGATGTTGTGTTTTTCCTCTTACAGGACATATCTCACATTTCTCGCTCTCTCAGGGCCGAGCTTTGCAACCACACCCTCCGCTCGTGTGGAGCCTGTTCAACTTCACCTCAGCCAGACAGAACAGAACCTGAAACACACAAGACCAGGGTTAGGAAACCTCTGTGTGTGTGTGTGTGTGTGTGTATATCTCCATGTTGGAGTGTGAGCAGTGAGGGTCTGGGTTTGAAGGCCGTGTGCAGAGAGCAGATTCCTGTCATAGAAGGAAGAGGAGAGAGGATGTGTGTGTAAATACTGAAGACATTATGGAGATACAGTGTGTGTGTGTGTGTGTGTGTGTGTGTGTGAGCGCGTTCCTCTCAAGGCTCTCTTCTAGACAAAAGCTTGGCTGTCAACACCAACACGCTTAGCGCCGGCCAAGCCGTGCTGTAATGGTGAAGCAATCACTTCCAGATGACGACCAGAGAAAGACGAGTGTGTGTGTGTGTGTGTGTGTGTGTGTGCACGCTTGAATTTGAGAATGGGAGACAGGAAGAGGGGAATATCGCTGGGCTGTGGAGGGAGTGACCTGAGAGCGGAGGGGATTTCAGCTGCAGCGAGTCGTCCTCCAAGACTCAGTGTTTGTTGTCTCCTATCAGCTGAATTGACGTCCCTGTCTGTGGACGAGGGACAGAGACGTTAATTCAGCACATCTCCATTATCAGCAACAAACCTTCAAAATGAATTCTGAGCAGAGGATCATGGGTAATATGGACACAAGGAGAAGAACTTCAGAATGGTGTTGATGCTGAACACATGGACCTGAGCCCCCAATGGGTTCAGTGTGTGTGTGTGTGTGTGTGTGTGTGTCCGTCCCTGCTGCCACCAGCTCAGTACCTGGCACACAGGCTCTGCGGTTTGGACGAGGTGTGAGAACAACAGAGTGTGTGTGTCTGTAAACAAGCAGCAGACCTTCACACTCTCTCTCAGCTGTGTGTGTGTGTGTGTGTGTGTGTCAGCTGTGAGTCATCAGAATCCATATTTCTCTTCGTTATTGTTTGTGATGCAGAACATTTATTCACAGGCTTTTATTTTGTAGTTGTGTTTTGGCAGCTCAGGTGTCGAGTCCTCTTGGTTCAGTGTGTGTATGTGTGTGTGTGTGTGTGTCCTCTGTCTGCCCTCTGTGTTGATTAGTGCCCTGTGTGAAGCAGGCGCTCTGCCCTGACACACACACACACACACACACACACACACTTTCTCTCAGCTGCAGATTATTTATTTATTTAATTATTATTTTAATTTTTCCTAACTGTTGGAGTCGGTATGAGTTTGAATGCCTTGCTCAAGGACGCCTGCAGGTCAGCAGTCTCCGGCCTGCAGGCGTCTGCAGAGTGATCAGAGGAAAACAGGAGGAGGAAAGAAAGAAAGGGGGAGGAGGAGGGGTGAACGGGTGATGAAAAGGAATTTCACCAACGTACGATAACCTGTTGTGGAATGTGCATGGATCAGCCTGTGTGTGTGTGTGTGTTACATCACATTCACCTCGTGCTTCCGATGCTCTGTTTCTGTGTGTTGTTGTGTAACAAGTGTGTGTGTGTGTGTGTGTGTGTGTGGGATTCCTGTGGTTTGTGGAACAGGTTTGGGGGAATGCTGCCTTCTCTGTGTGTGTGTGTGTGTTTGTGTTAACGACGCTCCACTGACGTGTGTGTTCTCAGCGGCGCCTGCTCTCAGATCAGTTCAGGAAATTGGGGTTGGAATCCAGGAAATGAGCTCGACCCTGATCTGAGGCCTCAGGTTTCTGATCGATGTGTTTACAGGTGGTCAGAGACGATCTCTTTCATTTCCCCCCCACCAGGCTCAACACATGAAAATGAGAAAAAAAGAAAATATTACAGAATAACTTATTTTTCACTTTAAATTCATTCATTTCAAGTCAACAGTCCCGAGAGTGCAGTTCCTGCTGTGGCCACTGAGTGGCGGTAGAGGTCAGTTATTTGTTTCAATCAGTCACCGCGATTTTCCTTTTACTGTGTGTGTGTGAGAGTGTGTGTGTGATAATAAGAATATGATGATCACTGCAATCTTCTTCTTCTCCTCCACCCCCCCCATGTCTCTCCCTCTCTCCTCCTCCCCCCCTGCTCGGCTCTTTGAAGGTGCCTCTCATCTCTCTGATGCATATTTTACAATCAGATTTGTTTTGGGTGGCTGAGCAGAATCTGAATGTTTTCAAAGAAACATAGAGAAGGAGGAGGAGGGGCCACAGAGGTGGGGTTGTGGGTTCAATTCCCGTGTTCCTCCGCGCTGCTCAGAAAACGATTACAACGAAACCTCTGGCTCCACATCTGTCTCCATCTCTGCTCTGGTCACAGTAATTGCAGTTACTTACTCCCCTCCCTCCTCCTCCTCCTCCTCCTCCTCCTCCTCACTCTCATCTGTTTCTGTCACGTCTCATTGTCTCTGAGCTCCCGTGTGTCGAACACGCAGCGTTTTCTTTACCTTCAAATCGAACCATCCTCTTCCTCCCATTGTCCAGAGAGATAACGGAGGAGGCCCTTCCTCCTCCCTCTGCTCCTCTTCCTCTCCCCTAACGTCCGCCCTCGTTCGGCTCCCAGTGTTGTCCAGGCCCGTCTCCTGGGACGGACGGTGTGTGTGTTTCATCACATTAAACCAGGTGGCCGTTTGTTTGACCTTGTTTGGGGACTGACAGGAGACGAGGGGGACAGAAGGACCCAGAGGACAGACACATGGGGACGGGGAGGAAGGGAGAAAGGGAGCAAAGGAGGCGTGGACGGAATCCCACGAATGAACAGAGAACAAATCCTCTGATTATGACATTTAATTCACACTGATTACGCTGTTTTATTTTTGGACACGTGAGACATTTTGGGGACAAAATTAAACCTCAGAACATGAAGTTCTCACACAGCCGGAGCGAGAGGTGAGAAAGACGGAAGAGTGTGAGAGGAAACAGCCGTGGTGTTGCTGCAGAGACGGGTCTTCATGTCTGTCCTCCGCCTGTCTCTGTCTCCGTTAATTGACTCGTCTCTTGTTGTCTTCTGGGTGAATTCGGCCTGATTGACTTATGGTCGGGAGAAACCTGATTTGAAAAGAGGGACAGAGGGAGGAAGACGCTCAGATCTAATCGTGACTGAGGACAACCAGAGACAGCAGGCAGGGAGACGAGAGACAGAGACATGGGAGTAAAATGAGGACACAGAGAGAGAGAGAGAGGTCGTCCACTCTCAGACGTCCTGAGGGACGGTCTGGCTCGAGTTATCCATGCAGAAGAAAAAGATAGCGAACAGTCAATCCGTCCCCCGTCCTCCCTCCCCCCTCCTGTCTCTTCCCTCCATTTGCTCTCTGAACACTGTCCCTGTCTCTTCTCTCCATTTTCTCTGTGGTGCGTCTTCGTCTGTTTGTCTTCAGGACGCTGGAGCTCAGGTACGATGGGCGGGGGCGGGGGCAGAGGTGGGGGGGTGTTCCTTACCTGTCTCTCTAACTCATATAGTCTGTCCCGTGTCTCTTGATCTTCGTCTCTCTGAATGTGAACATGCAGTCTGTCCCTTGTAGTTGGAGTTGTCCTCTCTCTGTCTGCGTCCCCGTCACTGTCCCGCTGTCTCCCAGAGACACCCCCCCCGTCTCACCTCATTTCCCCCAATGCAAACGTCTGAGACCACTGAGACAGAAAACGAGTCTCACAGTGTCCCCCTGAAGTGTTCGAGTGCTTTAATCCAACAGGAGTGATCGGAGGGACGTCTGCAGGGACGGGGACAGGGACGGGGGTTCTGGTGTTTTCCAGAGCCGTCTCTGTTTGCTTTAGGTCCAGGTGTCTGTCCGCAGCGTGTCCATGAGGGTCTCTGCTGTCCAGGGATTAGCCGATTTGCTGCGGTCGGGAGGAATGTGTGAGAGCGGATCAGAGGACGTCCCGTGTCCATCAGACTGTGAAGGTCTGTGGGGGACGGTCACATGCAGCATCTGCTGACTCCAGAAGACATGCTCCGTGTCGTGGTCAGGAGGAGGTGCCGAGGGAGTCGATGAGCTCCTGGAGGACGACCCGCTGGTCACCAGCTGTCCTCTGTCTTCTGGTCTCAGCCTGGTCCAGCGTCAGTTTGGTTCCCACGCTCCTCGTGTGTCCCTGGGACACGGTGTCTCCCAGATGCTGATGACATCATGTGTTGTTGCTGCTGTTGGACGGTCTCTGGGACGTCCTCAGCTGTGCTCAGAGGGATTATGTCCACTTTTCAAACGGTGGGACACACAAACCTCTGGGGGGGGCAAATTAAAGAGCATAATAGAGCAGAACTAAATACCTGAACACCGGGTGAACATCGCTCTCCCTCTGCACAACAATGTGGAGCAGGAGGGGGAGGAGGAGCAGGAGCAGGAACAGGAGGAGGAGGAGGAGGAGGAGCAGGAGGAGGTGTTGTACATGACTACGACCCGTGTGCTGTGACTGTGGGCCAGGAGGGGGACGGGAACCTCCTGTTGCATAACAGACTGACCTCCAGTCAGATTATCTCCAGAGGCACCAGGAGCTCGTTTGCCTCTTCGTCTCCGCGTGGAGTGACGAAGAGGAGCTGTGCCGCGGTTGCATCAGTTGCCTTCAGGGTGTCACGGCCCCCGGCGGAAAACGGAGCTCTGTGAATTAAAAGTTTCTCTTTCAGTTTGAGCGTCGTCGTCACATCTTAACTCCTGGCCCACCGCAGCCTCTCTCTCCTCCTCCTCCTCCTCCTCCTCCTTCCCTCTGTTTTCTTAATCACTCCGTCCCGTCCTGAATTCCTTCGCCTGATGTAAATGATGGATGAAGGAAAGGAAACTCTCCTCTGAGAGCGACAGAAGGAAAAGACGAGTGTAAAGACGAGCCCTCGGGGGGACGGGATTCAGGAAGGAAAGAGACGAGCGACAAAGACGCAGATAAGGAATTAAACCCCAGTGCCCCCCCCCCCCCCCCCCCCCCCCCCCCCCCCCCCCCCCCCCCCCCCCCCCCCCCCCACCCACCCCCCCACCCACACACACGCTGCCTCATCACCATGACCACATTAACGGTCCCAAACCTCAGTTATGTAACTCCATTGGGGTTCTGAGCCAGAAATCCTCTTATGTAACTGCGCTCCCTCACATTTTTTAACTCCTGGTAATAATTTGGGGGTTTAATTCAAAATGTCTTCAAAAGACGCTTTTGTTTGCTAAAGCTAAAGCTGCACGTTGCACGCTCGCCGCCGCCGCGTTAGGCCCCGCCTCTTTTCACAGCATCATGCTGCTGTTGTCGTCGTGTCCGTCTCCGTCCCTTGGCCCGAGCGCCGCAGGACGAACGGGGCGAGCCTGGGAAACGTCGTGCACAGCTGCTCCGTCCCTAACGCGTCCAATCGTCCCTGATGTCCATCACACGCCTCGTGCTGTGGACAGGACACGCAAGAGTAGCTGAGACAGAGACCGTGGGGGACAAACCAGGTCCGGCTCAGACGTGGTGTTTGTAAACATGCTTTAATCCCGCCCACAATTCCTTATCAAAGTCCCTGCAGTAATCTGGCTCTGCGGGGGGGGGGATTAGCAGATTAACGCGTCAACGTGTGCTAATGCTAACGTCCCCACATGGAGGGAGTGATGCAGGTGAGAGGAGACGCCACCAGATAAACATGTTGTGACAGTTCAGTCCTCAGGCTGTGAGGTGAGACACACACACACACACACACGTTTTCAGATTGGGTTTATCTCAGTTCTCACGTTTGCGAGGATGAGCTCACACACTCTTCAGTTTGTGTGTGTCCTCGCTCAGCAGGAATCATTAAAGACGAGTTAATTACCCATAAGCCACTCTGGGCCAGATGGAGTGGCCAGAGAGTGTGTGTGTGTGCCATCCTTTGTGGACTCCATGTGTTTGTCCCTCTTCATTCTCTACCTCTTTCTCTGTCTCTGCCCACAAATCCATCCCTCCCTCTCTTCCAGTCTCTCTCTCCACCCCTCCCACCCTCGTTCTCTCTCTCTCTCTCTCTCTCTCTCTCTCTCTCTCTCTCTCTCTCTCTCTCTCTCTCTCTCTCTCTCTCTCTCTCTCTCTCTCTCTCTCTCTCTCTCTCTCTCTCTCTCTCTCTCTCTGTTTATCTGCTCCCTCGGACTCGGCCGGACTCGAAGTCTGTTTCCTTTCAGCCGTCAGCAAACAAACTTTAGTCTGAACCTGCTGCTGCGTCTGAAGGTACAGTACCAGTGTGTGTGTGTGTGTGTGTGTGTGTGTGTTCACGTGACACCTGTGAACGACCTGAACGACCTGAGGCATTGTGGGAATTTGACCAGTTGCTGGTCTTGAGATATCTTCCGTGTTGTGATTTGTCATCACAACATTTATTTGTCTTGTTGGAGGATTCCTGGATGAAGTCATCAGACCTCGGTCGCCCCTCTATCTCTCTCTCTCTCTCTCTGTCGATACGTTTCCTCGGGAAACTTTTCCAACTCTGTGAAAGAAAGACATGAAAGGATTTTCTTATTTCTCAGCCTCAGCGTGACGCCGTTGTTTGCCCGCTCGTTTTGAAAGATAAAGACGGTTAAACAGGTCCCTGCACCTGGTTCCCAATCAGAGAGCCCCGCCCTCCTTCGAGTAAATCATTTGAAGAGGAAACACCTGAACAAATCGCCGCGGAGGTAAACAAAGCTGGAATTCTGTTTTTAAACGGAGAGAAAAGACGGACTGAGCGTGGGACAGTTTGGTTGTTGTGTGTTGGTTCAAGGCCGGGCCGCGGCCACGAGGAGAGGGCAGCGGTAAATATTGAGAAATAAAGACGAGTGTGGGAGCGGGAGCCGCCACAGACGGAGATAAGACGAAGTACTGAGGTGGTGAAAAGAAAAGAAGACAAAGTGTTTCACGGAGACGGGGAGCGCGTTAAAACGAGCTGTCGGCATGAGACAGAGCGGGGGGGGGGCGTCGCCGTTACTCACGCTGACGGCTGACAACACGAATCCACTCGTCTGGAATCGATGCCGTCGACTTAACGAGATGTTCTGAAAAATGTCTGGCAAAACGGCAAATCAGCGAGAGAGGGAACAGCTTACCCCCCCCACCCCTGTGGGGCCCCGGGCCCCGTTACATAAGGCTGCATGTAGGAAAAGGCTAAAGGCGATCTTTGTGGGATGAACCTGGATTAGCGAGGGTTTAGGGACATTTGTTAAAGGGAGACCCGGCCGATATTTCATGAAGTGAGGAATCGACACGAGGGGCCGGAGCGTCGGGCCCCTGGAGTTAAAACACACAAGCTCTAAGAAGCTCAGCGTGGTCATTTGCTTTTCAACCCCGGTGACCTTGACTCACCTCTGCAGCTGTGTGTGTGTGTGTGTGTGTGTGTGCTTGATAGATGGAGGGAGGGAGGAAAGGAAGGAGAAGGAGTAAGGAAAGGAGGTGTAACAGAGGAATGGTTGATGAGCCCTCTCTCCTTCTCATTGTGTATTCTGCCCACCTCCCTCTCTCCCCTCCTCTCTCTCACTCCTTCACCGTCTCAATCTCATTCCCTGTGCCGCTCACTTCACTTTCAATTTCTCTCCCTCGCTCTGAACCCACCCAATCTCACCTTCTTCATTTATTCAGCTGTGTGTCTGTCAGTTCACGCTCCTGCCTCCTCCCTCCTCCTCCTCCTCCTCCTCCTCCTCCTCCATCGCTCCCTCTCCTCTGCTGCACCGGGGCGTTGTCTCACTGAAACCAAACAAACCTTCGAACTGGCTCCATCGTGTGATTTGGTGCGTCCGTATACTTTTGGCCACATAGTATATTTCCCTGCTCTCTCTCCCTGGCCTCTGATTGGCTGATTTCTGCCTGACTCTTTATGAATTGAACGGCAACGGCCCGTCGTGATTGGCTGAGAGCCGATCGACACAACGGATGCTCTCTCTCTCTCTCTCTCTCTCTCTCTCTCTCTCTCTCTCTCTCTCTCACACACACACACACACACACACACACACATGCTCAGTGGCAACAACCAAACCTTTCATATAAACGTGTGGAGGTGAACACACACACACACTCTTTCCACCTCTCTCTCTCTCTCTGTGTCACACACACACATGCATGCTTGCTTGGACACAGTTATCTTCACACACACACACACACACTGACACACAGCCTGCTTTGTCCACAGCTCACGTAGCGCGGTGCACTCAGACGAGCTCTCACACATGCGTAGTGCAGGACACACACACACACACACTCTCTCTCTCTCTCTCTCTCTTTCCCATCTTCTGTCACTCACTCTCTCGCTCGCCCTCAGCTGCAGTCACATGCGGCGCTTCACACACTCTCTCACACACACAGACATGCAGCCACACACTCCGGGCTGCAGTCAGTGATGCTGTGACGCTCTCTCCTCACACACACACACACACACACACAGTCCAGTGGTCCTGCGCTCGCACACACACACCTCGGCCGCCTCCGTCAGTCAGTGTGTGTGTGTGTGTCGGGGGAATGAGGCGGTGATGTTTTGGGACAGGAAGAATAGTATGGGCAATTCCCAACGACGGCCCAAAGGGAGACACAGACCCAAATCGGCAACAGGTACTTTATCTTCTTTGTCTCTGTCCTCGTCCCTCTGTCCTTCCATCTGTCCTTCTGTCTCCATCCACCCGTCTCTTCCCTCACGGTGTCGCTCGCCTCCAGGTGTCTCATGTCCACGCACACTCGTCTTCCTCGTCCGTCATCGCTTATCGTCTCTGCGTCCGTCCCATTCTTGTGTCCACTCAGCACTGTGGTCCTTCACCTCCGTCCATCTTCTCGTTCCTGCGCAGGACATGGACAGCCACCCTGCCTGGACCTATTGTTCTGTCCATCGATCGGTTCCATCCCTTCTTTCTTTCATTCATTCATCTTCCATTTTCACATGAGGTTTCTCACCCTCCTGCATCCGTCCATCCGTCCTCTGTCCAACTGTTCCACTCATTCGTCTGTCCACCAATACGTCCAGTCTTCCTTTGTCCCCAGTGTGGTTCCATTGATTCCGATTCTGTTCATTTCTCTTCCTCCTTCGAGCCAAAGGTTTCATATTCTGGTGTCTCCTATCCTTGCCTCCTTCCCTCCTTCCCTCCTTCCGTCCTCCTCTTCCTCTGAGTTGCCAGGTTTCAATGATCTAGGTCAATCGGTCTTTTGCCTCTTGGCCAGTGACTGTGTGTGTGTAACTAGAAGGTTTTATGTTTCCACGCATCCTGCAACATGCTGCGGTCTCGTGCACAGCGGCTGCACGGAATCACCGGTGGGCTCTTTAATTGTCTCAGAGATGGTGTGTGTGTGTGTGTGTGTGTGTGTGTGTGTGTGAGAGAGAGAGAGAGAGAGAGAGAGAGGAGAGGGGAAGCGAAGATGACAGCACTTGTAAATCTGCCCCTTTCACTCGGACGCTGGAGGAGGACGAGAGGAGAGCGAGGGATGAGGAAGGAGAGAGGAAACGGAGAAAATAGGCGGCTGAGTGATTTTTGGAGATAAAGGAAGGAGCGGCAGGAGAGAGAGAGAGAGAGAGAGAAGGAGGGGAGCATGATGAAATACACACATGCAGTGTCTGCAGAGCCGCACCGTGCACACACTGCCAAGCAAGAGTAAATACAGCCATATGCTGCCTGTGTGTGTGTGTGTGTGTGTGTGCAGCATGTATGGACGCGTTAACGCCGGCCTGCACACACCTGCCTGAGCACAAGACGCTCCTCCACTCGTTTGACCTTGACCTTAATTGGCGTCCGAAACGCGTTCATCACCGGCGTCGCACGTCGCCGTTCGTCTGCGGGTCGATGGCGCGGTGAAGGTCGGCGGCCGGAGGAGTCGTCCCCGTTGGGTCATGGGAAAAACGAGGAAGTTGATGTCCCTGTGTGAAGACGTTTACCTGCAGGACGGCGGGCGTCATGTGACGCCGCGAGGGCGTCTGATTGGTTGGAAAGTTGAGGTTTCTCTGGATCTGCTGCAGCAGTGATGGAGGCGTTTGACTTGCTCCTCAGGATTCTTCTCGTTCTCTTTCAGCTCTTCGTCTCTAGACGTGTGTGTTTTTGGAAATTGAACCCTCGCACACACACACACACACACACACACACACGGGTTGTGAGGTTTCCTATACGATGCCCTGCTCCTCTGCTGCTATGCAACCGTCGTCCTGGCGATCGCCTGATAACACTCTTCCATTGTTCCAGTTTTCAACTTTTCCTCTCCTCTGTTTTTCATTCACTCGCTCATGAACAGTCGACCCCCCTCCACACACACACACACACATATGCTCGCAACGCGTTCATTCATACATTTTCAGATCGATGATGTCATTGTCAGCACAGCCTGCAGCAGGAGGGAGCGAGGGAGCGAGAAAAGAGGGGTGTGTGTGTGTGTGTGTAGAGATAATTGGATGGAGGCGAGGAGGAGGAGGAGGATGATGAGGGTCTACAGGAAGCAATTGAGCGATCTGAGGCGAGACGGAGAGCAGGAAGGAGAAGCAGGTGTATAGAGAGAGAGGCTCTGAAAGGGTGAAGAGGAGGATGAAGGAGGAGGAGAAGAATGTGAGGAGACAGGAAAGAGAGAGTCTGCCTGCTGGAGGCGGAGGCTGCTGTTGCCATGGCAACCATACAGGTGATGCTCATCTGGTCTTTAGCGTGGGCGCGGCCTAGTAATGTCACAGGGGGCGTGGCACGCGTGGCGCCCCACCCCTCACACGTCAGCAGATCTTCGACAGACATGATCTTGAACCCGAGCCCGTCCTGACCCGTCCCCTCTGTCTCCGCACCACCGTGCGAACCCAGTGACCGCGGCCGCCGGCGCCGGTGGTGACGCGGGGGGGCGAGCATTAATCTTCGGCGCTCTCTGTGGCGAGGATCTGCACACTCAGCCGCCTCGCGGTGCCCTGCCAGCGCCGCCGACTCTGATGTTATGAATTAATAACACTTGTCGCTGACTGTGTCCCAGAGACGCTCCTCACACCTCGGGTCGACGACCTCATCACACTTTGCCCTGACGAGGTCATCGAGCTGTGATGTCATCAGACCTGAAAGAACAAAACAATGAGGATATTTGTGAAGAATAGTTGACATCCGATTTGAAAATGACTGTGTCATTGTGGACGTGTGTACTCACAGCGTGTTGCGGCTCCCTCTCGCCACCTCCAGCGCGTTCAGGAAGTAACTGTTGAGTCGAGGAAGGAAAAGCGGCGACGCACACGAGGGAGGAATTTTTATTTTCAGTCTCTCAGCGATGGTGGGAACAGGAGGTGAACGACATAAAGAACGAGCAGATCTTTGATCGAGACTCCATCACACTGAGCGGAGGAGGAGGAGGAGGAGGAGGAGGAAGGAGCAGGGGCGAGGGAGAGGAAGTGGGAAGTCACACCAGCCGGCACCTTCCTCCCTTTCTCTCCTCTTCCACCAGAGGAGAAAAACATTTCTTGGCCTCCATTCTTCCCCTCCATATCTTTTTTCCCCTCTCTCATTCCTGCTCGTGGCCACAGCCTGAATGAGTCACTGGGTTTACCTCCTCCTCCTCCTCCTCCTCCTCCTCCTCCTCCTCCTCTCCCTCTGAGTTCACATGTTTGTGGCAGTTTCTGTGCCGGCCGAGGGTTTGAGTTGGAGGACATGGAGGTTTTCTGGACCAGGCCAGGTAAGAGACGACTCTGAGGACGCGTGTTATTATTTGACTCTTTCTTTTTTTTTTACTGGAGCGCGGAGGGGGGGGGGGGGGGGGGCCGGCCGGTCCTGCCGAGGGGCTCGGGGGGGCGAGGAGTCGGGGCAGGGAGCGGAGTGGTACAGGAACGAGGAGGACAGACGCAGGAACGCTTCAGGATTTACAGATGCAGCGTTTGCTCACACACGCGTGTTTTGAAGCCGAACGCCAGAACCGTGGATTTCGTATTGTTTGGGATCCAGAGGAAGTTTGTCCCTGGGACTGCGTCCTGACTGCAGCTCAGAGATACGTGAAGGAAAAACAGAGCGCATGAAATTCGTGGTCATGGTTTTGTTAGCGTGACGTGCACACACAAGCTGGGTCTGTGGTCATGTGTGTGTTTGTGTGTGTGTGGCTCAGGGAGTCGCCTCCAAAAGTCTTCACACGGGGACGTGGAGGGGCCGCAGGGTCAAACGAGGTCACACACACACACACACACACGTGTGTGACTGTGTTGCTGAAAGAGCATTTGGACGCCGACTCGGTCCAATTGTGGTTTTTTGTGCTCGGCTACGATATGGTTTCCAATAAAGCAATTATTATGAAATCCAATACACACACACACACACACACACACAGCTGAGGTTTAGCTTTCCATCAACACTCTGTGGAAAAACACACACACACACACACAGAGTCGAACCTTCACTCATGACCATCACCCCCCCGCTGTATTAGAAGGAAGAGAAAGTTCAAGAACGGCAGAGCAATAGAGAGGAAGAGGAGGTGATTTGTTGTCAGGGACAATGGTGATAGAAGGGAGGCTGTGTGTGTGTGTGTGTGTGTGTGTGATGGCGCAAATCAAATGAGCGTGTAAATGATGCTCTGACCTGTCAGTGACTTTCCCTTCAGCGGTTTTGCTCCAGATCCTTGTGTGTGTGTTGTAGTCGTCCTCTCTCTCCTTCTCTCCTTCGTCGTCTCGTCCTCGTCCTGTTTTTATTTGTGTCGGTCAGTAAAGATGGTAATTAATGACATGTACATAATGAAATCATACAGGCCGCTGGGTTTCTTCTGTGTGTGTGTGTGTCTGCACAGCATCAACCCACCACACGTGCACGCGCTCTGTCACAGTGGGAATCGGGCCACTATCGCCGGTCTGGTGCCGGTGGGGCTTGTAGTTTGCCGTCAGACTCTGGAACTACAGGAAGTGGAGCGATAAGGGGCCTCCGGGGGCCGACAGAGGCCAGCTGTCAGAGAGCAGCCAGACAGGAAGTGCAGGTCTGCATCTGGAGCGCCGAAAGAATTGTTTTTCAAACGTTACAGTTCCATCTGACGTCAGCGCGTGATGTGAGACTGGACACACCTGATATTTAAACTCTATGAAGTAATTAAATATCACGAGTCCTTAAAGCTGCAGGGTTTGTGTTGTGGCCACCAGGGGTCCGTCCCCTCTCGTCTGTCTCAGAGACTCTGACTCGTCCCGGCGGCTGCAGTTTCCCTGCATGAAATATTCAAAGTGTTGTTCAGCATGAAATGTTAAAGCGACACCGTGTAGCGCGGTCGCGCGGCGTTAAAGACGCGCTCCGGCCCCCGGCTGACTCGGCGTGCGGCGCCTCGCGTTTCCTCGACGTGTCGCGTCGCTGCGTTCAGAAACTGTCGTTTTTCTGTCTCTTTAAAGTTTGATTTTGAGCAGAGGCTCCCTGCTCCGCTCCATGTTCACAGATGTTCTGCTCCCAGTGTGTGTGTGTGTGTGTGTGTGTGTGTGTTCAGTACACCTTGGACCATCTGTGTACGTCAGCAGGGAGTGTGTGTGTGTGAGGGAAAGTGATGGGAAAGTGATAAAGGAAGATGGATGGATCGTAGCAGGATGAGTGTGCACTGACCTCCGCTGGTGGGGTCAAAAGGTCATAGAGAGCAGCCTTGGCTGTGTGTGTGTGTGTGTGTCGTCATTGTAGGGCCTGTAACATCACTTCCTGTCTGTGGGCTGCTGTATTTCCCCTGAGACACACACACACACACACACACACTCACACTCACTCACACTTTCCGACCTCTGCGGCTGAAGCTGATGACTCAGTGTTGTGGTTCGGTCTCACTGATCTCTGCAGTGTGTCTGTGTGTTATCAATCACTGTGATGAATAATCAGAGGCTGTGTGTGTGTGTGTGTGTGTGTGTGTGGATCTGCAGCCACGGTGTGAAATGTACCACGTCGTCCATCACAACAATCCGAGCGGCGTGAGGGGTGGGGCGTCACGTGGCTGAGCGGCGGTTGCGTGTGGCGGCCTGCGCTGACCTCGCTCCGCTCAGGCAGCGGCGTCCTGAGGAGCGCCCGGGCGAGGACAGATCGAGACGGAGCTCGTGTCTTAACGTGGACGTTGGCGCTCCCTGGTGATCACGATCACTAATTAGATCACTAATAACAATTAGTCTCAAGGTGTCACGGTGTCGTCTGAAATGCTGAGTAATTCATGCAGTGTACGTGCACCTGCCTGTGTGTGTGTGTGTGTCACTGCTGTTTCCCGCCCGGCTGGTTCGTCTGTAACCATGGCAACAGCGTGGCATAATATGAGCAGGCACTGTGTATTGTAATGATTAATTCCAAAAATACAGATAGAGTCTCCGTGTGGTGGGTAACGGTGACAGAGCCAGCGTGTGTGTGTGTGTGTGTGAGACGAGTCACGTTAACTAACTCTTGTTCGACTAACCGTCATAATCGAAGTGACGCAAAATCTCTGCGTCAGTAATTCGCATAAAATTGGATCTTTGCTCCTGTTAGCAAACATGGCTGAATACACGAGGCTCCTCAATTAGGCCCCGACACACACACACACACACACACACACACACACACTCCTTCAGCGTGTGTGTGTTCAGGAATCAGAGACAGATACGACGGAGAGACGAGGAAGAAAGAATAGAGCGAGTAAAAGGAAGAGTGGAACGATGGAACTCTGTGATTCAGGAAATAAGGGATGAAGTCAGGCGAGACACACGGACGGAGGGAAGAAGGAAGAGGTGGAGTGATTTAAAGAAAGAGGGAGGAGGAGGAGGAGGAGGAGGAGGAGGGAGGGAGAGGATGAATTGTGGCTCATGTCACTTTGAATTACTTCCAGGGTCTAATCACAGCAGACAGCCAGGCCTCACTGTGTGTGTGAGTGTGTGTATGTGTGCGTGTGTGTGTGTGTGTGTGTGTGTGTGCACGTGAAGACTTTCCTCCTGAATTATTGATGCAGGTTGTGGTTTCCTGTCACTTTCTGTGCTCTGAACCTGCTTCTCCTGCAGAGGGCAGCACTGAGCTGTGACAGGAGATAAGGCTGCAGCACACACACACACACACACACACACACACACACACACACACTCCGCTGAGTATAAGACGGTCAATATTTAACCAGGTGAAACCACCGGTAACCTTTGCACCAACGATGAACAATCAGATGGGTTCACGACCCCGTCCTGTCCTGACTTCACCTGCGTCATCAGTGACTAACCCCGCCCCCTGGCGTCCTGTGCACCTTCCCTGCCACAACACCTCAGATTCACACCCCCTCAGCCCACAGGGGAAGAGGGCTGCGGGGGGGGCGGCGATCATAAGTCGCCACGTGCCCGTTCGGTGTCTCCAGAGGAGAACCCTCTGCAGCTTAATTCCCTTGATGGCGAGGCGGCGTTGAGGTCAGCTGATCGCGTCCTGCTGCCGTTGCTGAGTAACAACAGAGGTCGGCGCTCAGGAAGCCCGCTTCGTTAACGGCACCCAGAAGGGTCACAAATGTGCTGCGTGGCTGTGCACGGTAAATCTGGTTTAGTGCACGGCCCTTATCGACGGGAACACACACACACACACACACACACACACACACACACACACACACACACACACACAGTTTGATTTAGCCAGGCTTTCCGATGTGAAGTGACAGACTTTAATTTAAGGAGGGACATAAACGAGTCCACAGAGCAGCGAGCTAATACCCGTCACTCACCACACACACACACACACACACACTCTCTCTCCTGAGAGTGTGTGTGTGTGTGTGTGTGTGTGTGTGTGTTGTGAAACTCTTGGTCTATTCTCTGTGTTCGTAGGAGGCTGCATGTGAGTTGTACCGGGGTTGAAGTATCGCAGTACTCCTGACTGGCTGCAGTAGAAGTATCTCTCTGGTGTGTCAGCTGACCTCCTCCTCCCTCCTCCCCTGCTCCTGGCGGGTGAGAGAGGAGGTCAATCTTGACCTCTGTGTTGCATTTGGTTATAAATTCAGCGGCGTTGGTGCTTTTTGGCGAAGCGGCAGAGATGATGCTCCCTGAACCAGTGTGAGGACAGAGAGCGTCTCCTCTCTCCCAGTCTGCCCAGCGTCTCTCCTCCTTCCCGTCCCTCCATCCATCTTTCCTCTTCCGTGTCACCGTGGTTACGCAAGGGAGGAGAGAGACAGCCGTGACGTCTCCGCTGTGTCCCTGCAGCTGCTTTTCTTTTATCAAAGATGGAACGTTCCATGTTTTCGGCGGCGTGTGCAGGAACCTCCTGAGCCCCTGGCGACCTGGAGAGAGCGTCTCTTTGTTCTCCATGAGAAAAGGAGGCGCTCCCTCCTCTTAACGTGGCTCCTGAACTTCCTCTGCTAATGTATTTTTCTTTTTTCTGCGCTCTTGCCTCCAACCCGTCTGCTGCAGCGGGTGGTTTTTCTGTTGAAGCTTGTTTCCCCGTGTGGCGGTTGTCGAAGGGGGCGGGGGGGCGGGGATTACGATCCTCCGCGGGGGCCTCGACTTCAAACTCCAGTTCCTTAATGGGACGTTTGGCCTCCAGCAGCATCCACAGCACAGTGCACACCCCCAGCAGAAGGAGCCGGAAACTTAAAGCTCCAAATCTCCAAATCTGAGGCCTGATGGCCGTAGACGCCGCCAGAGCGTCTCCAACTAAAGGGGCCGGCCGTCCCGAGTCCACGCCCCCTTCAATGTCAACGTCTGAAAGAGTGCCGAGGCGTTCAGGGCCCGGGAAGTTTGAAAGACATCTGGAGGTCAGGGCTCTGTGTGACGTTTAGTTCCCGGGACGGGCTCATTGGGACGCTGCGTGCACGGAGCAGGGACGTGCACGTCCGTCTCCTGTTTCTGTGATCTTTGCACCTCCCTCCTCCTGCTCCAGGAGTTTCTCCTCAGGTGGGCGGTGGCCGGCGAGGAGGCGCTGATTCGAAGCGACCTCGCACGGGACGGTTTGTTGTGGTTGTCTGTTTGCGTCGGAGCTTTGATGCTGACGGGGGACGGCGCCGTTTCCTCCCCCTCTGCCTTCATTCGTCAGTTCTCCTCCCTGTGAGTGTTATCCCTCCCCTCCCTCCTCCCCTCTCATCCCCGTACCCCCCCCCATTATGCTCTCTCTCTGTTTCCCTTCTTCTACCTTTCTCCCTCTTTTCCCGTCCCTGCCTTGATTTCTCCCTAATCCCTTTTTCATTTTTTTGCCCTCCCTCCCTCCCTCCCTCGCTCCTCGCTCCTCGCTCCTTGTTCTCCCTGACAACACACGCCGTTATGTAATCTACGTCTCTGGGTATTAGCTATGCAAATTCATACGTTTTTATTTACATGCGATTCTCTCTCTTTCTCCTCCCTCGGTGCTCGCTCTTCTCCTCATCCTATTTCTCTTTCCTCTCTCCTCCATCCATCTGTTTCTTTTCCCTTTTCTGCCTCCTCTCTCCTCCCTACTCTCAATAATCTTATTTCCCTCCTCATTTCACTTCCTCTCCTCCCTCCCGCTCCCTCCATCCATCACTTTTTCTCACCACTTCTCCCTCCTCCCTCCTCCTCCCTCCTCCTCCTCCTCTCTCTCTCTCTCTCTCTCTCTCTCCTCTTCCTCCAGCCACAAGCGGTCTCGAGGCGGAGAGCGGCAGGCGCGGCGGCAGCAGCAGCAGCCACGGTGATGGCAGCCACAGCGGCGGCGGCGGCGGCGGCGGAGGAGGCAGCAGCAGCAGCGGCGGCGGCGGCGGCGGAGCGGCCCACTTCAGGTCTCCATGGCAACAGAGCGTGAACGTGTTCGGCTCGTGGAGCAGGCCGGAGTGTGTCGAGGAGCTGCACCAGCAGGCGCAGCTCAACCTCCAGAGCCTGCTGCAAGGTAAGGAGGGATGAGAGGAGGAGAGGAGGAGACGGGAGGCCAGGGATGGATGGATGGAGTGTGTGTGTGTGTGTGTGTGTGTTTAGAGTGGGTGGGAAAGGCGTGGAGGGAGAAACAGGAGAGGGGTGGGAAAATGTTTACGTGTGTGTGTGTGAGGTGATGGGCTGCGCTCATATGGGTGTGTGACCGCAGATGTGCTGCGTGTGTGTGTGTGTGTGTGTGTGTGTGTGTGTTGGATTCACCTGCAGCGCTGTTATTCAAGATAGTATTTATGGAACCTTGTTGATAGATGGGAGTGTGTGTGTGTGTGTGTTTACACTCCAGGTGGAACGTTCTCATTTGAATATTAAACTCTTGTTTACAGAAGATGCTCTCTGTAGTATTCAGAGTGTGTGTGTGTGTGTGTGTGCAAATAAGCTCTCAAGGGTGTCTTGCTCTCTCTCTCTCTCTCTCTCTCTCTGTGTGACTCACCCTTCGCTCGGCCCTTCCATTAAAACAATCCGAGGGTTTTTGTCTGAATGAACGAGGGAGGCAGATGAACGACAGCGTGACGGCGTCTGACACCTGAGACTAATTGGTTTATCGTCCCTGTGTTTACGTCCTGGTGGCTCTGGTCACATGTCCTCTCCAAGATCAAAATGATTTCACCTCTGACGTGTTTATAAATCCGTCACTGGGGACTACTTTCAGCTGGGGATGAATACTCCGTTGTGTTGACAGTGTGATGTTTACAGCTGGTCTTGGTGCTGTGCTGTGGGAGGAGCTTACGGTGCGTACTGCGGCCGGCCACCGGGGGGCAGGAGAGAGGCGGGGCCTGAGTCTGGGTTCATCATTAAAGCGTTAACGCAGACTGTATCTCTCTGGGCGTAATTAACGATAAGATAATTCAATGAGTCGGTGCTGAGGTCTCAGATCGTTTACTCGCTCGTTTTCGGGGATTTGTTGACAAAAAGTAAAAAATCCTAAATATCCTTTAATCCTTCTTCAAATCCGTTAATTCAATGAATCGGCTTCACTTGTTTAAATTGAGCCATTGGACAGGAGGCCCACCTGAGATCCCTCCTCCCCTCTGTGTGTGTGTGTGTGTGTGTGTGTCTCTGAACAGTATGTTTTCCCTCCGCTCTGTGTTGTGTGGGTCCATCTGTTCTGGGTGTGTGTTATATAACACTGAAGCTGCGCTGCCTCCTCTCCGTCCATCCTCACCTCCTCCTCCTCCTCCTCCTCCTCGTCCATCTCCCAGTGGCCTCAGCTCGGTAAAATATTCATTCTCCTCTCTCCCTGCTCCTCAACACTGGGGCCTCCATATTTATGAAGCTGGCTGTCGTCCTCCTCTGGCGGCTCCTCGCTCTCTCCCTGCGGCAGCCAGATTTATTTCACGCTGCGTGTTGGGCAGTGGCGACACCTGGCCGCTCTTCCTCCCTCATCATCATCAGCATCAGTGGCGGCGGCGGCGCTCCGTGGGCGTGCTGGGACAGTTAGTGTCCCCCCCAGTTTGTCAGAGTGGTTGTGATTGCGGGCCCACCGATGCCGCTTGGACACGCCCACTCTGACTCAAACAGGAAGTGCCGCACAAACACAAAGCTCCATTAGTTCGGAGCCTTTCCAACACAACGCTGATTAAACGTCCCATTAACGTGGCCGAGCGCAGTTTGGCCCGACTCCCGAATCAGACGCTTTTATTTTGGATTGTTTGATCTGATCCGTTAACGACCGACTCTACGCTGCTTTAAATCCGTGATTTAATGCAACATCAGCTGCAACTCCAGAGGCACGACACCGGCGCACGTCCAGCGACGCACGAACACCGACGCCGCGGTGAAAGGGCCGCATTGTGGCGCCCGGCGCCCCCCAGCCCCTCGGCGGGGAGAGAAAGGCTGACCCAAATGTGACACAACCGGGCCACGTATTGTCAAGGGTGGTTGAGTTTGTGCTGTGAATGGATGCACTGTACACACACAAACACAAGATGCTGATCTGTGCACACACACACACACACACACAGAGGGGCACACAATGCACAGGTTAGTGATGCATGAGTGCTCGGCCTGCTTGTCTGGACACAGAAAAGGGGAGTATCCTCAATTAATCTGTGTGTGTGTGTGTGTGTGTGTGTGTGCATTAGTGGGAGTGATCGGCATACCTTCACCCCCCCCCCAGGCCCCTGCAGTCCTGAGTCTGGGCTGCAGTCGGTCGAGCTCTTATCTGAGGGTGGATCTGTTGTCGGAGCCTGACCACACTGACCCGTTTCCACACTTTTACCTGAGCCGAGGGGAGGTGTCCCAGCAGCCCTCTGTAAGTACAAGTATCTGGAGTAGTACCGAGAGGAGTACTGATGGAGTACTTTGTTTAAAGTCAGGACCAGCTGTTCTGGTTCTGCTCTGGTTTGGTTTCTGCTGCAGGATCCAGTCGGAGCGATTTGGACGTGAGATTAATCAGAAACATGTCGGGTCCTATTTTTATCCTCCTCTCGGTCCGGACTCTGCCAGCAGCTCCTCCATCAGTTCTGTTCCTGCCTCCTCTCCTCCTCCTCCTCTGACATCATCGTTTCCCATCTTCTCTCATGTCTCCAAATGTCCTTTTCATCCTCCGCTTCTCGAACAGTTCCCCTGCACCTCCTCCTCCTCCTCCTCCTCCATCACTCCGTTGACCCCCCGCGTCGTCTTTGCTGACGCCTCACTTCCTCGGGACGCCGCAGTCCTGGATGAGATGACTCCTGGCTCCTGCTCCCCCTCTGTTTACCATCCGGCTGATCCGGCTGTTTTCCTCCGCCGCTGCAGCAGTCAGGCACTTTTTAATCACTTATTTTCAACTCCAGCCAAACAGACAGTTCTCTATCACCGGCGCCCGGTGAGTCATTTAGCCGGCGATGAAGACGAACCGCCGGGGACGCGTCCTCTTAAAGACACATTAAAGGCAGCGCTTCCAAAGTCAAACATCTGACGGCTCATGGAGGAATCCACCGTCAGGGTCCCGTCCCCGTCTCTGTTAACTTTTATTTTGGAATGTGTGTTTGGATCGTGTGTGTTTCCTCTCCATGTCTGAGGGAGGACGTCCTCTGCAGTGATCTGAACTGTCATTAAAACCTGCAGGAAGCCTGTGGGCGGCGCCCGGACGGCGAGCCTCGTTTAAAACGCGTCGTTATCTCCTGTTTGGTGCTTTGTGCCGTTCTGCTGCTGCGCGTTCATTTTCCCCTCGCGACTTTATGTTCGACGCTGGAAAACACTCCCACGTTGCTGACACCTGCCAAGCTCTGTGAGCCTCCTCCGGTCTGAGGAGGAGCAGGAGGAGGAGCCGGGTGGAGCAGATGATGCCACCTTGGTGGATTCAAGTAGCGTACAGAATACTACACATATATACTTTGTTTTTTAGAGGTAACCATGTACCCCTCTTTGGTGGGCGGGGCTGTTGTGGTTGCCCACCCCCCTTGTGTTGCTAGGCAACCGTGCACTGCTGAGAAAGAATCCATATTATCCTGCAGAGCAAGTTCAACCTAAAACTTTATGCTTCACAGTGTGTGTGTGTGTGTGTGTGTGTGTGTGTGTGTGTGTGTGTGTGTGTGTGTGTGTGTGTGAGGGGCTTTAGGGATGAGTGCAGAGTGGGTTTTGGGGTAAAGGATTGGCTGAGGGGGAGTGGAGGGAGTGTGGTTTGAGTGTGTGTGTGTGTGTGTGTGTGTGTGTGTGTGTGTGAGTGTGTAGCGGGAGAAAGAAGAGGAGGAGGAGGAGGAGGAGATGGGGGAGGTGGGGGTTAGGAATCTGTTTACAATGGCCTGAGGGGGAGTCGCCTAAGCTTCCAGAGAGGGAGAAAAATGCAGAAATGGAGAGGAGGAGTGAGAGAGAAACTTCAGGATGAGGGGAAAAGAACAGAGCAGGAAGGAGAGGAGTAGAAACAAACTTGCAGACTCCTTTAAGGCGCAGGAGCAGCAGGAGCAGAGCAGGAGGAGCAGGAGGCACCGGAGGGAAACTGCCGGCTGATGCAGAGCAGCAGATCTGCTGTGTGTGTGGTGGTTTGGTGCATGAGCGTGTGCACGTGTGGTCACTGTTCTGCAGAAACTTGACACTAACCGTTCTCTTCTGTGCGTGTGTGTGTGTGTGTGTGTGTGTGTGCAGACTTTGAGGAGCAGTTGTACGACACCAAGCTGACCGGTCAGACGTTCCGCCATCCGTCCTCACAGAGCTCTGACGACACGTCCACCTCGCTCAGCCGCTCGCCGGTGTCCCTGAACAACAAGAGACCCGACTTCATCTTCCTGGTAAACACACACACACACACACACACACACACTCACACTCACTGAACCAACCCCGGCCTCAGATCTCGTCGTCGGTCTTCAAGGTCAAAGTGAGACTTGTTTTTTTGCCGCGGCGTTCCTGGCGTCCATCTTTGTTTACACTTCTGTACGTTCTGACCTTTGACCTCTTCCTCTTCGTCCTGAGACACGAGGCGGAGCCTTCGCTCCGTCCTCAAATGACTGGAAGTGTCACCGACACCGTCTCAGTTTCTTGTTGTGACAAAACGCCTTCGCCACTTTTGTTCTCGTCCCCCAAACTGAAGCTGAATTTTCTCACCAGCCATTGCAGCGCCGCGTGTCCCGCCCCCAGAGCTGTCAGGACGGCTCGTCACCCGTCTCACGCTCTCGGCTGGTGCCCGTGAACGCACGGCGGATTAGTTAGCTCCTTCCAGATGGAAATATGATCAACACTCGATTCATCTGAGTCTGAATGAAGTCACAGAGGAGGAGGAGGAGGAGTTTATCTTCGCTCCCTCTCTCTAACGCCGCTAATCATTTTCAGGCCGGTGCCCTGAACTGTGGCATCATGGCGCCGTGATGGAGCCCTGCAGTGATTTTACTGCCGCACGTTTCCTGCACATCAACACAACATCGGCTCAGTCGATGATTCTCGTCCTCCGTCCTCTCGCTGGCAGATTAAAGCGAAGCGTCTCGTTTAGGTCGACCTTCACAGTCTGGTTCCGCCGCTTCAGACCTTTGTTGGATTTTTTTTTTGTTCGTGTCTGCACAAAAAACAAACTAAAAAAAAGAGAGGGAGGTTCTCATGGCACGGGAACTTTTAAAACGTTCACCAAAGATGACGCTCTCCTCCTCCTCCTCCTCCTCTTCCTCCAGCCGGCGTCCAAGCAGCTCTACGAAGATGAAACCTCGTCCTCTGTGTTCGGACTGAGGTCGGCCACCGACCCGTCTCCCTCCCCGTCCCCGTCCCCCTGCGGCTCAGATCGCCCCCCTCTGGGCTGGAGCAGCAACAACAGCAGCAGCAGCACCGCCACCTCCGCCAACACCGCGCCGCCCGTGGCAGAGAAGCTCCGCTGGCACCTGGGGAGACGCGCGCCGGCGCACTTCATCCCGCTCGACATCACAGGTAAGACGAGCGAACCCAAACATGCCGTTAAATCCAAATTTATATATAAATAAGAAACAACTCCAGGAGAGTTGGTGCTGAACGCCGCTCGCCTCCGGGCACGGACCAAGACGATGAAGAGCTCCTCGCTGTCTTGATGTTCTGGGTTGTTCTCCGGGGACGAGTCGTGTTTTCCTCCGAGAGACGGCAGCGAGCAGAGGGAATCATGGGAAATCATGACGCCGAGTGAGAAACAGAATGAATGTGAATTTACACGTCTCTGGAGACACAGCTCAGAGAGACAGGGACTGTAAATAAAGACGGACAACACGTCCGTGTCGCTCGAGATGCTGCTAATAATCAATTATAACACACACACACACACACACACACACGAGTTTCAGCAGCAGCAGAAAGACGATGTGACGTCAAGAACGTTTTCTTCTTATGATCACGTCGGCCTTGCCCGTGTCTGGCAGTCAGCTGTGTGTGTGTGCGTGTGCGTGTGTGTGTGTGTGTGTGTGTGTGTGTGTGTGCGTGTGTGTGTGTGTGTGTGCGTGCGCGTGCGCGTGCGTGTGCGCGTGTGCGTGCGCGTGCGTGTGCGTGTGTGTGTGCGTGTGTGTGTGTGTGTGCTGTCAGAGCTGTTAGTATGCTGTGGTCATCCCCAGCAACATCGTTCTGACACTACTGCTTCTTCTCGTCTCAACCGAGCGTCCTCCATGTTGTCTTTGGGTGTGTGTGTGTGTGTGTGTGTGTGTCTGGTTTTTGGCACAGCAACTGTGCTGCTCTCCTCTCATCCCTTTATAGTTAAATGTCCCCCTGTCCCTGTCTGTCTTCCCCAGCAACATCGTTCTGACACTGCTGCTTCTTCTCGTCTCAACCGAGCGTCCTCCATGTTGTCTTTGGGTGTGTGTGTGTGTGTGTGTGTGTCTGGTTTTTGGCACAGCAACTGTGCTGCTCTCCTCTCATCCCTTTATAGTTAAATGTCCCCCTGTCCCTGTCTGTCTTCCTCCCTCTCCTCACCCTGCGGGGGGGGGTGAAGGTCAGGTCGTAATGATGCTCGCCTGCCGTGCTGCACTTGGTGGGTTATCCCTTCTTTTACAGAGCGAGAGAGAGAGAGATACACACTCTCCTCCAAACACACGGCTCACTTGTGGTTTTAAAAACAAGATGGCAGGGGGCGCTCGATGTCACGGGGCCGTGAAACCGCGGTTCCCTTCCCGGCGGCCGATTGCTGGTCGGTCGGCTCCACGCTCGGCGGCGCCCTCCGGTTGTTTTTTTTTTTCCCACAATTCTGTGGACGTCAGTGTGGGAGGAGGAGGAGGAGGGACAGAGGACAAATGTCTTGCAGAGGACATTACGTGTTGGAGCAGTTCATGGTCTGGAGGAAAATATCAACAGACTTATTTTGTGACCGTGACGCCATCTCCCCCCCCCCTCTCGCCTCTCTCTCTCTCTGTCAACCAGCATACAGGTAGCTTGCAGCCAGTTACTGTTGCCATGGTAACTCGCCACTTTTCTCTCTCCCTCCTAAAAAAAAGAAGTAGAAGAGGGTAAAAAAAAAAAAAGCAGCAGTGAGGGAGAGAGAGAGGAATGAATGTGAGTGGAGCCTGAAGAGGAGAGTAAAGAGGATGGAGGGATGCAGGAGGGAGGAGTAGAACATTTTGTCTTGACTCCTCATCTCCTCCTCTCTGCTCCTCACGCTCCGGCAGGTTTCATGAATGAGTCCAACGTGAACGCGTTCATCTGAATTAATGTCACGCGTGTTGACGTTGAGCGCTAACTCTGGCGATGACAGCGCCGGACGCCTGTTGCTCCCAGCCCAGCCCGTCAGCTGCCATCTTGAAAAACTCTCCGGCTGGCGGCGAGGTCGTGAATCGGAGGCGGCGCTGAGGAGATGATGAGTGAACGATCGGCTCCGGGCTGAAGGCAGCTGATGGCTGAATGGCGTCCGTTATTTACGGCTGCAACACAAAGACGTCGAGGCCGATGGAGAGTAACGACCAGAACGACTGACGGCGCGCGGACGCCACCCGAGAGCGGGAGCGTTCAAACTGTCGTATCCGGGAAGGAGGTTATATTTAGCTCCTTGACTCCGTCTTCTGCCGGATGGTTTGCACGCCGTTTGTTTTTGATTCATTTTCCATTTTGATTCTTCGTGACCCTGTGTTTTGATTCAGTCAGATTTGATGTCAGTGACATCACTCTCTGACGCCGTCGCGGGTCACTGAGGGAATCCAGCGGGAACCTGCCGCCTCCGATGACTCACCGGTTCGCCGCCGGCGCAGACAGGAAGTACAACAGAGCAGCAGGTTCCTGCGGAACCGTGGGCCCACCCTCCCTCCTCGCCGCCGCTTTATTATTCAAGCAAACGCGCGTTATGTGGAAATTAGCACCACCCGTTTAGTGGAGTTAATTTCAACCCTCCTGAGAGTTTCCTTTCTCTCTTTTTACGAGCTACCAGCCTTAATGTTTTCACTCTCTCTGCCCCCCGGCTACAATTTGAGTTTTACACTCAGGATGAAGGAGTGGCGGAGCGGGGGAGTGCAGGAGGTGCAGGAGGTGGAGGAGGTCAGCGAACCCTGGAGAGAGGAGGAGCCGCGGCTGGAGGAGGAAACTGTGCTTGTGGAGTGAAACCAGATCCTCCTGACCTCCCTGTTGTTCTTGCTCCCCTGCAGGTGAAGGAGGAGGAGGAGGAGGAGGAGGAGGAGGGGGAGGGAAATTCCACGGCGTGGACCTCCTCCAGCACTCCCCGTCCCCGTCGCCCTTTCTGGGGGATCCCTTCCCCCACCAGCCCCACTCCCTGGAGCCCGTCACTGACACCCCCCCCCACCCCCCCCCCCCCCCCTCCAAGGCCCCCCTCCCCCACCCCGGGAAACCCCCCCCCCCCCCCTCCCCCCAGGACTGTTTTTTACAAACCCTGACGGAACTGATCTCTCTCTCTCTCCTCTCCTGCGCAGAGCATCGTGTCTCCAGCCATCTCCACCCGGGCGCCATGGACCACTCTGGGCTGCTGTGCTCAAACACGCCCTCCGCCTCCTGGAACGGGCCGAAGGGCTCCACCTTTTCCCCCGGAGCGTGGAACGAGCCGTACAACTACGGCACGAGCAAAGGCCCCGCCGTTCCCCCCAAGCAGCACAGCATCATCGGCGGCGGGGGGCTGCAGGACGGCGTGATGCTGGTGAGCGCCGGGCAGCAGTCGATGAGCTCGCACGCCAGCTCCTTCACGTCTGTGACGGACTCTTCGGGGAGGGGAGGGGCGCCGTCAATGGGGAAGCGGAGCGAGACGGAAGGAGCGGCGGCGGACGGAGGGAGGCGAGGAGGGGGGGCAGGGGAGGCGGGGAGAGGGAGGGAGAGGTCGGCGCGGTCCATAGCGGCACAGAAAGCCTTCAAGTTCCGGGAGCGGTCCCTGTCCACGCCCACAGACTCTGGGTCCTTCGGCTTCGCCGAAGGTGGCAGCGGCGGCGGCGGCCAGCCGGACGGCGCCGTGACGTCGGCGGGGAACGGGAACGCTTTGGCAGACCACCAACCACAGCATCACCACTTCCTGGGTCTGAGCGAGAACTACGCCCTCCTCTACCCCAGGGGCAGCTCCGAGGACAGCGCCAGCACGGCCGACACCATTTCCGTCGCCGCCTCGGACTACAGCGCCGACGGCCGCCTGCGCCTGCGCTCCCGCTCCATCTCGCTCAAGAAGTCCAAGCGCAAGCCGCCGCCGCCTGTGAGGAGCGTGTCTCTGATGAAGAACCTCGGCGAGGCCGAGGGGAGGATCCACCATGACGGCGGGCTGTATCGGGACGGACGCCCCAAGAGCTTGCACATCCCCAGGGATCATTTCCCAGACTTCCAGCCTGACTTCCTGCTGCCCAGCTCCTCCTGCTCCTCCAAGCCCAGCGTCAGTGAGCGGGGGCTGGGACAGGGAGGCAGCGACGGGCCCCCCAGCCTGGAGGTTCAGCCGCCGGAGAGAGAGGGAGAGAGCGACCTGACCTTCCCCGCCCACTGGCAGCTGGGGGAGTGGAAGAATGACCCCTACAGGTAGAAAATAAAACTACACCTGATGCCACAACTTTATTAAGTTGGGATTAAACACACTGTTGTGCTTCTCCTCTCCAGGTCTCTGTCCGGCTCCAGCACAGCCACTGGGACCACAGTCATTGAATGTATGAAAGTCCGGAGCAGCTCCGAGTCCCTCCTCGACTCCCCCGCCACCTCCAGAGGCACCTCCCCCTCCCAGCTCTCCATGGAGACTGAAGTCAAGGCCTCCTCCCCCTTCAAGCCCCCTGGGCTCATGTCCCCCTCGAGCGGCTATTCCAGCCAATCAGAGACTCCCACTCCGACGGTCCCCCTCAGTCATGTGACAGGTCAGGGGACGCTGGGGACGTCAGGGTGTAAGATGCGCCCGAAGATCCCAGAAAGGAAGTCCTCCCTCCCCTCGCCGAAGGACCCGAGCGCCAGGTCCAGGCTGTCCTTTGAGATGCCCGGGAACGCACATCTGGAGCTGTCCTCCATCAAGCCGAAGCAGAAGGCCAGCAGGCGACACTCGGACACCTCCACGGCAGCCAAACCCGGAAAAATCAGCCCGAGCTCCTCGCACGCGCTGCCCGTGGTCACCCAGAACGAGCTGAAGACCATTCGGCTGCGCTCCGTCTCGCGTGGGGACCTGGAGGACTGTCCCGATGGCGCGTCTGACACCATCGAAGAAGAGCAGCACGGCAGAGACCTCAGCGACGCCCCCAGCCCCCCGCCCACTCTGCCAAAACCCAAACCGCCCGTCGCCGTCAAGCCCCCTTTGCCTAAGCGCCCAATAAACCTCCTCATCAAGTCTCCCTCCCCCTCCTCCACCTCCCCCCTTGGCCTGGACTCACCCCCGGCCTCCCCCGTGGACCGGCCCGTGCCCCTGGGCAACATCTACAAAGTCATGAGGAAACCCAAACCCAAAAAACCTCCTCCGCAAACGTTAGCGAGTCCTTCAGGTCTCCCGGATTCCAGCTCCGGCGCCAACGCGCAGAGCGGTTACGATCACCCGTTCCTCCCACACTCCCAGTCCCTCTTCGATCTCCCTCCTCTCCCAGAGCCTCAGCCTCTCCTCGAGGACCCGGTGCTGGAGCCCCAGTTCGAAGCCGACCCGGAGATCCAGCTCCGGCCTGAAGAGGGAGGCTCTCTGCCGTCTCCTTCCAGTCACCAGGAGGCCGAGGAGATCCAAGGATCCAAGACCCTCCCCTCGAGGATGACGATCTCCTGCCTGTCAGAGCTGTCGGACAAAAAGAAACCCAAGGTGCGAGCGAGGCCTCTCCGCAGATGTTTAATTCGAGGTCGGAGTCGACGACAGAACAAAGATCATGCTCTCGTGTCTTCCCCAGGTTCCTCCTCCCGTCCCCAAGAAGCCCAGCGTCCTGCTCCTGCCCACGTCAGTCCACTCGTCCACGAACGGCAGCGCAGATTGGCAGATGCCGCAGGCCGAGAGCCCCGTGGGCCTCCGCTCGCCGGTCGGAGCTTTCCCTCCGGACGATGTCACCGGCGGCCCGTGTGTTCCGGACCTGCCAGAGCCGGAGGAGAACCACCTGGACCCAGAGGAGGAGAGTTCGAAAGACTCGTCCCTTCAGTCGACTCTGCAGGACCCCTCGTTCTCTGAGCTCGAGGGGAAGATGGCGAGCACGGCGATCGAGACGGGTACGTTCATCCAGACGCGGCAAAAAAAAAAAAAAAAAAGACATGCAAATGGAAAAAATGTTTTAATGAGATCTCTCTGTCGTGTCCAGACGACTCCGTTGAGAAGAACGTGCTCCATATCGCCGAAGAAACGGACGACGACTTGCCGGCAACGCCGACAACGCACACCACCGAAGACCTGTTCACTATAATACACAGGTTTGAACACACACACACACACAGCTGAGGGCTTTTCTTTAAACGACTGCTGCTCTCAGCCGTCACGGCGCTCGTCATCAGGTTCCCTAGCAACCGCCGCATGTCCAGGGCATCGCTGCGTGGCCAGAACCTTTTTCTCCCTCTCACAGAATCACGTGCGAGCTCGTCTCTAAGCAACAAGTGTCCGTGATTCAGCTCAGGATGGAATTCCTTCCGTTTCAGACCGGAATCTAACTCTTCTCGTCTTCTCTTTTCTTCAGGTCCAAGCGAAAGGTTCTGGGTCGCAAGGAGCCGGGCGACTCCTTCGGCAGCAGGCAGAGCCTGGTGTCCCCCGTGAAGCACAGCGCCGCCAACAGCGACATCCGGAACCTGACCCTGGGCAGCGGTCAGAGGTCGAGCTCCCGCAACGAGAACTTCATGGCCCTGCTTCAGAAGAAAGGCAGCAAGTCTTCCAGCGGCGGGGCCAGAGTTTCCGCCATGGAGCTTCTGAAAAGCACAAACCCTCTGGCCCGGCGGGTCACCGAGTTCTCGTCCGCCACGTCAGCGGCGGCAGAGGGCGAAGAGGCGGCGCCCGGCAACGGCAAACCCAACGACCAGTGAACGGAAGTATCGCCACCAGGTTTCTGTCGACAACGCTACCAAACGATTCTACGACGCGCCACCCTCTGAAGACGGGACCCTCTGACCCACCCGACCGCTCCAACTACCGAGCGACCATTTGCGCTGTCCAATCAAATCGGAACAGAGCTTTGGACGAAATGGTCCCTTCCATGGTTGGAGCCACAGTCAAACTGGTCCCCTGTTGGAAACGAGGAGAGCGATTGGGGTTCTCGCGGTGGAGGCGGTGAGGCCGTGGGAGGGGCTTCAGCGTGAAGGTGGATGGATTAACGAGGGCGTGGAGCGGACCACGAGGATTACGCGGTCATACGGTGGATGTATTTACTCCTTCTGGACCACGACAACGAGACGAGTCCCCGATGAAGACGACACGTGACGCCGCGTCTCCGAGCAACAAGTGGAATAACACGCAGTCCCGCCTGTAGCGCCGCGGAGCGGAGGATTAAACGAAGAGACGAGGCGTGAGCATGTCGTATGTTTAGTTGGCTTCACTAAACATTCCAGAGGCAGACGGACGAAGGCACTTTCTTCTCGTCTGTGTCGTCGGAGGTCGTTTACACGGTGCCGCCTCTGCGTTCCGTTCTCGACATATGCGTCAGTTATCGTTATTTTTGAAGTCTTGGAAGTTTTTCTTTGGCCTATCGTTTGGATTGTACTGTGTGTATCGTGTACAAAGACTCATCCGCTTTCAGAAATAATGTACAGGCCACGGAGGGAGAACACACACACACACACACACACACGGACCGAAGAGGAGCGCTACGGAGAGCATGTACACAAGCGTGTGTGTGTGTGTGCGTGTGCAGATGAAATCACGCCTGTTGATTTTCTGTCTGGAGAGCGTGACGCAGGCTGGTGACCAACAGGGTTTTTATTCTGGTCTCTGGTGACGGGACCAAAGGACTGTTAGAAAACTGCAGACCAGAGGGGACCCAGTTATGTGTGTGTGTCTGTGTGTGTGTGTGTGTGTGTGTTGAGGGAAAGGCCAGGCACAAAGGGAGGGAGTGCATGCACGTGCACACCCCTCGCATGTAAGCGTCTTCTGGCTTGCGTGTCTTTGCATCGCGGACTCGTCTAAAAACAGGCTGTGACATTTCTCACGCGTCTCTAAAAGGCCTCGTTCAGTTCCTGGAGGTCCAGCGCTCGGATCCCACCACAGATGCATTGTGGGCCGGCGCCCGGCTGCGACCCGGAGCCCAAAATGGAATCAGCTGGATTTAGGGAACGAGAGACGCTTGTCCACAGAGTGATGTCACAGGTTGTTCCTTCGTCTTCTGTCCCCCGTGCACATCTGCATCCTCCGTCTCTGTCGTCTCAGAGGGGAGTTGACGGCCTGCTCCTCCTCCTCCTCCTCCTCGCCTCCTTTCATCACTGCTGGTGCCTCTCTGCAATTAGCATCATCATTTCTTCCCTCCTGCTCCGCCGCCTCTTCATCCCTTTCTCCTTCCTCTCTGCACCTGTTTTGACCCTCTCCTGCTTCCCGTCTCTCTCCCCTCGTCTCTCCCCCATCTCTCTCCTCTCGTCTCACTCTTCCTCTCTTTGCATTCAGTCTATGCATCTGAGCCCGACAGACCACGCGACACCGGGTGAATGTCAATGAACGACTGTTACGAAAACGAGACGCTGTGGTTCTCCTGACAGTGCACGAAACGCATTCCTCCTCCTGCTCTCTCCGTTCTTACATTATTTTAACTTCACGCCATCCAGAGAAGATGGAGTGAACGAGTGAGTGAGTGAGTGAGGGAGTGGATGGGATGTGTGCACCGTGGACGGATCGTCTTCAGTCCTGGACGACCCTCGGTTCTGGATCAGCGAGTGGACGCTCCCATCAGACCCCCCCCCCCCCCCCCCCCCCCCCCCCCCCCCCCTAAAGGCCCCCCCGACCCCTGACCCCACCCTGCATGAACGGCCCTGCAGGGGGAGGAGGAGGGGCACCTGTCGCCTCCCGACTCCCCCGGCAGCAGAACTCGTCCTCGGTGCTATTGAGTCAGAGCTCCCCCTACTGGACAGAAAAGATTTTAAAGTGTTTAAAGTGAAGAAGAAGAAGAAGAAGAAGAAGCAGCAGCACTCAGTGTCACGCTTGTTTTTAAATATTTAGTGAATGAAAAAAAGACGAACCTGTAAAACTCGGTGTTTGTTTGCCTTGTAAACTGAACTGTGGGCGTGTTGCTGCGGCGCCTCCGCACGTTTTTTTAATTTTCTTACATTTTTTTTTTATTTCAGCTGCCTTGGTGGAACACACACACACACACACACACACACTGGGTTGTTGGATCATAAACACATGGTGCTGTTGGACCAGGGTCTGTGGGTCAGGTGCTGGGATTCTTTGGTCTGAGGCAGAAACCGTCAGTGGGCGGGTCCATGTTGTCTCCGTGGTAACGCGATGCCACAGGCCTCTCCAGTGTGCCGACAGCATGTTCCACTGAAAGAGTCATTTCCACGGGGAGGGAGCGAGAGGGACGTGTTGAATGTGTAAATCCATTATCCCGTCTTTGGGAGGCGAAGAGGAGAAAGAGGAGGAAGGAGGCGAGGATGAGGGGTTGGGCTGGATTCTGCTGAATGTGGGGATTACCACGCTGGAATTTATACGTTTATATTCCATCACGTGTTCCCTCACCTCCTCTTTCTCCCCCCTGTCGCCTGACTCAGAGGAGTAATCACGTTAAGAGCTTTCCCCTCCCTCTCTCTCTCTCTCTCTCTCTCTCTCTCTCTCTCTCCCTCTCTCTCTGCGAAGCGGTAAAAGGTGCAGGGAGGCAGATCCAGCAATCGCCGGTTAATTAATTCCGTTTTAATTTTGCAGTCGGCGTTGGCAGCCTGTTGCTAAGAGACCCAGATGTAAAACTTTAAAGGTTAAGTTGGAGAGATTCTAATCAGTGAAGCCGACAGAGAGATCACAGTTTATCTCAATTCTGTGTGTGTGTGTGTGTGTGTGTGTGTTTAATGAGCTTCTATAACGAGACCAAAAGGCAGAAGAGCAAAGACAAATCAAACGTCCCCATCAGACTCCAGAACATAGTCCAGTCCCAGTGTTTGCAGAGGACGTGTAAGAAAGGAAAAAGGTCGGACGATGAAAATTATTTTTATGACTTTATAGAGAAATTTGCCACATTAGCTTTAAACTGGATGCAAGCACCAGAGCAGATGACTGCACTTTTAAAAGGTTCAGGTTGTTTCTATTCGCCCTGGCTAAACTCTGAAATCCACAAACCTGCATTTGGAATCAGAACCAAACGAAGGGTTCAGCTCAGAACGGGGAACTTCACAGACCTGAGGCCCTGACGAGCAGAGGGGATGATGGGAAACGAAAGGGATCGCCACACTGGGACGGCGTGTAGCCGAGAGCGAGACGTGTCGACGGCGAACGTCACGACAGAGAAGCTTAGTGGCCAAAGAGCGTCTAGATGGGTGAGGAGTGACATGTCAGGGGTTCTGTGTGTGTGTGTGTGTGTGATGTCTGGTGGTTAACTCCACCCGCCTGCCACTCCCAGAGCAGTAAAACGAAGGCCCTGGCTGGGGGCCGTACAGTCGGTGTACAAAGACACAGAGCAGATACTTAGAGAGAGACACGGACAAGCTATTGGAATTATTCTATTTTTGTTATTCCTCATTGACAAAGACATATTTAAAGGAAAATTCCGTGTATGTATTGAATAACCTTTGTTTCCCCGCCCCATCCAGTGGCGTGCCGCAGGGCTGCGGGGCCCCTCTGCAGCCCTGCGGCACGCCGACGTGATGAAATGATTATATCATTATGAATAAATTATTTTCTTGCTTAAAAAAGAAAAGTGCACGGTGTGTTGCTGTTGTTCGTGTGAGTCGGCACTAACGAGTTTGCCCCCCCAAGAGACGACGGCTCCGAGAGACGTTAATTGGATGTTTGTGTCGACGAAGCAGCGAAGCAGGAGACGCAAAGTTTAATCACGATTTACTCGTTTAAATCAAACAGAGCAGAAGCTGAAAACAATTATATTTGTGTTTCCACGCGACAGGAGTTAGATCAGGGGCGAGAATAAAGAGCTGGTATAGACGGACGGATGGATGGATGAAATGAATAAATGAAAAGAGGTGGAGGGAGAAAACGCAGCATAAAGAAAAACTGACAAGAACAAGAACATCAAGAACATTCTTTTCTCTATCTCCCTTCTCATCAGTCAGTGTGTGTGTGTGTGTGTGTGTGTGTGTGTATACACAGGAAGGATGCAATTAACGGAGCCTCTTCTTCACAGAGCCTCCTCATCCTCCTCTGTTTCTGTTGTGCTGTTGGGTTCTAGCGCCATCTGCTGCAGAGAGGCTGTCAGTGCAAAAATGATCATTTTATAATTTTATAACCTGAGCAGAACTGTGATTAAATGGAAACACAAATTCATCAAACAGATGATTAAATCACATTTTAATTTGGGCGTGAGGATTTATTAAACTGACCTTGTGACGATGTTCATTTAGATATTAGGAAAGGTCGTGACCTGTAAGCACCTTACAGTGTGTGTGTGTGTGTGTGAGAGAGAGAGAGAGTGTGATTAGTGTAACAGCTTTGTAATAAAAAGCTTGAGTTTAATTACATTTCTGCTGCTCACACACACACACACACACACACTAGGACGAGTTCCTCACGTGATGTTTTAAAGATAAACGGGCCAAAGGGAAACAAGAGGGGAAATTATCACGATGAGGAACATGAGGAAGAATTGGAAGCAATGAAAAGAAACACATTTGCTCTGGCAGAGTGAAATCCAAACAGAGAAAGGGAGGGATGATGGGCTGGAGCCATGTGGGGGGGAGGAGAGAGGGAGGTGCAGAGTCTGAGGAGAGGAGGAACATCAGAGAGAGGGCAGAGGAGGAGGAGGAGGAGACGCTGGTGCTTTAGACGTCTGGACTGCTGTGAGGACGAGAGAGGACACACACACTCTGTCCGGACTGATGGTCATGCTGGATGGACCGACGCCGCTCACACACACACAGTCCCAGCTGTGCACGTAGGAGACCGACCTGAGGGACGAGACATGCACTTCTACTATGTGGTGGGTAACACACGGTGCTGCACGTGTGTGTGTGTGTGTGTGTGTGTGTGTGTGCCATCCTCCCCGTCACATTTTAAGTGGACGTGGTTCCTGAAGGATCAAACAGTCAGATCAGCGCGTCCTGTTTGGACTCAGTTTTATCTCATGGCGTGGGTCCAGTCACAAACATCAGGAGGAGCGTTACAGCTGCAGGAGAGAAGGAGGCGCGCCCCGATCTGTTTCCTCTGCTGCTCTGATAACTTCTGATTACCTCTGCTCACAAGCACGAGGAGAACAGCCTGGAACCCTGGAGCTCAGTTCCCTGAGTCCCAGTCAGGCCCGGGAACGTTTCAGCTCCGATCCACCTCGTCTTGATGACACGGGTCCTCCGAGCTAACGACCTCAATCCGTCACCGTGGAAACCCTCTCCCTGTTCTGCTGGTTCGCTCTCGTCTGGGTTTTTCTGAGGAACGTCCCTCAGGAGCCCAAAGAATCATTAACAGAACTTCTAATGAGCGCTAATGTGTGCGTCTTTGATGCGTCAGGTTTTACAGCTTTATGAGGTCACGTCCTCAGATGGCCCCTCACGTGTGTGTGTGTGTGTTCCTCTCGATGGAGCGTGTTATGTAAGGCAGAGATCAAAGGTCACTCAACACTTTCTAATCTCCTCCTCTCGGTCACTAAACTGTCACTTCATCACTCTCTCTCTCTCTCTGGTTACTGGGATGGACTGGGAGCTGTGGCCGTGACCTTTGACCTCTGGTCCCATCATCATAACACACTCAGTGGTGTCTGAGGCTCAGAATCACCTCTGACCTCTGAATCAAAACAAACCGGGACCTGATCAAAGCTTCTGAAGTGAACGTCCAATAATATGACGTCACTTCAAACCTATTTGTGTGGACTGAACCTTGAATCAGGTTCTGGAGGGCGTGTTTCACCACTTCAACTTCCGATTGGGTTAAAACCCCAGAGGCAACGCCCTCCTGCTTCACTTCAGCCAATCAGATGTCTCTGTCGCCACCGACGTCGCTGAGTGACGCGCACAGCAGCCAATCAGCAGCCGCCTCCGCCTCAGGAGCTGAAACCTGCGGACAGGTGCAGACAAACGTTTCACCTCCTGACTCCGTCTTTGCTCCTGGGGGAGGTGAACGCTCGAGACACGAGAGGAGGAGAAGGAGGAGAGCCTCGAGTTGCTCCTGCTCTCAGAAAACATGAGGAGGTCAGAGACAGAGACTGGTAGGAGAATTTACTGATGTGAACGTCATCATGGCTCAGTTAGGGTGTGTGTGTGTGTGTGTGTGTGTGTGTTTGAGGCTAATCATTGTCATGCTGCTGTTCTCCATATCATGTTGTTTATTTAAAATCCTGTGTCAAAGCTTTGACCTCAGATATTGACCTCCTCCTCCTCCTCCTCATCGGTGGCTCCTCTGGTCGTCAGCCAGTCTGACCAGTTTGACCCGTGCCTGTGGTTCCTCTGTCTTTCAGGGGTTTAAACTGAATCAGCAACAAGAACAAACCTGCATTAATTTTCTAACGTCAAGTCAAAGTTTCTGGAATCGTGTGTGTGGAGATATTTTATGACGTTGACAGGAAACCACAGGGTTCTGTGAGGAGCAGCAGTGTGTGTGTGTGTGTGTGTGTGAGCGTGTCAGGGTCCTGACCGTGTGACGGAGCCACTCGATGACATCACATGTTTGAGTCGTGTCTAATCGTCCGTGAGCACTTTCCTTGGTTTTAAGAAGATTTAAAGAATCCTCTTCCAGTTACCCAAGCTGCAGGGGCGGAGAGATGCATTCTGGGTACTGCGGTCGCTTTGAGGCATAAATGAGAACGGTCACATGACGGCTCGGCGGGGACAGGATGCGTCCCTCTCCACGTCGGGGACGCCCAGGCTCCATCTTCAAAGCCCCGCTCATCCTGGTTATTCCCTGTGGAGGAATCCCTGCCTGCCCCCAAAATGGCGTCCCCGCCCCGCCGCGGTCGTGTCCGGGGTCGATCTGGTCAAAGCTGTCACCACGGTGACGCTTCCTTTGACCTCGGCGCTAAAACGTGTCGGCCGCTCTTCTCTACACTCAAGACATTGTTCCTCTGATCGGATTCTACTAACGATGACGCGTTAGGGCAAAGATAAAAGGTCATCGACATCATGACCTTCTGTCTGTGAATCAGCGGCTTTGTGTCCTGGTCACGGTCTGATCGGATTCCTCTCAACGTCTCCCTTCAGTGTAACGCGGTGGAATGCAGTAAAACGCGTCAGGACAGGGGCTGTGTCTCCAGAGGTCAGGCAGCGAGACATCGGTGGATGAGAAGACGAGGGTTGATCGAGTTGATCGAGTTTAAAAAACAAGTCAGATGCTGTAATCGGAGACTCTGAGACTCGGAGAACATGCGTCCAGGTGTGATTTGCATACGGGGACACGCCGTGCAGACGACTGTCAAAGTATTTACAGGAACTTTTCTGCTGCGGAACGTTTGCTGGACTCACATGAAGGCTCTCTGAGCCAAAACAGAAATGTCGAATCAAAACACGTTTCTCCCGCCGGGCCTTTTCCTTTCTGGGAGATCATGTGATTGTTTTCTTCGTCCCGTCCCACTCCAGGTGTCCACCGTCTTTGGGCTGGAACAGCGTCTGCCTCAAACGTCCCCTCTGCTGCAGATTAGGACGAGGCTGGACGCGGTGGGACAGCGATGATGAGGGGTGTGGACGTGAACGTCCTGTTTGGGGACGGGGTGAGAAGCGCTGGTTACTGATGTCCCCGCTGGCATTTCCTCCTCCTCCTCCGCTGTCTGACAAACAAACAAACAGACGGGACGCAGCGGGACGTGGAGCGGGAGGACAGTGAGGACGCGGACGCCGTCTCCTGTCCGTCAGGTGTCTGATGGACGGGCAATCACAGTCAATGTTAACTCCTTATCTAAGGAGACCTCTGTGACCTCCCAGCAGTCCATGTTTGGGAGGAACGCCCTCGGACGAATTACAGGAAGTCGCTGATGTTCTCGGCCGCCGCCGCCGCCGCCATCAAACGATAAGGATCAGCTGGGTCCGGTTCTCAGCTCTTTCCTGCTCAGTGGGTTGACTGGTTCACACTGGTCTGGGCGCTGCGTCACCTTTAACCTGGAGTCCAGTCCATTAGGGTGTGTGTGTGCTGCTCCTTCTTGGAGGAGGAGGAGGAGGAGGAGGTGATGAGCTGGTGTTGGTGCAGCTGAGCTGTGGAGCTTTAATTTCCTCTCCCCTCCTCTAACGAGGCTGGAGGACGCGGTCGTCCAAACAGACCGCAGGTGACGGGGTTAAGTCCACCTCCTGTCCCGGGGACACGTCTCCAAGCTGCTCGTTCCTGGAGCGTCCCCGTCGTGCCGGTGTTTGGACAGCAGGGGGCGGCGCAGCCAGGGATTTCCTGCCTCCTCCTCCTCCTCCTCGCCTGTTCATCACCCATCCTGTTTTTAAAGCCGCCAGTCGGAGTCAGCACACGGGTGTCAGGACGAGGTGCGCGTGACCTTTGACCCGTGCTTGCACGGCGCCGCTGCAGGAAGCGAGCGTGATCAGAGGCGGCCGGAAGAGGACGTGTCACATCCACGAGGTGGATGGAAAAGGACGGGGCGAGGGTCAAAGGTCGAGGAGGGTTCTACTGTAATAAGCACATTTGATATGAGTCACTGCGGGGGAGCGAGAAGGAGGAGCAGGCCCAGTGTTTAGTCGCTCCTGTTCCTCCTCCTCCTGCGTTCCCCTCGCTGGTTAGATAACCACGGAGTCCTCCGGGGGCTGAACCCTGGAGGTCAGCAGGTCCCGGGGGTCGTCCATTTTAGCCGCTGTTGTTCTGGGTCGCAGCTGCGGTGCTGACGGACACTTTCCAGGCTCGTTTGGACACACGCTCACGTGCACGCTCAGTTTTTAAAATATTTAGTGATCTTATGAATCAGTGGTTTCCTCCTCCTGCTCCTCCTCCTCCTCCTCACCTGCCGTCTGTCCTGTTTATAGAGCTTTTATTTTTATCCTGTTTTAATCCTCCTCCTGCTCCCTCCCTCCTCACTGCTCCTCCTCTGTTGTCCCCCCTACTGTCTTCCTCTCCCCCCAACCTCCTCCTCGTCGTTCCCTCTGCCCCCCCCCTTTGGCCCTGACCTCCTTCACCTCCTCCTCTCCTTCTTATTAGATCATTTTCTCCTGTCCTCAGCTCTCTACTTCTCCTTCTTCTCCTCCCTACCTGTTTCTTGACTTCCATCGTGGCGCTCCTCCTCCCTCATATCATCTGACACCTCCTTCCCTCTCGCTGCTTCCTTCACGTCCTCATCTTCCATCCTCTCCCCTCTTTTCTGTTTCCTCCTCCCGCTCCTCCCGTCTCTCTCATGTTTATGTATCCGGCCCCTGATGTCAGGCTGGTAAACACTCCTCCTCCTCCTCCTCCTCCTCCTCTCTTAATCTAACTCTCCTCTCAGCCTGACCCACCCCCTCCCTCCCTCCCTCCCTCCCTACTTTAACTCTGCTCGCTCTCCTCATTGTTGATCTGTGTCTGTGAGCAAAGTCTGGATAAACGCAGCCGAGGAATCTGCAGAGTGACGACCTGAGTGAGTGTCAGATACTTGTTTGTACTTCTTCTTATAGCGAGGATTACACACGTCCTGTTGTAATACGAGCAACTGACTCAAGTTAGAATCAGAGTGTGTTTTCTGCGGCGTGAGAATTAAGAGAACGCTCGTCTCTGAGAATCTGTTTAATGTCATTTAATGAATCAACTCGTATTTCTTTATCTGTGGTATAATGAAGTCATCGTCTCGTTTTGGGAGAAACAACTTTGAACCTCGCTGAGAGAAATCCCTCGATTCATTTCTCTGAAAGATTGTTCAGGAATAAAGACGCTGGGTTAAAGGCACAGAGATACACGTCCACCAGTATCCATCCACTGACAGCACAGGGTGTGTGTGTGTGTGTGTGTGCGATACTTTGGCTGCGTGCACGTGAGACCTGTTTCTGTGGCTCAGCCTGAATCTGGCACCGTCCAGGGGCCTATTAGTGCCGCCTGCCTGTTTACCTGCAGGTGTGTGTGTGTGTGCACGTATGCGCACGTGTGTGTGTGTACGTATGCGCACGTGTGTGTGTGCGTGTGTACCTTTGCGTGCTGGCGTCATGTTTTTCCAGATAATGAGGCTCCGGATGAATCCTAAGAAACGTTCTCGTGCAGAATGGATGTGCATGAGATCAGGACGATATTCATGAGCGTGTGTGTGTGTGTGTGTGTGTGTGTGGAGATAATGGTCATGCAGTATGAGTGGAGGCTTTATTCTACACCTCACTTGATGCAACGCTGATGTGTCTCCAGTTAAAAATAGCCTCTGTAGGAAAAGCATCCAAACCCCCGAGGGCCCAACTGGGATCGTATATAACGTGTTAACTGGAGTGAACTGGGAAACACAATCCACCACAGAGCTCAGAGCACTGGTTCATTTCAGACACCAGAAACACCAGGGAGCAACCGTTCTAACACCGCCAGGTCAATAACGTCGTTTTTATTATTGTTATTATTGTGATGTCACCGTCTGTGTTCATTGGATCCGGCCCAGAGACGAGCGGCTGTGACCAGATAACCTCTCGGCTCCTTATCTCTGCTCGGCATGTAAAGATGGCCGCCGCGTCTCCCCTTCCGCCCGTGCCATGAGAATGACTCTGACTCAGTGATGTTCAACGTTTCCATTAAACCAGGGGGAAACTTTGAAGAGTTTTGTGGAAACATGCAGGATAAAAACGGGCCGGGGGTTAACGACGGGGCGCACGTGGGACATAAACAAACACACTAAGAGGAGGAGGAGGAGGAGGAGGGAGTGAGACGAAGCATCTGGTAGCGATCGCAGCACATTACATCGTCACGTCATCGGACCTGAAGCAAACACAGAGCTGAGCAGGAGGCGTGGGTCGCGTCCTGATAGGATTTTAGGACACAGTGCTCACCTTGATCAGAGACAGAACATCTGGAACTGGTGAGGAGGAGCAGGAGGAGGAGGAGGAGGAGGGAGACAGCAGAACAACAGTGGTGAGGACGTCCCAGTGTCTTTGCTGTAATTTGACTTCTGGGAAACTGAAATATGTTCCCAGCTCTTGGTTAATTTATTCAAACGCCCCCCCACAGCGGCGGGATCGGGTTCTGTGCCGCGGCTCCAGTGACACGCTGGTTCACGTAGCTGGAGGGCGTGTGTGTGTGTGTGTGTGTGTGTGTGTGTGTGTGTTTCCTGAAGTGAAATGAAGTTTTCATTCATCCCCCGGCTCCTCCTCCATCTTCCTGTGTGGTTTGTCGGTCATGTGGTTTGAATTGTCTCCCTCTTCTTGATAATAGCCGGGGGGCGGGGGGGGATCAGGACATAAATTGTCAAATCGTCTCCTAGGACCTGGAGGGAGGACGACGGCCCCGAACTCTGAAGGAACCACATCAGAGGGGTTAAAAATGTGAAGCATGTGAAACAGTTTGGTCGGATTCTGACCCGAATGTTGAGACATCAAAGGATCAAAGCAGCCAAACGAGCAGTGCGGTGACTCAGCACGGTGTCTGTCCCCTCAGAGACGAGGACAAGCGTCTCTGGAGGTGACGTGGTCGCTGACCCCCCGCGCAGAGACGTTTGTTTGTCCCATTGACGGACCAGCGTTTGTAGATTTGAAAGTTGCTGCGTGGACGGAATCTGTTGAAATAATAAACGATCGTCTGGAGAATCCTTGACCTGGTTTTCCTCTGAGGCAGAAAGTTGCTCAACTTCGGTCGATTTGTTTGTGAGCAGCGTGACTCAGAGGACCAGGGAACACGGCGCCATATGAACCGAGAAGGAACTCGTTCCCACTTCCAGGGAGCGATGGAAAACTCTCGGGTTATTTATTTGCACCACTGGTTTTCGGTCCAGCTTCATCGCATTTGAGGAACTCGGCCGAACCGGTGCCAGCGGGATTAGTGAAAAACTAGCGGGACATTTTTGATTAAACTCTGAGGAGGCCTGGGTCTGACCCAAAGGATAATCTCTTACATTTTGGAGCAGATCTAGGATTTATTTTCTCCTTCCTCCAGCATAAGGCCGGATTAGCCCTCGCAGGGTTGCGTGCTCGTTTCTGAAGTTGACACAAACGTCTCATTTGGCGTCTGCCCCTCCCCCTGACCTGTCTCCGAATAGCCCGATCACACTCTCCCTAAATGTCACGTCCCGCCGCCGCTCCCGCTGCTCGGCCGAACGTCTTTGTCCCTCGGAGGCGACGGCGAGGCCTCGGTGGTTTACGCGCGGTCGCCGCAGTCTGGTTGTGTTTAGCGTTCACGGCCGAGCCAGTTCTCCCCAATCAGGCTGAGGGACGGGGACGCAGATGTTGGACGTTCAGACCCACAGGTCGTATAGTTCGTATAGATTAGCGGAGACGCCGCGATGAAGCTCGCTCTCGGACCCGTTGGCTGACCACGGGCCTCCAGGCCTCGTTACGTAAGAGAGACGCTCATCAAAAGAGACTCTGTGTCTGCCAGCGACGCATGACATCACCCCCCCCCCCCCTCACAGAGGCCTCTGTGTGTGAAACCTGTTTAATGAAACTCAAAGACTGTGTCCGGTGATGTTGACAGAAGCGATTCATCAGGCCTCGTTACGTAAGAGAGACGCTCATCAAAAGAGACTCTGTGGCTGCCAGCGACGCATGACATCACCCCCCCCCCCCCCCCCCCAGGCCTCTGTGTGTGAAACCTGTTTAATGAAACTCAACTCACAGAGGCCTCTGTGTGTGAAACCTGTTTAATGAAACTCAAAGACTGTGTCCGGTGATGTTGACAGAAGCGATTCATCACCACGTGCACGTTGATCTATCCGCTGGTGGCGTTGGCTGTTTGTGTCTGACTCGAGTCTCTGACCTCAGATCTGTTGTTCGCTCCCACACTCTCTCACTTCTGGTTTTTATTTTCGCGGTATCCCGCTGCTCCCTCCCTCCCTCCCTGGTCACTGGGAGCTCGGTGAGGAGCTGGAACACAGAGTGAGAAAACCCGTCTGTCCTCTGGAGACCTTCTAAAAACCAGTGTTTTGTGTTCGGTGTCGTTCCAACAGCCTGTTTTTATTTAACTTCCTGTCACCGGCGGCGCCGTGTGACCCGTCAGAGAATGATCCTGAGATTAAAGCAGCGGCTCACTTTTTTTTTCTCACGGTCTCTTGATTGCAGTCAAATTTTTCTGTTTCTGCCTTTGATGCTTTTGTTTTGAAGAGGCCTGATGGTCGGCTGATTGAGCGTTGATTAAAGACCCCCCCCCCCCCCCCCCCCCCCCCCCCCCCCCCCCCCCCCCCCCGGCGCCCGCGGCGGGGGGGCCGGGGGGCTCCGCAGGGCGACCACACGTGGGCGACCATGCTGGGTCAGAGCGTGCGGCTGCAGCCGGTGCCCATCCAGAGCCTGTCGGAGCTGGAGCGCGCCAGGCTGCAGGAAGTGGCGCTGTACCACCTGGAGGAGCGAGACCTGGACTTCAAGATCAGCATCCCCAGAGGTACGACCACCTTCAGTGAGCGAGCGACGAGACGTGTGTGCGCGTGACCTCTGGGGTCAGAGGTCAGCTGTTGGTTTGAGATAAGAAAAGTGACCTGCAGGTCGGCGTTTTCTAATCTGACACCTTCTCGATAATTCGGGACGGCTCGCGAGGATTAATCTTTTTCAATTTGACGCAGGAGACTTTTGAGATTATCTGCGTGTTTCATAAGAGAGAGACAGAGAGAGAGAGAAGGACGAAGACGTCCTCACTCGTGTTTATTGGAGCTGGAGGTCACAGGGGTCATAGAGGGAGATTCAAGAAGACAGTGTTTCTCCTCTGAGACCGTTGGTATGTCAGCTTCTTTTCTCAGACCACTCTCTCTCTCCCTCCCATGCTGCCGTCCTCTCTCAGGCCAATTACCCTTTGACCCCGCCCCCCGGCCCTCGGAGGTCGTCCAGGCTGCGTTTACAAACCGTCTCCAGTAAACAGAGACGCGTCGCTACGCCAGGAAAACTGATTTACCATCTGCAGCTTCCTCTTCAGGACGCGCTGGACAGATTCTCTGGAACCCTGTCCCCGAAATGTTTTATGGCATGAAAATATGAAACGCCGCAGACGCAGCGGGAGCCTCCTCAGGCTCAGGAGGAGGAGGAGGAACCGGTTCCTTCGTCCCCTCAGTGTGGGAATATTCCTCCTCCGTTTGTCCCCTGAGGACAAACCTCCGCGGTCCACCGTGTCACGGTGTTGGCATCACCTCCCACCGCGCCGCCTGCCCTCGCCGTGTCTTCATCCACAGCATCGTTCTGTGCCTCCTCCTCCTCTCAGGGTTTTCTAGCGAGCAGATTTATGTCGTGCACATGCCTGGCTTCATGTGTAAATAAACTGTTCTCGTGCACGTCCTCCTCTGATCGTCTTTCCGTCTCCGCTGGTTTTCTGTTGAATTTTATCTAAAAATAATAATAATAAAACCCCGGCCGCTGCCTTCTGACTTCATAATCACCCATGATGCATTTCACCCAAACCTGCTGCCAAGGAAAATCTCTTGGAGTGTGTTTTCCTTGGCCTGTCCTCTTACGTAACCATGCTTTGTTCATACATGTGCACGGACACGGCTGGAGGTGGCGTGTGTGGAGGGGGCGGGGCCCAGCGCTTTGGAAATAAACTTCAATTTCCTGCAGCCGTGGGAATTTGACCCCTTTTATCCCAGAAGCTCTGTCCGTGTCTTTCCCCCGTGCACGCGTGTCAGGAGCGGCGGCGTGCGGCGCAGGACCTCGGCCGCGTCCTTAATAGGGAAAAGAGCGAACTCTGAATCACTGATTTCCAAACAGACGCTTGAAGAATCCAAACAGCGGCTTCGCCCACGCCGACCTGCAGCGCACAAATAGAGAGAGAGAGAGAGAGAGAGAGAGGGCTGTAAACGTCTCATCACCGCTGACACACACACACACACACTTATGCTCCAGATCTTTGTCTGAATTCTAAACATCACTTTATATTTTCTTTTACTTTCTTGTCCATAAATGGACGTTTTCACTTTTTGTTCTTCTTTGGATTTTCCTCTTTCCTCCAACAAGCTCACACACACACACACACACACACACACACGTGACGTGTGTGTTGGCTGTTCAAACGTACGAGAGGACAATAAGTGAAGGAGGTCGTGAGGAGCGTGTTTCCGAGGAGGAGGAAGATGAGTGTTTGTGTCGTGATCCTTCATCATCACAAGCGATACACACAGGAGTACTTGTGTGTGTGTATTTATACGCACTGGACTACTAAATAAATAAGACGGGAGACAAAATAGACAGAAAGAAGGGATGTGTGGGATGTTGGAGTGACGGGAGGAAGGGGAACCCTGTCGTCCGTCTTTGTTTACATTCGAACTTCGACTGATCTTGTTTTTGTGTGTTTTTTTTTTCCTTTGTCTCCACAGAAATACGCAAACGGAGAAAATCCCTGCGCAGGAAGTTCGACTCCTTCTCAAAGGAGAAGAAGGAGCGAGGTGAGGTCGGCGGGAGGATCCGGCGCTCTGACTCAGGCAGTCTGGAGGGGGGGGGGGGTCACGTGATTACAGGAAGGTCATCGATTCCAGATTTCTGTCAAACTCTGTGGCTTCATCTCGTTACAGAGCTCACAACAAACCACAGCCTGGGGCCCCAGCAGATTACGGCTCCCTAATCCCCTCACATGTAATCTGCTACCTGCTGACCCCTGAAGGCCACGCAGTCGCGGCCTCCAGTAGTAGCGGAGCGGCGCCAGCGGGAGCGCCGCCAGGTCCCAATGTTCCGAGTTTTGATTAGCAGGGTTAGCCGCGGCTAAGAGGCTGCGGGCGGGATTTACTGACCTGCGCAGACATCCCGGGAATGTGTTTGTGCGGCGCCGTGCGCGGCCTCCAGAGATAATCGCCTGAGAATGGAGAACATCTCTTTATCGGCAGATGATTCGCCGTGTGTCCCGCGCTCGGAGAGGAGGCGAAGAAAGGGAGGAATTAAAGAGAGAAATAGAATTCCCGACCTCTGAACAATGACATGATAATAAATATGTGAACGTACAGGCCTCAGTGTTCCTGATGCATTGTGGGAAACAAGGATTATGTCGGGGAGGATGACGAACTTAACAAGAAGCGATGAGCGGCTGATTCCCGACTTTATTTGTAATAAACTCTGAATAACCTTTACGAGCGAGAACTCCCCCTCGGATGCCCAAGCGCCTCCTCCTCCTCCTCCTCCTCCTGAGGAGGAGCTGCTGTGTTTCTCTGGAGTTTACTCAGAGGCCACGTTCGCACGTTCAGAATCCCCCCGTGGGGGGCGGTCCCGGCGTGGGGAGCGGCGTCTTGATTTAGCTCGTCCACGTCTTCCAGGAACAGACAATCACGCGTCGCACACATGCAGCTGTTTCCGTGTCGGCCTCTCAGTGTTTACTCAGGACGCGTTTGGAACATGTGGCCGCACAGACATCACATGACCTCGGACGCTTTGTTTTCTCCTCCAGGTCGAATCGTTTCCTGTCCGGAACAGAATTCAACCAAACCTCCGTCGGCTCCGCGGCCAACGTGTGGCAACGCGGCGGTCACGTGCGCGGGCCAACACATCCAGCCCTTAAGTCCCCCGGGGCGTTTAATTTAAACACCTCCAGCAGGAGGAAGGAGCCGTAGTTGGCGCCGGGCGCCGGCGAACGTGGCCAAACCCCCGGGAGGAGGAGCCGGCTCAGCCGCTGCTGCCAACAGACGTCAGGCCCGGAGCAATAATCACGAGCTTACTGATCAAACAGGGCCAGCGAGTGCAGCTCAACACACATTAACCTGTGACCTCCCCCAGCGGGGGGGCGGGGCCGGCGCTCTCGTTGGCGAGGACGTCGTGTTTTTGGGTAACGCGGGGCGGCGTGTTCGGGGAAAGAGCTTTCTGCCAACTCGAAGACAAATCCTCGGTCGGTGAAGCTCAGAGTGAACCTTGTGGTCATGGTTGAGGTCACGTGACGCGGCAGAGCGATGGATTCTGGGTTTCGGGGGCGCCCTGCTCCGATGGTGGCGGCCTCGCTCGCGGTGCTGCGGTTAAGCCCGTATCAGTCTGAGTGTGATGTCTGGGTTGTGGCTGTGGCGCCTCTAACGGGATTACGTGTTGATCGCGCTCTTACCTGCTCTGCCTATTCTTACACCGCTCGCCCACTTGACCCCGTAAGCTCCGTTTGGAGGGGCGGGGTCGCAGGTCGGCGAGGAGTCGATTTCATCGACCACGAGTTGACCGGGTCACTTTACGATCGTTAATCCCGACCGTCTTCTCTCTCTCTTCCTCGGTCAGAACTGTCCCACAAGGCGTTCGGCATCCCGCTCTCCCAGGTCATCGCCAACGACCGCGCCTACAAGCGGCAACAGGACGCCCTGAAGGAGAGCAGGCGGGACTGCCTGGACCTGGAGGCCAGCGTCCTGCGCTTCAGGGCCGAGAAGCGTCAGTTCTTCAACGGCAGCAAACCGCTGGGCGGCTCCTCCTCGCTCACGGGCGCCGTCCCCGGCTCGCCGGCCGCCAACTCCGTGGCTCCGGCACCGGTTTTCGAAACCCAGAACAAACCGCTGTCGCCCACGTTTCTGGATAACAGCGGCCGGGGGCAGAGGAGGGTGAGAGGACACACACACACACACACACACACACACACACACACACACACACACTTCAGTCCTGATTTTATTTTTCTCAAACTTAAAATAAACTTTTTATCTTTTCGGAAAAATGAAAAGCAGCACAGTGGCTCCTCCCTGCCAAGTGTAATGGAGGATAGTGCATGTCCGTGAGCGTGCACGTGTGTGTGTGTGTGTTCAGTCCAGCCACTTAATCTCCGGCTGCAGCTGTAAACATTTTCACAACCCATTCCTCAGCTTCAGTTGTGCACGTACGTGCACGTACGTGCACGTGTGAAACCAGTGGTTACGCTGAGCCTGTAATAAGAGTCATTACGGCTCACTGAGGAAAACACACACACTCGTGCGCTGACGGCTGAACGTGCACAGGTGGAGCAGGGTGGGAGGTTTCAGGTCCTCCAGCTCCTAAAATAAACGACCTGATGGTGAATCCTGAGCAGAGACGGAATCCGTCTCCTCTGGTTTTCTCTGGCCGCGAGGACGCCAGGAAACAGGAGGAAAAAAAAAGAAAGATTGGAGCGATCGGGTCCAGCCGGAGAGGTGACGTCATCTTTCAGAATCTTCAACAAACAAACGTTTTATTGTGAAATCTCGCTCGTCTCCTCTGGAAATCACCTTCAGGTCTCAGACCCGTGATTCATGTCCCTGTGGAATGTTGTCCTCCAGGACGACAGAGACATCCATCTAAACACATTCCTTCCATTTTCTGCTGCCACGTTTTTCTCGACCTGTCAGTCCCGTCGTCTGTTTTCCAAACGTCCCGTTAGAATCCAGACTGAGAGGATATTTATGTGTTTTAGTAAAATATAACAATAATAATAATAAACCAACCTCAGGGTTTTTAATTAAATAACTTTGAGGCAAAACTTGTGTCCCCATCTGCTGCAGTGTTGAAGACTTTGGTGCCATCTAGTGGAATAATGCGGAACTGCATGTGAGTTGACTTAGTAAAAATAATTGATCTTTATCTCCTCCTCTGCTCCTCCTGCAGGGAGGCCTGTCGGTCGACTCCATCTCCGACCTGGTGGAGAGCCAGTCTCGGCTGCTGGAGGCGCTGCAGCTGTCCCACCCGGCGGAGCTGGAGCTGAAGAAGTCCCAGGGCGGCGGCTCGTCCGAGGGGCGGACCCAGACCAAGCTGAGCCTCAACCCCATCTACCGGCAGGTGCCACGGGTCCTGGAGAGGTGCTGCAGCCACATCGAGAGCCACGGTCAGAGCCCAGGGGCCCGGGCCCCCGGAGTCCACGCCAGGTCAAAGGTCATCGTCGTGCGCGTGCTCAGGAGTGACGCGCGGCTGTGGGTTTGTCTCCTCAGGTCTTCAGACTGTGGGGATCTTCAGGGTCGGCAGCTCCAAGAAGCGAGTGAGACAGGTGAGGACGGGTCATGGGTTCAACTCCCCGTGCCTTTCCTCAGACTAACTGTGTGTGTGTGTGTGTGTGTCAGCTGAGGGAGGACTTCGACCTGGGCGTGGACGTGCAGCTGGACGAGGAGCACAGCGTCCATGACGTGGCGGCGCTGCTCAAAGAGTTCCTGAGGGACATGCCCGACCCCCTGCTGCCCCGAGAGCTGTACCCCGCCTTCCTGCACGCCAACCGTACGCCACACACACACACACACGCGCGCTGACGATGACGTGATCCCGTGCCTGACGCTCCTCCTCCTCCTCCTCCTGCAGTGCTGAGAGGAGCAGACCAGCTCCAGTACCTGCAGCACCTCCTCTACCTGCTCCCGCCCTGTAACTGCGACACCCTGCTGCGCCTCCTCGCCTTGTTACACACCGTGCAGAGCTTCGCCCAGGACACCATCGGGACCCAGGACGAGGAGGTGCCGCAGACGTTTGGGTTTTTCTAAACTGAAGAAAGGTTCTTACTCTCGCTCGTTTTTATTCCTCCGAAGATCCCGGGGAACAAGATGACGGCGGCGAACCTGGCGGTGATCTTCGGGCCGAACCTCCTGCAGGGGGAGAGCGGAGGAGACGTGAGTCCTCACTCCATGGGGATCGAGGACAGCACGGCCATCATCAGCGTCACGCTGGTGCTCGTGCAGAACCACAGGAGGCTCTTCACGGTACGACTCAGACGGCGTCCGGCCGTTGATGGACAGACTTGACCACAAGTCCTTCGACAGTCACACGCGTGTCCCTCTGTCCTCCCTCCCCCTCAGGTGTCCGCCGAGATGCAGCAGGAGGTCCTGATGAGCTTGATCCAGACCGACCCGGACATCATCGATTACCTGCTGCGCCGGAAACTCAGGTAACCACGACAACCGGCCCGTCAGTGCGCCCGCCTCCGAACCCGCCCCCTGTTCTGACGCCGCCACCTGTCTCCGCTCAGCAGCCACCTGACAGTGGAGGGCGGCGGCGAGTCCGGGGGCCGCCGGGACACGGGGGCGTCTCTGGACTCCGTGGGGGCGTCCAGCGGGAGCCTGTCCCCGCTCGAGCCGCCCTCGCCCCTGTTCCCCCCCGACGGGAGCGGCGGCGAGGGCAGCCTGACCAGCGAGGTGTTCCTCAACGTGCTGAAGCTGAACCAGAACCGGAAGCTGCAGGAGACGAGATACGGTACCGTGTTAGAGCCGAGTCAGTGACGGCGTGTCTCATAAAAAACCAAAAATAATCAAAGTCTCCCGAGACAGACTGAGTATTTATGTCGTTCATAAAATGGACGTCACAGTGTCCCGTCTCGTCCTCCAGGTGACGTCCCTCGAGGGAAATCCATCCGCCACATGCGTCAGTTCCACTCCCACCACAACCTGCTCAGCCTGGCCCACTCTTCCTCCTCCTCCTCCTCCTCCTCCTCGTCCTCGGACCCTCACGACCGCAGGGGCCCGCTGAGCGCGGCCCTCAGCTTCTCCCTTGGCGGCTCCACGGAGAGCAGCATCTGGGTGAGGCAGACGCCGCACGACGACAGCAAACCGTCGCCCGCCGCCAACTTCTGGGACTTCTTCACCGGGAAAGGGTCGAGCTCAGAGACGATGGTATGATGAAGGGCGAGAGGAAGAGGAACGAGCGGGTCGAAGCTCCTGCTACGTTTACGGAAAGGAAAGGAAGACTTTCAGGATGGAAAATGTGTCGTCGACGATTCCATTTTGAAAAATGTCCAGTGCAGGACGTCGACTGGAAGGGAGCGTCCCGATGAGAATGATCCTCGTTGGAAGTTGGATTTTCCCTTTTTTTCCGGCATCTCTTGAACGCAGCATGTGTGGAAAAACTCTCCAAACTTTACTGAGGCCAAACTTTGAAGCACGAGCTGCTCGGACCCTGGACCAGAGCGAGAGACACAACCATGATGAGATTATCAGAAGTGGATGCAGTACTAATACAATGTATATATCACGTGTACATGATGTATTCCTGAGTTTACAAACCTTGGTCTTTACTGCGTAGACGTGTGTACCTGTAGCTGCATGAGCTCCGTCTTCACCTGTACCCGCCTCCGACCGGACGACTTCAAGGTTCACACCATCCCGTGTCAATAAAACAGATCAAAGGCAAACTGCATCAAAGGAGACGTGATGATTGATCAGTGTGTGTGTGTGTGTGTGTGCTGATCTTCAGATTTGATTCGAATGTGTGGGGCTGCAGTAGCACCGCTCCGCCACAAGAGGGAGACAAACCTCACTGAGCGCCTGAGTCTGTGACCTCACGAGAACTTTACATTTTTAGAGGTTTTTTAAAAAAAAAAACACGAGACGGTTTGAGATCATCTTCAAAACCAGTTTGTGTTTTATTCCAACTTCACTGCAGCCACACGATTCAGACTGAAGCTCAGCTGCACGGACAACGCTGAATCCAGGAGGTTCTTCTTCTTCTTCTCTCCTTGGTTCACTTCGGTGTTGATGAGCGTTTCCTTGTTTGTGTCTGTGAAGCTGCGTCACGTGGTTACGACACGTCGAAATGGACGAGTCAAACATTCAGTCAAAAGAGGAAGTGACGTGTAGAGGAAACACGGTTCAACTGTTAAAGGAAAAATCCAGCTGTACTTGAATTTACTACGTTTCCCATCATGCCTTGCATTGTTTTGCATGTGAAAACTTATTTGAAACAAGACATAATACATTTTGAAATTGAAATGAGTGTTTTACGGTTTAACTCTGAGACAAACACTTTGGAAAAAAAAAATCCCTAAATCCCTTTGACATTTGAAGCTGATTTGCTGCAGTAACTTCTGAACAGACGAGTCTTTGGTGCTGTCACATTTGATTAACCAGCTATAAACTAATTCAAGTTCTCATGAATTATCGATCAGATGTGCCAGAAGACGAGAAGCGCGTGGTGTCAGTGTAGATCTGCGTCACATAGATAGGCCATACAAGGCGCGTGTGTGTGTGTGTGTGTGTCATTTAAAGTGGATTTTTCCTTTAACACAGTGACTCACTCGACAGTTTTCGGTCAGTTTCTTATAAAACGTCTCGTCACAAAACTGCGACCGATCAGTTTAATTAGGGGCTGTTTGTTTTAGTATCCCTGTGATGTTGCGTGGGCGGGGCTTGTTTCTTATTCTTCTCATAATCAAGCCCCAGACATATTCATTCACCACCAGGATCAAAAGTAGAGGCATAACTTCCACTCTGTTTTTTTTTCTAGGTCAGTTGATTATTTCCAGCAAGCAGTTAATTATATTCCAATAATAATAATAATCTGTATTTATGTACACGTCGACAGAAAGGAAATCCTCGACCCTCCGGAGCTGCCTACGCCATGATGGTAGACCGTTCAAATTAGTACGACATTAAAAGCAAGAGGAACATCTAAGAAAAGAAGAAGTTAATATAAACATTCATATTATGAATAATATTTAAATAAAAGAGCCTTGGTCCCACGAGAGGCCCCAAAGCAAACACTTCAACCAACACGACCTTCGTCACCTGCGTTCGATTGGCTCCTCGCCCTTTGTGCTTGTTATTGTTCTTTTACGTGGTTTTATTAAAACGAATTCAGAACCAGAAACTGTAGAACAGAGCGGGAAAGAGGAACTAGTGTCAAGTGAAGAGCTTGGGACGCCCGAGGTGCCCTGCTCTCCTTCGGTGGCTCCGCTGGTCAGATTCAAGTCCAGGGACATTTAGGGAATGTTTTTTCTATCTAAACTGACCGGAGGTCAGATGGAGAACCACGTTTAACATTTCAGCCCGTTTCTCCTCCTGAGCACAAACTTCTTTTTCCCAGGGGCTCATTTGCATCTGGGGTCAGAACAAACGTCCTTCCTGTCGCGACTCTGACGAGCTGCTCGGGGCCTGAGGCGCCAGAGCTGTACGCTGATGTGCAGGAATCAAACTGCTCTCGGATCAGATCGACAGCGCCACTCGGCCTCTGAACGGTGTCGTTGCCTAAGAAGGAGAGGGAGCGACTCGAGGGTCTCGAGACGAACCCAAACCCAGACTGTTCTGCAGGTCACAGGCAGCCGCAGCCCGGGTTTCATTTTACTGCACATTTGAACATTCAGATAATACTTGACCCACTGCCCGGCCACTCAGCCCCGGGGAATATAAACAAGCTGAGAGACTCCATTCACTTTCCATCAGCTCCCAGCTGAGGGCGGGCGGGGGTGAGCTCGCTTGTTAGACCAGGACAGCCCCCCCACGACGACGCACCACAGACTCAGATCCTTTCTAAAGTTTTAAAGCTCTGTTCTACGTTTCAGCTGAGATTTAATGCGTTGATACAAGAGTTGGTGACGTCATGTATTACCCAAATGCATTGTGGGTCCATGGCGTCGTGACTGAGTGAATTAGAGCTCAACTTCCTGTGCAGCGGCCAATCGAATCGTGCGAATGGGAGAGGAGGAGGAGGACACAGCTGGTGCGCCTGTAGATTACTTCCAGTGTTGTTCTCGTTAGCATCAGCAGCTAGCACGGCAGCTTAGCGCGAGACGGTGAGTGTTGGCGTAATGACGCGCACGTGTGTTGGTCCTGGGGACAGGAAGAATATAAACGGTTAATTGTACTTCAGCCCAATTTTAAAGCGCCTGGAGACTGAACCACGTCAACCACGTGGCGGCTCTGAGGACGCGACCTGCTGCTGGAAGGGGACGTTTGTTTTGTATGTTAGCGTGGACAGCTGCCTGAGCACAGTATCGTACGCACGTGACGCGGTGCACGCGCCCATGTCAGCCTCACGCCGCCCCGGCCGGCGCCACAGTGCGAAGCGGGTGTTGCAGAATCGGCCATCTTGTTTTGGTTAAGGTGCTCGCTGCGGTGTGGGCTCGGAGGGTTTGAACGGTGGTAATCCAGGAGGCTGGCACGCGGCCTGCGCACGTCTCAGCCGCTCCAGTGCAAATCTCCGCCTACAGGGAATCGAGCCCGGGTACTTATGTGAGCGCGCGGGGCGGCGCCGGTCGCAGCTTAAAGCCCCTCCCCCTCTGCTGAGCGGCAGTCTGTCGGGGATCAGCGGCGGCTGCCTCAGTCTCTGGACTGGTAGAACAGGATGTATCCCGACTCCGAGTTCTTGGAAATGTCCGACGTCAGACCGTAGAACTCCTCGATCGCCTGCGCGTCGATTTTCTACAAAGACACAAGACGAGTCCGTGAATGCACAACCAGAAAACATGCGGCCAACATTTCCCATGATCCCCAGCTTCGGACCAACTCCTAAACCCTGGCGGCCGCAGCATGTTGTCTTTCATCTCTGGCTCCGAACTCGAAGGAAAACAAACCGGGTGCTTTCGTAGCTGCAGACAAAACAGCAGCACGCCGCAGCTGGACCTGACTCACGATTACATCATCGTCTCACCGCCCTCCTGTTGCTCTCTTTCGCCCGATCACTACAGCGTGATTTCATCCAAGCACAACACTGGGAGCGCCAGGATCTACAGCCCGGTTCGGACGAGGCAGGAAACCTCGGAGTGAGCGAGAGGGTGAGGAGCGGTGGGAAGGCGGAGGAAGGATGTCGTGGTCTCGAAGTTAAACGACATCACTGTGGTCGACTGGGTTTCCTGTTCTGACCCTAAGTGTCGGTTGCTCGTAACCTCCTCACCAGCGCGGGAATCTGTCTTACCTCTACGATGTCGTCATCGAACAGCAGCCAGAAGCCATGGCTCTTGACGATGGTGATGTAGTGACCTCGGTTGGGACCACTGCGTGCAGACGGAGGAGGAGGAGGAGGTTAAATCAACTGCAGTTGTAATAAAAAAGCAAAGAAGCCAAGACCGACCTGCCACAGTGCACAACGACGGCCACCAGGTCGTACATGCGGTCGGGGTTGGTGGCGTCCCCGGACGTGTTGAAGAGGCGGAGCTCCAGCGGGAAGACGACGCGATAGGACAGCTTGGTGTAGCGGTGCAGCTGGTCCATGTATTTGAAGCGCTTCAGGTGGAGGGCGAGGATCATCGGGAGCTTCTTCACCCTCATCCTGAGGGAGAGGCGGAGCCAACTTAGCTGTTTTCATACAGTCCCTGAACTCAACGTAAAGTCTGAAGACTGCAAAGTTTAAAAAAGGCGGTGGAACGCAACCCACCACTAAGAGGCCTGAAAGCTTTCCACTCCAGACCCCGACCAGGAGCAAGGAGTGTGTTCGTGCGCCTCCTAATTTGGCTGACGCTCTCGCAGCGCCCTGCTCAGTGTTAATACGAGGCGCCGCCGCCAGTGACAGCCCGCCACTTTCAGGCTAATGGATTTGTAGCCGGCGCACTTATTTGAACTGAAGTGGGGGGGGGGGGTGAAACCAAGGTGATTCATTAGGAGACTTCAGAACCCCACCGTGAACCTCTCTGAGCGCGACAGGATGTCAGATGTGGTCTAATAGAAGACGGACGGCAGCCGCTGTCACTCACCGCTTCTGTGCTTCCTGTTTGCTGCGGCACTGCTCACAGTAGTACTTGTATTCACTGCATAATGTCTCTGTGTTGCTGAAGCCCCTGTTCTCACACACACGCACACACACACACACACACACACTCAGCGTGAGCTCAGCGCCGTCTCTCCTGTGGCTCCAGCTTTTGTCTCGTCCTGCGTTACCTCAGACAGTGCGTGATGGACGTGTTCTGCTCCACGTCCACCGACAGGTCCAGGAAGTCCTCGTCCTTGCTGCTGACCTGGACACACGTGAAGAGCGGCGCCGGTCACTCTCTGCCCCGCGTCACCGTTTTCAAACGCAGCGACTGAACCCCGACACTTACGGCTTCACAGTTGAGACACCGTGTCTCGTTGGTCAGCGTTCCCTGGAAGATCTCGTGGACCCACGTCTGCTGCGTCTCCTTTCCTCCTTCCCCTTCACCTCCTCCCTCGCTTCCTCCGCCTCCTCCACCCGTACTTCCTCCTCCTCCTCCTCCGCCTCCCCCTCCGTTCTGCAGCAGCTTTCCATTCTGCTGTCGCTCCTGGCTCTTCTCCTCCTGGAGGAGGTCTGCGATGGTGTTGAGGAGGTAGTTGAGGAACTCGTGGGCATCCTGCTGCATGTAGTTGTCGAACAGCTCTGAGGGGGAGGGGCACGGAAACAGACAGAAACATGGAAAGAGCACAACAGAGGAGGAGCAGGAGATCAAGCACATGCTAGAGGAATCATCTCATTAAGACGACCATCTGCTTCTCATTCATTCACCACCTGACCTCCTCATGACAGGAGGAAGTTAAATAACTACCGTTCTCTTTTCTCAGCCGGGAGATGAATTTCTTGGGCGGGATGACTCCGACTTTCTTCTTCTGCGTTGCAATGCTGTTGAAGAGGTCGGACAGACAGGTGAGGAGCGACTCCTTACGACGCGGCTGCACCTGAAAAGGAGGAGGAGACACCTGTCACGTCATGCTTGTCTTACGAAGGCGGGGCCGGCCGTGGCGTTTCTATCCGCGCTCACCTTGTACGCCAACACCTTCTCCCTGAACGGTCGGCAGAAGTACAGAGCCTGCAGCACCGAGTTGCAGTAGCAGGTGTTGCCAAACTGGAAGAAGAGGAAAAGTGCAGTGAGTGGACGGAGTGTTCGATGGAGCTGGATTCACTTTTGATAGTGGACTTAAATCCTGACGTGTGATCGACGGACACTTACGTTGACCAATCCGAAGTAGTGTTCATTAACGGGAAACTGTTCCGGTCCAATCTCCTTTTCCAAGGCTGAGGCATTGGCGCCCTGCGGGAGGAGGAGGAGGGAGAGTCACAGTTATCGGTTTTGGAGCCAAACAAAATCTGCACGCTGACGCAGATCAGATTGTTCCTCGTCATCATCATAATTTCCTCGTCACTTTAATAATAATAAAAAAAAATGCCCGAGAAAAACTTCCTTAGTCGTTCATTTCCTCCTCGTCATCGTGTCCTCGTTCTGCGAGCTGCAGCTGTGCTTCCTGCTTCATATCCTCGCTGATTTCCTCTGCTCCGTGTGAGAGTCATTGTGTGTTTGTCACATGAATTAAAAAGCATCTTTCTAATGGAAACCTCTCCGCTTTTCCTCAGACGATCTCATCTCATCCCAGAGCCCAAGAGATAACAACCGACCCTGAGCGTCTGCTTTACTAAAACATTAGCTCATGATCATGACGGTAACGATGATGCAGCTTTTCCTCCGCTGGGAGAAGCAGAACCGCCGCCGTTACTCATCCTCACACTGCAGCCTGTGTGACGTCGACCACAGGCGGGCAGATGGCGGCCTGACCGAGGCCGTTTATCGAACAAACGCGACCTCGCAGCGACACGGGGTCACAAACAAAACAAGCTCTGTCACTCAGAGGCAGACACACAAACGCCCGAGGGAGGGAAGGGGAAAGATTTGTTCAGCATGAGCAGCGAATTAAAACTCTCAGTTCCAGAAAATGTCCAAAGCAACTGACTGGCATTTGTGTCCTCAGGAAAAGAAAGACAGTCTGGTGGATGTTCACCAGTCACTCGGAGATGCAGCGAAACCGATAAATCTAAATGCTGCTCTACAGTTTCCAGATAGGAGTTGTTGTTCTGCTGAGACAGGCTTCTCTGCCACGCTCGTCAACAGACACAGACAGCTCAGAGCTCTGAACGGTGACATTCACACTGTCACCAGCCACATTGATTTTCAGACAAATTCATTACACAGGAAAAACCAAGTGGATGGGGGGGGTATTATTCTATAATGTAACACAGAAGAAGCACAGACTGCTCTGTGGCATCTGCCTGACCGTCTGTCGGCTCTAAGGTGCCACGGATAAAAACACAACAGGTGAAGTGTCAGTCACAAGTTAATCCTGAAGCTTTGCACTCTGTGTGTGTGTGTGTGTGTGTGTGTGTGGACCTTCCACCCTCTGTTAACAACCTGTCTCGCAGGCTGTTTGTCTTTGAACATCAAGTGTTTGTCGTTCCACCTGAAACGATTTCAAAACCCTTTTCCTCGGCTTGTTTTTAAAATGCTCTGATATCGCTGCTCCATTGATCGTGGCTGAGACACTCAGCGGGAGAGTCTGCGCGCTCACAGATTACGTGTTGTTTTATAGCTCGACCTTTGACCGGTGACTCTGCAGAAAATCTGTCAGGGGATCAGTGACGAGTCAGGATCTGAAACCCTTGTGAGCAGCTCCGTTTTTAAAGGCGTTAATGTTCTAAAACTTCATTCCACCTTTCAAATAGGTCAGATTTTAACAATCCTGCAGTTTTGTGGATCCTGGAATAAAAACTCAGCAGGTTGACCTCTGACCTGCAGTGTCTCTGTGTGGGATCAATAAAGATTGAGGAATTCAAACTGTTAATAACAAGCTGATGAGGAGGAGAAGTCAGGTGAGGCGGTTTAACGGTGGGCGATGAGGGGTCACCTGACCTGTCTCAGTCTTCCTCACACACACACTGAGCCGAGGACACAGTGGACATTGGGTGGAGGATTTCAGGCTGTGTCCCATGACAGGAAGCGCCGGGGTCCCCCATCAGTTCCACCCGAGGACAGACCCATCAGCTGGGTCTGTTTACATCCTGTGGACACCACGTCTGTCCCCTCGACCAGCGACCGTCTCTGGTTCACTGACACGCGCCTGACCCGCAGGTTTTCTGGGGAGGCGGGGGGGGCTCGCACAGAGTAAACAACTTTGGCTAGCAGGCTAGGCTAAGCTAACCTGGTCACCCCTGTCCTCCCCGTGTAAACACTCCGAAACCCCGGGGGAGGAACGGAGAGCAGCCGCCCTCCCTGCCACGCCGAGCCGGAGACGTGCCCCCGAATCACGGCATCCACGGAGCTCCCGTGAGCGGGCTGGGCTCCACAACTCCCCGTGTTATTGTCGTGCGGCTAGCCGAGCAGCTAGCTTAGCGCCCTGGCTCCACAGGAGTAGCCCGGGCAGAGGGGCGAGCCGCCGCGGGGGGAGAGGGGCGAGCGGCGGCGGCGCTGGGGCCGAACCTCGGCTTCTTACCATCGTACAAATCGAGGCGATCTTTCGGACTGTCATCAGTATTTCCATCCGTAAGCCGCCATGCTGGACCGAACCCTGCCGTTGAAATGTAGAGAGCCGTTACGGCTGCACAGTTCCGGGAGAGGGAGCGTCTCCTGCCCCGGTGTCCGACTGCTGTCACCCCGCAGAGGACACACAGGACTTCCGCTCCGGAGACTTCAACATAATGACGGTAATAACGTATTATTAACATGTAATAATTGTGTTGTTATATGTTTTTATTCGATATGTTAATTCATTTGGTAGGGAAACAAGTGCCCGTTGCAGCCTTGAACCTTATAGTCATTTTTCATAGTTATGTTTTATATTTTTATGTTATATTTTATTATATTGACATCCATCAGAAAACTGCTTTGTGAAACCATGTTTTATTATATAAATGTAAAATACTAGGAACACGTTTTGTAATTATTATGAAGACAAAACGTTTTTGGTCCCGTTTTACTTTGAAAGCATGATTGGATGATTTCCTGTTTTACTCTGGCTGTCTGTGTGTGGCTTCACACTTCCTGTGGTCCAGCCTGAGGGAGCGTTTGTTTCCTCGAATCAGAACCGAGGGATGGAAGAGGCGGGCGGTGCTAAGTGGCTGTCTAAAACCCAGTTACAGTTTTACACAATAAGTAAAAGTAAAAGTTTTATTTTAGTTAATGACAACAACAGCTTTTAATTATTTCCAGTGCTACCACTTTGGCTGACCTTTGCCCCTGGTCCTCCCTGGCACCAGTGTCTCCATCATGATCGATTTGTTTTGCTGGTTTATTTTCTTAAACCTTAATTTCCTTGCTGGGCCAGAGGAGGTTAATCGTGTCTGAGTCCGGGCTGGAAACTGGATCCCAGTTTAGCCTGGTCCCGTGGGAATATTGGGGGACGGTTCTTAGTCCACATCCCTCCCTCTCTGCGTCTTTACGCACCGTGCGCGCACCGAGGAGGGAGCTGGAGTCAGTGCGGCCACATCGCTCCACGGAGACGGGGGAACTCTGGGAAGTATTTGGAAGTACTGCATCTCGAAGAAAACACTTCCCCCCGGAATGAAGCGGCAGCTCCGCGGGTCCGGCTCTCGGATTCCTCCGGAGGTCTGAGGGACTCCTCCGCTCTCCAGGATCATTATGGGAATACCGGAGTGAGCGTTCCTCCTCCCTCTCCCCGGGGCGGAGGGCTTATCTGCCCACACCGAGCAGAGCTGCTCCGAGGGCGCAGCGGAGCTAAATGCGTCTGACTGGAGAGTCTGCACCGAGAACCATGAACAGCGGCGGGTCGGGCAACTTTCTGCTGGTGCCCATCCCGGAGTACCCGCTGCTGGACTGCGTCCCCAACAAGACCGTGAAGATCGTGGTGCTGGGGGCCAGCAACGTGGGCAAGACCGGTATGTGTCCCAAAAGATTGGCTTTCATGACTTTAAGTCCATTTGTGCGTTACAATATATTCCTTTTAAAGTCATCAAATGAGCAGGGATATACTCAGCTTCTCACCGTCTGTGTGTTTTTATTTAAACAGTAAAAGAGGAGATATTCATTTATATTAAATACATTTAAAAATAAATGTCTGCTGGTAGAAATGATTGAGATGTAATATCTATTCCTGACCACAGGGGGAGACATTCCACCTTCTACACACTGACCTAAAACTTTTCTTTCTTTAGAGCTAGCAACTTTAACATTATTGAAGAAAACTACACAAACATACACAGATACTCTGTGGTAATCGAACGGGTGTAAATACTTTGAATTTAAAGCGAACAGGGCAGATGCTAGAAGCAGCCAGCGTGTCTCTATCGCCCCCTGGTGGCTGGTTCCAGATGTGACTGAGCTGGCAGAAACAAAAGTCAAAAGCAAAAACCTTGAATCCAAATAAACAAGCGATAAACGAGACAATCATTGACCGGCTGGAGGATTGCGACAGCAGGTCTCTGTTTGTTGAGCTCATCTCTCTGCTATGAAACGCTCTGAAATCAAAACCCCGTTCGTCAGGGAAATGGGAAATTCCAGTGTCGCTCACCAGCAGCAAATATTTGATGGTTATGTGGGTCAGTAGGTTTGCATCGCTCTGGTCCGAGTTCAGCCCAGATGTTGCGCCGTGCTCAGCACAGCTCTTAAAAACTGGCACGCCTGAGCTCTGGGTTATTCAGAGAAACGCGGTTCCCTCCTTGTCTCTTCCAGCTCTGATCGTCAGGTTTCTCACCAAGAGGTTCATCGGGGATTATGAAGCAAACACGGGTGAGTTTCAGCCTCTGAAATATTTAACAGTGTAAGCAGGAAAACCCCCTCTGCTCCAGAGAGACCCCACTGACCCCCCCCCGGCCTGTTCGCTGTCCGCAGGGGCGCTCTACTCCAGAAAGGTCACCATGGACGGGGAGGAAGTGTCGCTTCAGATCCAGGACACTCCCTGCGTCGCTCTCCAGGTAAATGCAGCGGCGGCCACCATTGTTTCCAGAGAGGAAAGTCTTTAACTTTGGTTCTTAACACTGCGTCACGTGCATCTCTATCTGCGGCTCTGCATCTGTTGAAACGAGTTCCTCAGGAAAGAAAAACCTCCATTTTTATCTCAAAGCAATTTGAGTATTTGAAGAAAGAGGAAGTTGTCCTCTCTCTGGACTCCTGATGAGGATAATGGGCAAAACGTGCCTGGCAGCTCAGGCCCCGTGTTTACTGCACCAGGCCTCAAAGGGGAGATAGCAGCAGGAGGAGGAAGAGGAGGAGGAGGAGGAGGAGGTGCAGAGATTAGAAGAAAACAGTCAGGTGTGTGGATTCAGGAGGAGTCGCCTCTTCAACGCTTGGTGACAGTAGGTCTGATTTTCGTCACTCTGAGCAAAGTTGAACGTCCCTTGGTCCCAGCTGGTCTGTCTCCTCCTCCTCCTCCTCCATGTCGTCTAGTTTAATCGATGAAGGAGTTAGAGAGGTGATGATCCATCTGTGTGTTTCAGGACGACGCCGAGGGTCTGTACTGTCAGGAGCAGATCAACAGGTCAGACTCTTGGATACTAACACGAGGACTGGACAGTGATAATAACACAGGACTAACTCTAACTCTAACTGGTCGTCCAGGTCGATCTACTGGGCGGACGGCTACGTGCTGGTCTTCTCCATCACGGACCACAGCAGCTTCAGAACCATCCAGCCTCTCTACCAGCACGTGCGACGCATCCACCCGTCTGGGAACATCCCCGTCATCCTGGTCAGTGGGCCCCTCCCATCCTGACAGACTGCTGGGACACACACACACACACACACCTCACCCCCACTCTGTCATCTGCAGGTCGGCAACAAGAGCGACCTGCTCCGCGCCCGACAGGTGCCTGCGGACGAGGGCGAGACGTTGGCAGCTTCATTAGGTGAGGGGTCAGATCAGTTGACCAATCACAGCTGTGATGCCGATAGGTTCTGATCCAGGGTCTGTGCTCGCAGGGGGAGTTTACTTCGAGGCCTCGGCCAGAGAGAACCACGAAGGAGTCCACGGCGCCTTCCTCCACCTCTGCCAGGAGGTGGGGCTTATTGTTGTTGTTGGGCAAGATGGCGGTAGATGCGTCTGGGATCAGAGCGTTTTCACGAGTCACTTTCACCGCTCCTCCTCCAGGTGATCCGAGCTTTGGGAGGAGGAAACGGCGAGAAGAGGCGCTCCGGCCTCCACCTGGCCCGGCCGAAGTCTCCCAACATGCAGGAGCTGAAGAGGAGGTTCAGGCAGGTCCTCTCCTCCAAGGTCAAGTCGGCCACGACGCTCTGATCCCAGCGGGACAAATCGTCACAGAGCGCGACCTCAGAGGAGGTCAGAGCTTCATCAGGGGATCAGAGTCCTGGGTTCTCCTCTGGGGAAGGATTCCACGATTTGTTAATTGCAGGAAAACGCACAGATGAACTTCAGAGGAGCAGAACTGTCTCCTGTGGGATGAAAACAGCCGACTCCTCCAACACTGGTGTCTCCATGTCCCCGTTTCCCTGAAGCTTTCAAGGAGACAGACTCAGTTTTTCACTTGTATTTTTACATTGTTTTATAATTGAGATCTTCTTTTTTTTTTTAAATCTTTATGGAAATAAATGGCTCTTACGACTGTCTGACGCGTTTCAAGTCCCCTGATGTTCTCAGGAAGTTTCACTAACTGCCGTCTGATTCAGTCGAAACCCTCAAACCGAATTCCTTCAGATCTGGCCCAATGTCAGGATGATAACATGGTGTGTTTGAAAAAAAAACAAAACATGTGACTCATTCAGAAGCTGCTTGTCCACGAGCGCTCGGCCCGGAGAGTTGAAACTGAAGTGTTCGATGCTTTAACGGTTTCATTTCTATTGTTTCAACAGGGACAAAGGTTCGAGTGTCGAGTGGACAGAGGCTATATCTGGACCAGTGTGTGTGTGTGTGTGTGTGTGAGTGTGTGTGTGCGTGTGCAGGGGCCATGAAAGAAATTCCAGATGCTGTGGAATTTGTCTTCACTGGGAATTTGTTTTTGTGTGTCTCAGTAAGAGAGAGGTCATGAGAACAGCGGAACACACACACAGAAACACACACACACACACACACACACACACTTGTCTGCTGACCCTCACTCGCGACCTCGTGCCCTTTGACCTTTGAAAGCAGCAGGACTCCATCAGAGCCTGGAAAAGAAGATGAGATAAAGCTGATGCTCTCTCACAGAAGATAAATGATGTCATCATATTTTCTGCTGCTCTGTGTTTGATTTACTTACAAAATCCCAACTCACTTCCCACACACACACACACACACACACCATGTGGCTTTAAAGACCTCCTTCCTGTGTGCCACTGGATCCAGAGCTCCTACATTCTCAGCTGAACCGCTCACCTCCCTTCTCTCCTCCTCGGAGCGGCGGCGAATGTGTAACAAGCTTTAAATGAGACTTTATTTGATAGATGAAGAATTAATGTGACATTTATTGGGCCGGCTGTGGAAAAAAACGCAGCCTGGGCTGAACGTTCCCTTTTTCGGTAACGACCGCGAACGCTGAGCGGAGCGTTCTGCTTTCTGCCCTGGACGTTTAGGAAGACGTAGAAATGGGGAGCGCGACCCCGGCCTACAGCCGTGCACGTCCCTGCTCGGGTCTGGGCAGGGACGGACTTTAAAGAAGATCTCTGAAACCCTCGTCAGCGTCTACGAAGATTTCTTGTTTAAGTCTGGAGGAAATGTTTGACTCTCCGCTTCTCATGATGACAGATAGAGAATGCCTGTGTTTATTCATGCATGTGCACAAGGGAAATGCGGTGCACGTGACGTGCAAGGCCCTGAAATTGTTAAATGAGCTTTGTGACGCGATTAGCAGCCGGAGGTTGATGGAAATGTGTCGTCTGCATAGATTTTAAAGCAAGTGAACACGAGGATCTGGGTGTTCTCGCTCTTCAGCTGCAGTGTGGAGGACATGAACCAGCTGTGTGTGTGTGTGTGTGTGTGTGTTAATGCCCCTGTGCCCTGTTGTGTTATCTGTAGGAGGCGGCAGGAAGTTACGGCCCCGCCTGGGATGTAACCAGGACCCTGAACTCAGAGAGAGAGAGAGAGAGAGAAGGAGAGGAGAATCTGGTGCCTAAGAAAATAAAATAAGCAGGATTATGAAAGAGACAGAGAGTTGACAGAACACAGGGAGGAAGAGGAGGAGAGAGGAGGCCAGGTGCTGAAGGGAGGACGAGGCCCAACAGATAAGACTGAGACAGGACAAGACGATAATCAGACCTCATGTCAGCTGAGGACATAAAGGAGATAAAAGTCATGGTTCACAGGTTCTAACTGTGAGAGTTCAACGTCTGCTCCATCCCATCTTCACGTCCTGGATCTTTGTTCGTGACCCTTTTTCCTGCAGAGTTCAACAACAACATCTGAGGTCTGACGTCTCTATTTTTAGCTCCTGCTCCCAGCGGGACGCGCGTTTACTCATTCCCCCTCCTCTGCTCCCCTGAAGCTCCTCTGAAGCTCTCAGGACATTCAAACCAACAACCAGCTGGAGGAGAAATGCTCTGCTGAAGCTGTGCTTTGGTCTCTATCATCCTCCCACAGTTTATTTCCCACCGCGTCCCCGCCTCTCCCACCCGCTGGTTTCAAGATAAGCTAATGATTTTCCAAATGTTCTGATTTATCACCAGGAACTCTGTGTTGCAACAAGCGACCCTGATGTTTTCTGAGCCGGCTGATCGATTTACTGTGGCAGCTCTCGAAGCACCTGGTGGATAAATCTCTCCTCGGCAGTTTGGATTTGGCCGCCTCACATCTCCAGAGAAAAGCAGGAACACCAGCTGTGTGTGTGTGTGTGTGTGTGTGTGTGTCAGGCGGGGGGGATGAGTCATGCTCGCTGGTTTATCAACACATCACGGAGCAGAGAGGAAATCCTCGTTAGTTGTGATGAGGCCCGCTGAGCCTCCTGAAGGTTGCGGCCGCGTGTGGCTGCTCCTGGGTGGCGCGCTCCTTCGCGTTCCTCCTTCCTCTCCATTCATGTCACGCCGCTCTGGCCCGCCTCTTCTCATCGCTCCGGCTTTGATGCCCGCTCCTATGTCAGGCCACATCAGATAAGGGAGGGAGGGGTGGAGCAGAGAGGCCCTGAGTGGACGTTTCAACACATGTTGAAAACCGTATGTTCTGTAATAGAGGAGCATCAGGATCCAGGACTAGTGAGAAAGTTTGAAGTAAACACCAGAAGCTGCTTCCAGTCTTTATGCTAAGCTACGCTTATTTATTCTGGAACGCCGTGGTTTCTCCTCTTTTCTTCGTCGCCCTGCAGGACCTTGAACCCTGAACCCTGCTGTCGCCACTGATGTAATCGTGTCCCGTCCGGGGCCCTGTCCGTCTGGCCCTGCACGCCGAGGTGCCGGTCAGTCTTGTGTTGGAGGGGCCCGTCGTCTGCGACCGCTAAGTGTCTGCGTTTCATAAAGATAAGTGGCGCTGGGAAAAGAAAGGAGCACGTGATTGTTTCAGAGAGTCGCTTATGGCCGTCGTTGTCATCGCCTGGATATAAGGGGGGGGTTCATCTGGCAGGAGCTGATCTGGCCCGATTCGTCCCGGTTCTGACGTGGAGCTATAGACGATATCAGACGACTCTCTTGTTGCCTTTGGCTTCGACTCGTCAAAACATTTTGGTCGTTTGCTCGGCCTTGTTTGTAAATCGAGGGAAAATTCAATCGACCGTTGGACGGGGACACGGACGATGATTCATCTGATCAGCATGAGTCCACGGGGCCTGGCCCGACCCCGTTCATCAGCTCAGACGCTCCACGCTGTGTTGACACAAACTCTCCAGTTCCAGGAACTCCTCCACAGGAGGGGTGGGGGTGGGTGGGGGGTTTCTGCGCCGCTGCTGCCCTCTAGCTTTCACAGCGGTTCATTACTGCTGCCGAGGAGGAGATGGGACTTTCCACTGGCTCATCTGTCACCAGGATTACACAGAAACCAGCAGCTCCAGTTCTGTTCCAGCTCCTCCAGTTACACTCTGGAGTCCTGAAGCATTTCTCACACACGCCGGATTAAAGCTGTCGCATTTGTACTTGAAATGAAAAAAAAAAAAAGATCCCGAAGTCTGATTTTTCCAGTCGTTCAGCGATCAGGAGGTTTTGGAATCGAGAGTTTTTATTTAAAAAAATAAGATCCAGATGTGAAACAGCCGCATAAGTGTCGGCGAATATTCACGATGACCTCGTCTCCACTTCTCAGTGTGAGTGACGTGCACCTACGAAGGATTTGGATTTGATATAATCTGACAGGACAGCTCACACACACACACACACACACAGATACTGTCGGCTCCTGACCGTGAGGACGTTACTGGAGGGTTCAAGAAACGAGACTTGTTCGGCTCATCGATGCCTGGTAGGAAAAATCTAAAAGATGAATAATCCCTCAGAGGAGAAGGAGCAGCCAGATGTGCACTGTTTACGTAGCACGTTAAAAAAAGAGTGTGTGCGCTGACACGTGCAGGCTTTTAACACACTGACTGTTAAATTCCTCAGTCTGAGAATCTTGATGGTGAAAGCAGCAGCGTGTGATTTGTGTCTCTGACAGATGGAGGAGCAGCGTCTCCGTCCAGGAGGAGAACCGTCGCTGTGAAGGTTCAGAGAGAAGCTTTTATTTCATTCTAAGAATTCATCCGCTGGACCGAAGGAGGAAATCATCTGTTTAAAATCCTTTAAATGATTTGTTTTTCCAGTGAAGCAGCACCGCCGCCCTCAGATCCTCCTCCTCCTCCTCCTCCTCCTGGCTCCTCTGCAGATGGGACCCCAGCAGTGCTCTGCTCCTCCGCCCCATCCATGCCTCCGAGGCCTCCTGAGCTCCCTCCTGGTTCTCCTGGCCTCCCTGTGTTTGCTCCGTCACCCTGCTCAGGCGGCCGGGTTCAAGGTCGGCGTGGTGGGGCCGTGGGGGTGTGACCCCCTGTTCGCCAAGGCCCTCCCCAGCGTGGCAGCGCAGCTCGCCGTCAACCGCATCAACAGGGACCGCTCGCTGTCCTCCGCCGCCACGTTTGATTTCACCGTGCTGCAGGTGACCTCCTCCTCCTCCTCCTCCTCCATGGTTCATCTCATGACCTGACCGAGCTCTCCCTCTCTCCTCAGGAGCCGTGTGAGACGTCCAGAGCCCTGGAGGCGTTCGTGGGCTTCCACACCAAGGCCTCTGGGTACATCGGGCCGGTGAACCCCGCCTACTGTGACGCTGCCTCGATGCTGAGCAAAGGCTGGAACAAAGTAGGCGTGTGTGTGTGTGTGTGTGTGTGTGTGTGTGTCAGATCCGATTCCATCTCCTCCTCCTTCCTCAGGCTTTGTTTCCTTGGGGCTGCGTCGGCCACGACCTGGACGACGTGCGGCACCACCCGACCTTCGCCCGCTCCATGGCGAGGCCCACGTGGGTGCTACTCAGCGTCATGCATTACTTCAGGTGGGCGCACGTCGGCGTCATCTCATCCTCGGACGGCATCTGGATGGAGACGGCCATCAAGGTCTGACGCTGACAAGCAGAAGCTGCTGCCCACAGCGGCGAGAGTTTAAGTCTGGCGGCGTGTGTGTGTGTGTGTGGTCTCGGCCCGGCTCAGGTCGCTGACTCGCTGCGAAGCCACGGGCTGCCGGTGCAGCTGGTCACCTTCATGGAGGACACCCCTCACAGCATCAGGAGGACTCTGGCCAAGGTTCGCAAGATGAGCGAGCTCCGAGGTGGGTCCTGGTTCCCCGAGGGTCTCGGTTGGGTCTGATCTCTCCAGTTTGAAACCCTCTCTCTGTGCCAGCGGTGATCCTGTGCATGCACTCGGCGCTGATCGGCGGCTCGCTCCAGAAGCTCCTGCTGGAGACGGCCTACGACATGCAGATGGCGGACGGCTCCCTGGTCTTCGTGCCCTACGACACGCTGCTCTACAGCCTGCCCTACCGCAACGTCACCTACCCGGCGCTGAGCAGCAACAGCAAGCTGCGGCGGGCCTACGACGCCGTGCTGACCGTCACCGTCGACTCGCCGCAGACGTCGTTCTACGAGGCCTACGGGGACGCCATGGCGACGGGGGAGGTGGCGAGGACGCTGAAGCCGCAGCAGGTGAGGCGCGGAGCCGAAGACGAGTCATGTGGGCTGCCTTCTAGTGGGCGTGTCTGAGCCCGACCTGTGTGACCCGCAGGTGTCTCCGCTCTTCGGGACCATCTACAGCTCCGTCCTCTTCATGGCTCACGCCGTGCATCGGGTTCGCCGGTCGGGGGAGTGGATGTCTGGAGGCAACCTGGCAAGACACACCCACAATCTGACCTTCCAGGTACTGGGAGGGGCGGGTCATATACATCGTAATGATAATGATAGACAGATGCAGTAGCTCATAAACGTTTCAGGGGTTCAGTCACAGGATTAAAACCAACGACCTGGGAGCAGCGCTGCTGGACTATCTCATACTGGACACAGACGGACTCTCCTGGGAGCTGAAGCCGGCGTACAGGTAGAAGTGGGCGGGATCAGTGAGGGTTTGAGGGTTCATAAGACAAGAGGAGGGTTAAGATGATCGTCTGGGCTGTGACAGGATCGACATGGAGCTGGGGCTGGTTCGGTTCCTGGGTCGGGACATCCACTTCCCCCGGGGCTCCGGCCCCAGGAGAGACTCCTCCTGCTGGTTCACGCCCGGGGTCGTCTGCTCGGGGGGTGAGGCTCTGGAAACGCCGAGCACAACTTGTGGTTTTATGTAACTTTCAAACACAGATCTCCGTCCTCTTCTGCAGGGGTGGATCTGTTCACGACCGTCTGGATGTTCCTCGGCGGGATCCTCCTCTCCGTCGTCTCCGTGGCGTTAATTTACTGCGTCAGGTACGAGGTTATACGTGGCCTGAGAAGTCTGGAGTATTGATACACCTCCTGCTCACTGTCTCCTCCTCCTCTCTTGTTGCCTAGGCGACGCATCAGTCAGATCCTCCTGGTCAAGGGTCCAAACAAGATCTTACTGACTCTGGCAGATGTCACATTCATAAACCCGTCGCTTAGCAACAAGGTCAGCCTCTGCAGGGCGTCCCTGCCAGCGTCCGTCTTCCTCTGCCGCGGTTCGGTTTCAACGCTGGTGTTTTGGTGACCTTCTAGTGACCTTCTGCACAGAAGCTGAGCCTGGACGACAGCAGAGGCAGCGGCATGAGGAGCGCGTCGGACCGCAGCGTGGCCTCGCCCGTCTCCACCGTGACGCCGGCCACGTACGAGAACTCCAACGTGGTCATTTACGAGGTGACGCCGGCTTCTCCCCCTCCTCCCTCCGTGAATGCAGCGGAATAACGACGGGTCTGTGTCCTCCAGGGCGACTGGGCGTGGCTGAAGAGGCTCCCCGACGGGACGTTCAGCAGGATCACCCCCAAAACCAGCGACGTGTTCGAACTGGTGCGTCTCGCCGTCGTGAAACACGTGACATGAGGTGAATATTTGAATTAATGGAACGAAGCTTGCAGATGAAGGACATGCGCCACGAGAACGTCAATCCCTTCCTGGGCTTCTTTCACGACTGCGGCGTGTTCGCCATCGTCACCGAGTTCTGCTCCAGAGGGAGCCTGGAGGACCTGCTGCTCAACGAAGACGTCAAACTGGACTGGATGTTCAAGTCCTCCCTGCTGCTGGACCTCATCAAGGTGGACCCAAAGCGGACACTGATCCCACGGGATGAGATGCGAACGCTCACTTGTCTCCGTGTCCCTCTCAGGGCATGAAGTACCTCCACCACCGCGGCGTGACCCACGCCCGTCTGAAGTCTGGGAACTGCGTGGTGGACGGACGCTTCGTCCTGAAGATCACGGACTTCGGTTACAACGAGGTGCTGGAGTCTCAGAGGTTCCCGTACACGGAACCCCCCGCAGAGGGTGAGAGGACAGAGCAGGGTCAAACTCAGCCGTTTGAAGCGTAACTAACGCCGTTCTGTGTGACCCAGAGCTGCTGTGGACGGCTCCGGAGATCCTGAGGAGCGGGCAGCCGGGGCTGCACGGGACTCCGGCCGGCGACGTGTTCAGCTTCGCCATCATCATGCAGGAGGTGGTGGTGCGGGGGCCTCCCTTCTGCATGCTGGACCTCTGGGCTGCAGGTGAGTGGCCCGTGTCCTGGGCGTTGAAGGTCAGGACCGAGGATGAAGCCTGACGGTTCCTCTGTGCCTCAGACATCATAGAGAAGCTCCGCAGGCCTCCTCCTCTGTGCCGCCCGGTGGTCAGCCCGGACTACGCCCCGCTGGAGTGCATCCAGCTGATGAAGCAGTGCTGGAGCGAGCCGCCGGAGAAGAGGCCCAGCTTCGAGGAGATCTTCGACCAGGTAGTGGAGCGAAACGCAGAGTGATCTGATTTCAAACTGCTTTGATTCCGACTCGTGTCCTTCTGGCCCAAGTTTAAAAACATCAACCAGGGGAGGAAGACCAACATCATCGACTCCATGCTGAGGATGCTGGAGCAGTACTCGTCCAACCTGGAGGAGCTGATCCGCGAGAGAACGGAGGAGCTGGAGATCGAGAAGCAGAAGACGGAGAAGCTGCTGACGCAGATGCTTCCTCCGTGAGTCAACACGTCGCAACAGCTCAGAGGAAGAATCCAATTACACTTTAAACTTCTTCCTCCTTCCTCCTCCTCCTCCTCCTCCTCCTCCTCCTCGTCCAGATCCGTGGCCGAAGCTTTGAAAGTGGGCGGGGCAGTGGAGCCGGAGCACTTTGACCAGGTGACCATCTACTTCAGCGACATCGTTGGGTTCACCACCATCTCGGCCAACAGCGAGCCCATCGAGGTGGTCGACCTGCTCAACGACCTCTACACCATCTTCGACGCCATCATAGGAAACCACGACGTCTACAAGGTGCGCCCGCTCTCCGGCTCTGGTGGCTCAGACCGTCAAATCCCCTGACTGATAACCGTGTCGTTCTTCAGGTGGAGACGATCGGCGACGCCTACATGGTGGCGTCCGGCCTCCCTGTCTCTAACGGCAACCGCCACGCCGCCGAAATAGCCAACATGGCTCTGGACATCCTGAGCGCGGTGGGAACCTTCAAGATGAGGCACATGCCAGATGTTCCCGTCAGGATCCGCATCGGGCTGCACACAGGTCCGTGTTGGACCTCAGCTAACTCACGTTTACCCCCCGGACCCTAACCCTTCACTGACCTGCAGGTCCCTGCGTGGCGGGCGTGGTGGGGCTGACCATGCCTCGCTACTGCCTGTTTGGAGACACCGTGACCACCGCCTCTCGGATGGAGTCCAGCGGGTTGCGTAAGTCACTCACGGGCACAAACATGGGTCTGAAGGTTTGCGTGTGAACCAACCAGGCGGCAATCACCTGGTTCTTCTCCAAAGCCTACAGGATCCACGTGCACGAGAGCACCGTGCAGGTGCTGCAGGATCTCAAGCTCGGTTACAAGTGGGAGTTAAGAGGCCAGACAGAGGTCAAGGTACGTCCTCAGGGAGATGATTCAGCAGAGAGCAGCAGCAACACCGTCGTTTGCTCCGTGTCCTCAGGGGAGAGGCGTGGAGAGGACCTACTGGCTCGTGGGGAGAGATGGATTCACCAAACCTCTGCCGGTTCCTCCAGAACTGAAAACGGGGTACGAGCCACTGCCCTGACCCCGCCTCCTTTCTGTCTCGGTGTCCCCGTGTGAGAGCATGCTGTGTTCACGCTGTTCATTGGTCCCAACAGGCAGATGGCCCACGGGCTGCAGGTGGCAGAGATAGCCCAGTACAAGAAACGGAAAGCGGAGAAACTGCGACAGGAACAACTTGCAAAGGAGAAAAACTGAGGTAATGTTATGCATTGGAAAAGAAAATGTATAACATTGGTGGCTCTGCTGTTTGGGGACATCAGTGTGACATGTCTCCAGGGTCACCTGGGACATCAAATGTTCGTCACCGACAAAACTCAGTTCTTCTACTTCACAAGTTCCTTTGAGATAGCGTGGAATGTGTGTTCTAAACCTGATTTCATTTGAACTATTTGAAGCCAAAAACGTTGTGAATAACTTGGAATGACGTTCTCGTCCGTCTCTCTCCGCTCAGCGCCGCAGCGAAAGAGGCGAGGGACGTGAAGCAGGCGTTCCACAAAGCGGTGAAGAAGATCTCCCACGTGCGCGCCGTGACTCAGGTCCACGCCGCCGAGGACGAGGACAACGTGACGATGTTTCACCACTGACTGACCTGTGGGTCACACGTCCCCCTGGACTCGAACCTCAGCTCAGAACTCTCCTGGTGAATCGCTGAGAGGAGTTAACAGAGTTAGTTCAGATTAACCGTGTGTGTGTGTGTGTGTCGCTATGTTTAGATGCAGTGACTCAGCAAAGCAGGGATCTGCAGGAACTGTTCATCAGCAGCAGAGGAACGTCGCTAATCTTCTGTTCAGTTCCTCCTCCTTCATTTCCCTGTTCCTCCTTCCTGAAGGGGGAGGAAACAAGGAGGTGAGGGGAGGAAAGGAGAGAGGAAGGTAAAGGAGGAACAAATAGAATCTCTGGCTTTCTTTTTTTTTTAGAGAATTTAATGAATAGTTCTGTTTCAGTGAGAATGAATCTCGTCATCTTCTGTCGTTGTTGCTGTTTTAGTCTCTTTGTCTTGATCTGTGTCCATGTGAATATTACTGCAGTTACTTTTAGTTTTTTTCTCCTTGGGGAGGACCATGGACCATGACTTGGTCTCTTTCATAAACTTTGACTGAGAAGATGAAAGTTGGACATTCAAAGTCTCTCCTGCAACTTTTTAACGTGGCTCTGATTTTAAAACAGTCCAACGGCGCCCTCTAGTGGCCAAATGCAAAATAATCTCAGATTTATTCTAACCACAGATGGCAACTTGGAAACCCTGCAGGATTATCCTGCGTGTGTGTGTGTGTGTGTCCATTTAAAGCCCTTAAACTGACAGGGACTTTACCTCACTCTTTCACTGTGTAAGATAACCGACTCTAATCTAATCTGAGTTCCAACGAAACGTGACATTCAACCTGATTTAATGAGTCCATTATTTACATTTTTTTAGATCTCAGACACATTTGAATAATTTTCCAGAGCATGTTGCGACCTTCTTTTGAAATCCAGACCCTAAAGTTACATTTAGCCCTTTATAATATTTTTAAAAATTGAATTAAAGTTTTGCAAAAACAGATAGAAGAACTGCTAAATTCTTACTTTTTTAACAAAAGATTCTATTCAAAAGGGACGACTCATATAAATTAACTAATCAACATATAAATTGTTATTATTTTGGAGGCTTGTGAAAACATAAATATATATATATAATAAATATATAAATGCAGTAAATATCTATCATATAAACTAATACAGGTAGAAAGATACACCCGAGGACGCACAATGGACTGTAAATCAAACATGTGTACTCAGTGTCACAAACACACCACGGAGGAATGTTAGTGTGTGTTTTAGTAATTAGCTCCTCTGTGTAAATAAAGTATGTGTGTGTGTGTTTAAATTGCAATGTCAACAACCCAGTGTGGCAACAGTGCTTGTTGTGAAATCACAGCCGAGTCGGTGACAAAGGGAAGCATGCTTTCCTTTGTGTTTCCTGTGTGTGTCTTTCTGCTTTGTTGGCTCTGCTCCTTTGTTGAGGTACAATGGCAGCACAGGGTTTGAGTGTAGGGCTGGAGTTAGACCAGCAGAGGGCGCTGTGCCATGGTGCCAGTCACTCAGGAGAGGAGAAAGATTATGAGATAAAAAACAGATGAGAGGAAAATCAACCCAAAAAAATGACAAACATTTGGTTTGATGCAAATCATTGTCAATTATAACGTGTTGTACAATTCTGTCATTTAACATTATTCAGTGTTTTAACATATTTGCTGTCAGAGGTTCTGCAGAGGGTGTTGGTCCGGTTCCGAGCCAGATGGATGTTAGCGGAACCAGACTTCCTTTGAAAAGCAGCTGATATTTCCCCGGGGAAGACTTGGGTTGCTCGTCGGCTCGACTGGCAGCTCGCTGTCATTGTGAGAGAGATCGGAGCCTGGCATTCCGGCTGTCACAATGCTGTCCTCTTTTTCCGTAACGAGGGGTTGACGAGGTGAAAGAGCGGGACAGGGAGCGAATGCTTCGGTGTCAGCGAAGTTCCTCAAAATTCTAGATGATAGGTTGACAAATGGAGACAAATTCAACGTCTACCTGAGCTAAGTTGGACTCCTTTCGTCAAAAAGGCCAGAAGCTAACATGGCCATAAAAACGTATGACGTGGACATAGCTTGTTCTTTCGAGGAAGGTCATGTGATCCATGTGATGTTGACGGTGACCTTCTCAACGCACCGACTGATGGTGACAGGAAAACACAGTTCCTCCGAGGTCAGGCCCTTTGAGTCCGTGTAACGAGGAAGAGTTGGAATGAAGCACAGCCTGCGTGGACACGGACATGCTGCCAGCGAACGTAAAAGACTTTTCAGCTCGTTCTCATTTACAGCCGCAGAGTCACAGACAGGTGGTCCTGTGTGGCTCCGGGGCTGAAACGCTGCCCGGGTTGAGGGTTTGATTCCTGCTGGGACCAGCTGGGCCACACATGATCCCACTCATGATGCTGAAGGTGTTTGGGATAAAAGGGCTCCAGCAAATTGTTGCATGCAAACTGTGGTTGGTGCTCAGACGGCAGAACGGCGTGGGAGATCACCGTGACCTCCCCAGGGTGAAGGGGGGGGTGTCCTGGCGTGCTCCATCTCAGTTCCCTTGGAAAACACAGCCTCGGATCGCCGCTGCTGCACATGCATGCTCTTTTATTGCTGCATGTATCTGCCACAAGGTTTAAAAAAACACACACAACTTCATATCACTCCCAGGGATTAGCGGGAGCGTGGTGTGGGTGGCAGATGTCGCACATGGCACCGGTACAAACCTGGATTTGATCTGAATTCACCACCTGTGCCAGAGCCCAGTTTGGTTTTAGCTTTAGGCGCGGAGGATGCAGGCCGTGTGAGGTCACTGCGGCTGGCTTGACCCTTGCTGACACCGGAGTTGGCCGCAGCCCAAACTCACCAGAGGGTTCTCACATGACTGGAGCAGCACACGGTTTCAGTAAACCTCCGGCCCTGCAGGCAGCAGGACCCGAGAGATCCCCGCACCGTTCCCCCGGCGTGAAGGAGGCAGACAGATTAGAGGAGAGGAAACGAGGCTCACTCCACAGGTGGACATGAACAAGGAGAATATCAATATGTAATCATGATATGCTTTATTAACATGATTGCAAACACGACAACTTATTTTAGGGATTGATCTCTACGGGTGTTTGTAATGTGGTGCTTCTTGGTTCAGTTTAACTGGCCTCAGCAGAGTTCTACTGTCATTCAGTTTAGATTGAAGCGGCTTCACATTGCTTCACAAATAAGATACTACTACTACTACTACTACTACTACTACTATAATAATAATAATGGAATAATAAAATTATAATAATAAAAATAAATACATGTAACTGTGCGGACCACCGAGGCAGTAACAGCCTCTGATCTCCGCTCTGCGCTCAGCTGGTCTGGGATCAGTTTCCTCGTGTAAACAGTCGCAGTAGAATCAGATCCACAGACTCCAGATATGCCTCACACGGTCACCGCCTATTTTTAACCTCAGAAACAATCCGTGCGGCGCGATTGGTCCAAGCCATTGACGCAGGGCTAATGTCCAGCAACGATTGGCCGAGACGCCTGTCACGGGACGTCAGTCACAACCGGGGACCAATGACAGCCCCCGGCCGGGCCTTTGTTCCTCCCGCTGGCGTGTGACGCAGCGGGTCATGTGTTGTTTGTGCTCTATGTGTTCAGGCGGAGCAGCGATGCTAACTCAGCTAGCCGCGTCCTCCGACCACTGAAGCAGCGAGCGTGGTCATGTAGCGCACGGTAGGCGTCATTTCGTGATTAAAACGCCCGCACCGGACCTCCAGCCTCCCCGCTAACAGGGAGAAGGGGCTGCTTTCCCTGCTCCTCCTGCGGAATAACAGCGCCGGTGTGCGGGGGGGGTGGGGGGGAGGTTGTGAATCTGAGCCAGTCAACGTTAGCTGGCCTAGCCGGACTCGGGAGCTCGTCTCCCAAAACAAGAATGGGGTCTGGGTCCGCTCGGATTAGCTCGCTAGTGAAGTGACCTTTGATTGCGCTCCCCGATGGCAAATTTCACGAACTACCAGGAAGGAAAGGCAGCGATGTTGATGGTGGAGACGCAGCAGCGGGACGTGGGGACGAAAGCCGCCGCGGCAGCAGCAGCAGCAGCAGCAGCGAACGGAGACGGCTCGGTCGGGGAACCCCCTTCCCCGTTAATTAATATCGGCGGCGGCGGCGGCGGCGGCGGCTCTCGCTTCCATCTACCGCCCTCCAACCACCTACACCATCACCACCTCAGCCACCACCACCACCCGCCAAAGGATCACCATCACTACCAGCTGGCCCCGCAGCAGCAGCAGCATCATTCCGGGGAAAACATCGCGGAGTCCCCGGGCAGGAGAGCCTCCTCCTCCTCCTCCTCGTCGACCCTCAGCCAGGCGCACACGGCCGAGGACCCCGCCGCTAGCAGCGGCAGCAGCAGCCACGTATACGCGGCGGTGAGTGTCGCCAATACCTCGGACGTTGTGGATGATATTCGCAAATGTGGCTATTTGAGAAAGCAGAAACACGGACACAAGAGGTTCTTCGTGCTCCGGGCGGCCAGTCACCTCGGCCCCAGCCGCCTGGAGTACTATGACAGCGAGAAGAAATTCAGGAACAGCCTGCGCTCCGCGGCTGCGGCCGTGGCCAGCGGCGGCGGCGGCGGAGCGGTGGCCCCTTCTCCCCCGAAGAGGGTGATTTACCTCTACCAGTGCTTCACCGTGAACAAGAGGGCGGATTCCAAAAACAAACACCTCATTGCTCTGTACACCAAGGACGAGTACTTTGCCATTGTGGCTGAGAACGAGCTGGAGCAGGAGGACTGGTACGTGGCCGTCAGCGAGCTGATGAGCGAGGGGAAGAAAGGGCACCTGGACTCGGATGATCTGGATGACGGCTACGGGACTGTCACTCCTGGGACTGTGTTTAAGGAGGTGTGGCAGGTGAATGTGAAACCCAAAGGACTGGGTCAAACGAAAAACCTCACAGGTGTTTACCGGCTTTGCCTCTCCACGAAAACCATTCACCTCGTCAAGTTGAACTCTGAGACGCCGTGTGTGAACCTGCAGCTGATGAACATCAGGCGCTGCGGACATTCTGAGAGCTTCTTCTTCATCGAGGTGGGTCGCTCCTCCTCGATCGGCCCCGGGGAGATCTGGATGCAGGTGGACGATTCTGTTGTGGCCCAGAACATGCACGAGACCATCCTGGAGACCATGAAGGCCCTGAAGGCTTTCGCAGAGTTCCGGCCGAGGAGTAAGAGCCAGTCGTCGGGCTCCAACCCCATGCCCTTCATCACGACGCGGCGCCACCTGGGCAACCTGCCGCCGAGTCAGACTGGGCTGCAGCGGCGGTCGAGGACGGAGTCAGTCGTGGGAACGCCGCCTTCCAGTAAGAGCTCCGGGGCGAGTGGTTATCGCTTCCGCACCTCCAGCGAGGGCGAGGGGACAATGAACCGGCCCTTCCGCTCTGCCACAGGAAGTCTGGTTCACCTCAACTCGGCGCGCGCCCACCATGGTCGTCAGGAGGGCGGAGGGGGCAGCAGCGTTGGGGTCGCCACAGGAAACGCCGGTACGAGCACCGGCGCCGGACGCTACGTCAGAGCCATCCCGGGGGCGTCATCCAACTACCACGCCCGCTCCGCCTCCCTCCCCGTCTCCCACTTCCCCTCCACCACCAGCCCGGTGAGCGTCTCCTCCAGCAGCGGCCACGGCTCAGTGTCAGACACGCTCACACGCCCATCAAGTGCCTCCATATGCGGCTCCCCGTCAGACGGCGGCTTCAACTCCTCAGATGAGTACGGATCGAGCCCCGGTGACTTCCGGTACTTCCGAGTGCGCAGCAACACGCCAGACTCCCTCGGCAACACCCCACCAATCAGAGAGGAGAACTGTCTCAACGATTACATGGCCATGGGCTGGAACCGGGAGGTGTTTGGCACCAGCGTGGGGTCTGGAAACAACAGTGGCGGTGACACACCTCGGGATGAGGGCTCATCGGCGGCGGAGGAAGATCGCTTTTCGTCATCGTCATCGCTGAGGAGGAGGACGCATTCCTTCACCAGACCTGCAGGGGGCGCAACCGGCGGTTCTGGGGTGGCAGTTTATCAGAAAATGACCCAAACCAACTTTTCATTGGACGAGGAGTCCGACGTGGTGTTGCCATTTGGCAGCGGGCTGCTCCGTGGCGGGCCTTCCTCCTCCTCTTCCTCGCTCCGCTCTGACTACAGCTCCTGCTCCGAGCACAGTCAACAGAGCCGCCCCTCCACGCTCTCCCGGACGGAGGCCGGCAGCGAGCGTCCTCCTCTTTCCTCCTCCTCCTCTGCCAAGGAAGACAGTGGTTACATGCCCATGATGTGCGGCGTCGCCGCCTCGCCGCGGGACACGCCCCCAGACTACATGCCTATGCAACCCGGCTCTTACCCCCATCACGTCTCCCCCTCTCCTCAGTTTCACAGCCCAGCTTTAGGTGCTCGCTCGGCCCACCCCCAGCTGCAGCCCCAGTCCTCCACAGACTCCCACGGTTATATGATGATGCTCCCGGGCGGTGGTGGCGGCGGCGGCTCCCCCTCCCCGGTGCAGGCCTCCCCCAGCCCTCACAGTAGCTCCAGTGTGGCAGGTGCCAGTGCAGGTGACAGCATAGCAGAGAGGCCTGAGAACGGGGAATATATGGACATGTCGTACAGCAGCAGCAGCAGCGTAGGAGGAGGAGGAGGAGCAGGGCGCAAGCTCGAAGGTAGCAGTGGATATTACACGCCGGAGAGCACCCCAAAGTCTTACAGCCCCTATTTCTCCCTCCCTCGCTCCTACAAAGCGCCCACAAGAGAGCGGGATGAGAAGGAGTGTGGGGAGTACGTTCCTATGAGTTCTCCTGCGAAGCCCGTCTTTTCATCAGTTGCCACAGGGTCAATGTCCACGCCAGAGAAGAGGGGCGGGGCAGGAAGTAGCACCTCGACCCCCTCGCATCCACCGCCGCCTTACGGAGCTCATCACACGACAGCGGCGATGGCCGACAGACGCGTCGTGAGGCCTAACCGCCTCCCCCTGGGTCGAAGGAGTTTCCACGGTCCGCTGCGGGTTAGTGAGCCCTCCGCAGCGTCCTCAGGAAGCTCGGCGTCAGTCCCCGCCGCCGCCTGTCCGTCTGAGCGGCCCCCCAGTCCTGGAGAATACATCAACATCGAGTTTGAGGATCACTACCCCCACCAACAGCAGCCCCCTGCCTATCCTCACTCAGCCCAAGATGAATCACCGGCCCTGGGATCCGCTGACCACCGCCGCTCCCCCCCTCAGCCCCAAGCTCACCAGGACTACATGAGTGTGGAGGTGGAGGCCGACCAGCAGGACAGTGCAGGATGTCTGGGGAAGAACCAGTCCCCCAGGCCCAGCCTGGTGGCCCCGTGGAACCCGCCCAGCTACATCAGACCCCTTGCCAGCAACCCTGGGGCGCTGGCCTCCCCCGGAGTCCCTGCTGGAGGTCACTGGAGGTCAATGGGCGACGACTACACAGACATGACCTTTAACCTCAGCCGGGGCGATCGGACGCAAACGAGCCCCACAACCATGCTGCAGCACCTCTGTGTGATAGAGGGACGTTACGGCCATGCCCCCTCTGCCTCCCCCTCCTCCATCTCCCCTCCTCTCCCCCCCTCCAGTCCAGGTAGGACGCCAACGCAGCAGCTGGAGCCTAAGGTGGTTCGGGCTGATCCCCAGGGCAGGAGGAGACACAGCTCAGAGACATTCTCCTCCACCTCCTCCTCTAATTCCACTCCCCCCGGAGGAGCCACGTCTTCAGCCGCCCACCCCACAGCGAACCCCGCAGCCTCTAACGGATCTTACCTAGGCGAGGGCCAGGCCTCCAGATGGGCCAGTTCAGCGTCGTTCGACAGCGTGTGGATGTCTGTGGAGGGTGTAGGAGACTCGCCGGCTCACCACGCTCCATCAAGAGCCGTGGAGATGGGGAGTACGGCCGCGACCTCCGCCTCTGCCTCCTCCTCGGGAGCTGTGGCTGGAAGGATGTGCAGAAACATGTCTGTGGGCTACCAGAACGGCCTGAACTACATCGCCTTGGAGCTGAGGGAGGACGGGAGCAATGCGGGCGCCGCGGCGTCGGGAGCAGGTAGCAGCAGCAACGGCGGCTCGGCGGCGGCGATGGGGACCGTGCCTCTGCCGGAGAACAGCGCCTACGCCAGCATAGACTTCACCAAATCTGATGGAGTCTCCACGACAACCAAGGGTGAGTTAACACAGCCGCCACCCACCGCTCGGTGATGCTAAAATGTGTTTGCCTGCGCTGACAGCCATTGTTTGAATTCTCCTTTCTCCTTTCATAATCATATTTGGCAGGAGAATCTGTGACACAGCCGGCGAGGGGAGAAAAACACCGTCTCTCTTTGTGTGTGTGTGTGTGTGTGCATGAGAATGAGCTCTCATGTGCGAGTGAAAGAGAAGCAGCGTCAGGGATACTTTTTTCCTCACTGAAATCCAAAATAACCCTGAGTGCTCCACGCTATTATTAGTCACATTGCATCAATTTGCAGCTCCTCTGGTGAATCTATTTCGGATCAAGTCTCTGTGATCTCCACAAGGCTGCTCTCAGGCAGCCGTTGTCTTTGAAGGCATCTGTCCAGGGAGCGGGAGTCTCGACGTGCAGGAAACGGCGCCGATGTGTGGTTCAGCTCCGGGTCCGCGTTAGCGGAGCGATGGGAGGTTGATCTGAGATCAAGTTGGGACTGAACCACCTGAAAAAAGGCCCAGACTTCCCGTCTTTGTAGCAGCCGGAGTCTGTGGGAGCCTGTCTGAGCATGTGCCGCTGCTCCTCTTTGTGTCAGCATGTGCTGCAGGCGCAGTGTAAACACGTGTGGGTCTGCGTGCGTGTGTGTGTTTAAACAGTGAGGCTGTCACTTGAGAGACTTTTGTACAAAAAAGGATTTATTGATGCAAAACACGGGCGCCAGCAGGAGGGTGACGGCAAAACACGAAGCGATGCAGGAAGCTGTCGGTGAGGCTGTTTTCATTATTGATTATTAATCCTTTTAGTCTGGGACAAAACCTTTTTTACCTTGAAGCATTTACAGCTGCTGATTTGTGTTTTTGTTAATCGATCTGTTGCAAATATCTGGTTTCCTCGTCCTCTGCGTTGGGGTTTGAGTTTGCAGCTGAGCCTTGTTGTGGCGTGATGACATCAGCGACGGAGGCGGCTCTGTGCCACGGTCAGGTCAGCGGCCCGTGTCGCAGACGGCGTGCGCGAGGACGATAACGTGATGGCTCTGAAGTCACTTTCTCTTCCAGTCTTTTGTGCGTGTCTGTGTGAGAGCATGAGTCAGCAGCCACTGACTCATTTGTTTACCACTGAACAGAGATGGAATAACGTGTCGAGCACATCCCTGCGTGTGTGTGTGTGTGTGGTTCGTCCAATCCTGGGTATCGTCTGGAAATGTTAATGCTTACCTGCACTCACACAGATGGATGATGGGAGCTTGTGTTGGTGTGTCTGCAGCGTGTTTACAGTGTCTGCTCTGCATCTAGGCGTGTGTGTGTGTGTGTGTGTGTGTGTGTGAGCCTCGTGTGCCGGAGCGTACTGAGTCATGGCAGGCAGCCTTTGATGTGGCTCTGTAATTGCGGCGGCGGCGGCGGCGGCATGTCAAGGCACACAGCGGGGCTGAGAGGAAACGCATCATCATCAGTCAGGAATGCACTTCCTCTCAGCTGCGGCGGCGAGCTGATGGAGGCACACCTGGAGCAGGGAGCGCCGAGCGCTCTGTCCAGCTGTCGAGGAAACTCGGGTTTCAGGCCGTTCCGAGGAGAACTCGAATGAAATAAGATTAAGAAGCTTGATGATACGCCTTGTTTTATCAAACTAACTGTCCACGTCTTCACATCAGAGCAGATGAACTGACCCTGATCCTCTCCAATCAGATCATAATAATAACTCCAGCTTTCTAAATGTTTAGATCCACTTCTGCTGAATCATCTGTTTCCTGAGGTTTGGTGATGAAAAGTCGCCGTTGTTTGGCTGAACTGAGCTTTTCAGATGGAAGCGACCCCGGTGGGAACCTGCCCCCCCCCCCCCCCCCCCCCCCCCCGCCGAGCGGCGATGAGGTGGCGAGGGGTTCGACAGAGTGCGAGGCAGGGTTATCAGGCGGGGAGCGAAGATGGTACAAGGCTGCCCTTTCCTCTCTCTCGTTCCCACCTCCGCCGCCGGGCCCTTCTATATTTACAGTTCTATTTCCAGACTGACATGAATTTATGGGCCGATCCGAGGCATGCGCTGCTCGTAACAGGACCCCCTTTTTGCTGCGTGTGTGTTGCATGTCCAGGTCCCTCTGCCTCCTGAATAACCAGATACGTGCGCCCACAGATGTTAGAATGATTAACCGTCATGCATGTGATTTGAAGCAGGAAAGTGAGTGACGCTCTGGAGGGCAGCGCTTTTCCTGCAGCGTCCAAATTAGCAAAGAAACGATCTTAGAATAACTGTGAGCACCTTGGTTCTCCGCCCTCATGTGGGCGCCCGCCGCTGAGCAGCCTGGGAAACCTGCGAGCTGAATCGAAGGAGGCGTTAATTTCAGATTTGAACACATCAACATGACGTCAGATGTCGAGGCAGCGCTTGCGTCTGCCGTTGCCTCGCGTCGTCTCCGTGACCTTTCGACCTCCACAGGGACGCTGCAGTAAATTCGAGGCTGTTGCAGCAATAACCACTGACAGCCTTTTAAAAAGGCGTTTGACACTTGAGGTGTTTTGCAGCTTCTTCTTTAGCGTTTCCTGAAGTCTGCTTGAGAAACTGTTTGATTTCAATCTGTTCATCTTGGTGCACTTGTTGGGCCGCGAGGAACCGAGTGGAAAAAGATCTAAATGTGTCTCTGTCCTCTCTGCCGCTGCGCTCGGAAACCGAAACCCAGAATCTGTGGAAATACGAAAAAATGGTGAACCGCAACTTTGAGTGTGGAACCGAGCGGCCGATCCAATTTCCATTCCTCGGTCCTCGCCCCCGCCGCCACGCCGGCCCGTGTCAGGTCGGCGCGTTACGCTCGCCGTCACTCCCATGATGCCTTTCATCTGCTGTCCCAGCTGGGTGATTGGGGCTTCAGATTGAGTTGGAGAGCGACGGCCTGAACACCTGTCTGTGCCGCAGTGTGTGTTTGTTTGCACTTAGCTGAGGTCAGGTCAGGCGGGCCTGTGTCCTGATGGCGTTGTTTTGATCAAAGTCCTGGACTCAGAGACCTCAGACTCCACACACACACACACACACACTCCCTCTCTTTTTCCGTCGGTCTCACACCGCCTCGATCGTAGCTAAGTTGAGTTTTCCGTCCGCAGGGCTGCGCTACCATCAGGTGTCTCTTGTCTCTTGTGTCTCAGTGGACTCTTTGGACAGCGCAGGTGTCTCTGATAACAAGTTCAAGTGTCCCAGCGTGACCGTGTGGCGGTGAGCCGGCGTGCAGGAGCACTGAAACTGAAGGAGCTAAATGGAATGCAGCCGGTCATTCATTTTATTACTTACACCCATGTGAAAAAAGCTCCTGATACCGTGTGTGTGTGTGTGTGTGTGTGTGTGTGTGCAGCAGTGGGATTCGGGTCGATTCAGTAACTTTCTAGGGAGAAATGTAAACTGAGACCTGAATGGCCGTCGGCCCTGACGATGTGTGAACAGGTTGGTGGTTGAAAGCTGATCTGAGTCCAGTGTGTTTATCGGCGGGACGTCGGCCTGTGACGCAGACGCCGGCTGCGACCGACGTCATCGGGGCAAGATGTCGCGGCCCGCGTGCGGCGTACGGGCCTCTGTGTTTGGACGTGAGGAGGAAGCGGAGATGCGTCATCCATCTTTGTTTACGGTCGCCGGTGTCAGTGTTGTGGTTTCTCCGTCTGTATTTAGTTAACGTCCGTCTCAGTCACTTTGTTAGCGTCTGATTTCCAAACGGCGCTGCAGTTGATGCAGAGTGGAGCAGATGTCTGATGTTTTCCTTTGGTTGGATGGGGACGGCGGTCGGGCGGCGTGCCGGCGCTGCTGCTCCTCCTCCTCCTCCTCCTCCTCCTCCTCCCTGTGGACTCCTGTCTTTCGATCAATCCGTCCCACTCATCTGTCCCCCTGTCACAAACAGGAGCAGCATTCCAGCAGTGCCCCCTGTCAAAGCATCTGTATTGAGGCGTGCTGCTCGCATTGTTGTGTCAGACAAAGCCTCGCTCTCAGCGGAATAACCCAGCTGGACGCCGGCCACAGCCCGGGTCACTCGGGGCCGCGGCGCCTCACCAAAACAGCCAACCTGACAGTCCTGGGGCAGGAAGCAAACACTGTGCAGTTAATGTGTCGGCTGGATGCGCGCTGGCTCCAAAGTTCAGCGGCCACGCTCACTTATTTACCAGACAAACAGATCTGCGGCGCGCGCCGCGCCACCCACGCGCTCAGAGATGTCTTACATCTGCGCTGCGTCTTTGAAAAGCTTTCACACGCTCGGCAACAGTTGTGCCGACGCCAAAATACTCCGGAGTTCACTGTGATTATAATCGCTGGCTGCTGCCAGGGAACCCGCGGCCCGGCTCTGTCATTTCACCCACTTTTTTTATATCGCCGCGTAAAAAGCGATTCTGCTTGTGCCACGGCGGCTTTGCCCTTTGCAGGTGGATTCATCCGCGTTGTGAGCAGCAGGAAACATCACAGTTGTGAGGGCTCACTCCGACTCAGAATGTCCAAAAACATCTAATACTGTCAGTGCAAAACCACCAGCAGTGACCAGCCACATTCCTCACTCTGTGTGTGTGTGTGTGTGTTAGCGTTAGCGGGTCACATCAGGCAAATAGAAAACAACAGTTTTTCCATGGGCCGCAGACGCTGTTTGTTTCATTTTCTTGCAGAACTGAAGCGAGCTCATCTTCCAGCCACACTCCTCCTCTTCCTCCTCCTCCTCCTCCTCTTCTTCATCTTTTGACATAAAACTTTACAACTTTTCAGATCACAGAGACGAAACCTTTGCCCGGCAATAAAGGAAAGTGCTGATAGGAGCCGTCCAAAGACACGACGTGCTGTTTGTCAACAGATAAAGATGTTTTCTGGATTCCAGTCGTTTGTTTTTTTCTCTTGAACGTGCAGGTGTGTGTAATAAACGGTACAATACAGAACCTCTGACTAACGTCTCTGTCTCCTCTTCTCTCTCAGACTGAACGAGGACGTCAGAGGTTCCCGCTCTCCTCCTCCTCCTCTTCCTCCTCTTCGTCCTCATCTCTCCAATCGTGGCCTCCCGCACCAGTGACCTCTGACCTCCACCCTGACGGAGCAGCCTCTCCCTTCTGGACCCAGAAAACAACAAACAAACAAACATCACAACAGAGGACAGAAAAAAAGCTTGCAATTTTTTTTTTTAAGTGTATTTCATCTTTTGTTTTTAAATATGCATAAACATGGATACAGATGCATATTTTTCTTCTTTTTTTTTTTTAAATCATCCCCATCCCTCCTCAGAGTCGACGTGGTTCTGATTCTGTGATTAAATTCTAAAAGGGAGGCTGGAATGCTCAGCGAAGGCATTATGGTACAGAAATCTTTATGTTGCATTGAACTTAAATATTATTTTTTATCTTTTGCTATTACTCATCCCTTTTTTTTTTTACCCCGTACATAATCCATCCTGAAAATGGTACCGTGCAGTTATTACGTCGTGGTAGAAATCCTTCATTACATTATTTTATGTATTATCCCTCAGATGATGATACGGCGCACAATGACCATGCCACGCCCCCCCCCCCCCCCCCTCCCTGATCTTTGTGGCGTTCGCACACGGCGCCGCCGTTAGCTTGTGTAGCCTCCGCGGTACAATTCAACGGAAACACCTTAAAGCATTTCTCTCTTCGTATTCTGTAGCACATATTATTTATTCGTTCGACAGGTACAGATGTTTTGTTGTGTGTGGTACTCAGCAGGGCGGGGAAATGACGTCAGCCGCCAATCAAAAGCTGGAAAGTTTGGCCCCCGTCTTAAATTCTGTTGACAGAGAGCAGCTCGTTCTCCAAACGCTAATATTTTAACTTAATTGAGATTTTGGAAACTTGCGCGTGGCTCCAGCTTTACATTTCAGACGTCCTGTCGAGGTTTCGCAGACTCAGCTGCTTTGGCCGACGTAGAGAAAAAAGTTTTCCCCGCCCGGTGGCCGCCGCTGCTGCTCTGCTCGCCATCGCTCTCAGCTCCTGCACGAGGAGCTGTGGCGGAAAGCGAAGCGGGTGTTTTCAGTTTTACCTCATACGGTCCGTAGCACAGTTCAGGTTAGTGAGGGAGAGTGACGCACGCACGCACGCACGCACACACACACACACACACACACACACGAGCCTAATGTACACAGTGACTCTGCCGGCGACCCTTCTACTGTGGAAGCAGCGGCACGTACGCACACGCGCGCCTGCACGTCACGGGGACATGCCGTGGTCGTGTGGTCTCGCCCATACCTGTGGTCACGCAGCCCTATTAAGGCGAGGAGCGGCCGGCGTTTTGTCACCCGCTCCTGATGACGTCTGGGATTTTTTTTGCTTACACACACACACACGCACGCTGGGGAGTTTGTCATTGGCTGTGGGTGACGTACAGAGGTTTCCAGTAACCTGAGCCCCGGCCCCAGGTGCAACACGCTGGACATAGTTGCCCAGTTACACACACACACACACACACACACACGGTCAGGCAGTGGACACATCAATCACAGTCTTAGCCCGAGCTCGTTGCTTCTCTCTCTCTCTCTCTCTCTCTCACGAACAGACTGATAGGCCCATATTTAGCGTTTCTGCCCGCGCTGCTCTCCCGTGACTTTCACGCACGCAGCAGTTTCCGCACGGAGCCGTGTTTGAACTTGGAATTTCACTTGTTTCGTTTCAGTATTCCCTCAGCTAGCTCACCCACATCCTCCTCCTCTTTTTAATAAATGTTCTGGATGACTGAAGGTCTGTCGTCCTGGTAGCATCCCGGGGGGAGGGGGGGGGGCAGGTTTTAGACTGAAGTGGGACTGACCGCAGGGAGCGCTCTCCCAGTAAAGGTCAGTCCGCGGTGACTGGCAGCGTCCCTGATGCTTCGTGAGTCCAGGTCGCTCATTTCAACGAATTCATCTCGAGATTTCAAACCAAAACCATCCTCGCCCCGTCCCTCCTTCACGTCTCCAGCGCTAAGACCCAACCCCCCCCCACCCCCCCACCCCCAGATCCTTCGTCCCTCCTCTTCATCATGTTGTTGTTTTAAATGTTCTCATTTCATTGACTGAACTTTCCCCAAAATGTTGTTGGAAGATTTTAAGCATCCTCGATATGAACAATGTGAGATCTTTTTTTTTTCTTTTTTTCCCCTATTGAGCGCATGAATAATTGAATATGAGAAGAAGAATATCCAGGCTCCGGCGGCCCGCGACAAAACAGAAGATTTAGTTTTTTACTTTCAGAAAAATGATCTGTGTACTCCTGAAGCTGCAGCGACGTCCTGCACATGAGATTTTGTTTTTTAAAGCTAGCGCAGAAACAAGGGTTTGAGCTCGATTTTGGGAGGATGTTGGAATATTTCCCCCTTAATTTATTGAAATCTATGTTGTTCACGTCTGATTGCCTTCATGTGGAACTCTACCCCCCCCCCACGTTTAATTCTCTGTCATATCTGCATTCACTTACACAGAATCTGTGTTTATTTTGGCAACAACTCAACCTCAGAACTGATGTTACTGATTCTGATGTTGAGAAATTAGACCTACATAATATAATATAAATATATATATATATAAATATATATAATCCTCGCAGAGAAGACTTAGGGTACTGCATCATTATGCAAACTTTTCTTTTTCCTCTTAATCTTTTTTGACTTATTTTGTATTCTAGTTTACAGAGGGAAGAATAATCATCTTATTTTTGGTTGTTTCGTTGTTTCGGGGCCTCTGATTTCTCTGAAAACCACGTGATACAAGGCTAGTATTTTTTTTAAGAGTACATAGGCATTTTTGCAGTTATTTGTATAAATAAGTGGGTTACAACCTCCGCCTAATGTTTATTTTTTGTAACTATATTACAGTTTATTTGCTGCTGTTTAGTACAGTTGGAGACGCTGTCCATGGCGGCGGCGAGCAGACGGTTGTTGCCCTGCTCACAGGCGCGGGGTCGAGTCCCGCCTCCCCCGGCTGCCTGGGTTCTTATTTTCCGAGTTGAATGCTGTTGTTTATTAGCTTTACAGGAAAGAGAAAGAGTTCAAAAAACAAAAAAATAGTGTGGAGGTGTGTATCCTTCGTATGTGCATTATTTTTCAGCGACGTACGTCCTATATACGAAAAAGACGAAAACCGAGTACAAAAAAAAAGAGAAGAGAGAAAACTGTGTTGGGAATGGAAATCCTTCTGTAAATAAGGAAAACTCAAGTTGTCGCTTTTTTTCATGTTATGATCGGCGCCTTGCGAGGTGCCCCCCCCCCCTCTTTGTTTTTGTTTTCTTTCCTCCTCTCATTCTTTTTCCTTGTGGAGGGAAAGGGGGGGTGGAGGGGGGAGGGGGGTAGGAGGGGCACTCAGAGGCGATTTGAGCATCGGCATAGTGTTTATATTTATCAAAACTCTTTTGCTTTCGATAGAGCTATTGCAATAAAACGTGTTCATGTATCCGCTGTGGTCTCCGCCGTCTTTATTTCTTTGACTTTAATGACTGTACCCAGCTCTTAAATTAGAAATCACAGCCTCTCTTGAGGTCGCATCTCCTGGACGTCGGCGTCATGTGTCTGATTGACTCTCTGACCCGTTGACCTTTGACACCTGCTAGAAAACAAGAGGTTAATGTCGATAAAAACAATATGTTTGTCTCCTCACCCCTGAAGCTCTTTTCTTTTGCAGATGAGGGTTTTTCTGACGCGCCGTGTTTATCCGGCCGGAGCCCAGCGTCCTAAAGTCCAGCTGTCAAAACAAGACAAAGTCCACGTCGGTCATGAGAGGCGTCAGCTGAACCGAGGGTCGGACCCGCCGCACGTGCTCGGCTGGCTGCAGTCCAGGGTCCTCTGATGTCCACGTGTAAGTCAATAAATTCCCTCAATAGCTTTTCACTATAAAATAATGTGAAGGAGAACAAATAAACGCAATGATGACGAACAATGTGACTAAAAAGACGCCCCTCTGTTTTGCAGTCGGTATAAATAGACCTGATTAACTCATTCCAGAGTCACACTGTTTACTGACCCTCGTTTCTGTTCAGCCTCCAAGTCTGTTTTTGTTATTAACGGACCCGGTGCCAAACCGCAGAGCGCAGGGCGGCGCGCTTTGACAAAAATATCAACTTAAATGTCAATTAGTGCTGAGAGTTTCCCCTGGACCCGGCTCCCAGGGAGCTAATGGAGGGCCGGGCTCCAGCTTCAGGGTTAATGACGCCATCGTCAGCATCCGGAGCATCTGACGCCGTTATCTGTGTCTGATCTGCGCACGTATCAAACGTCAGGGTCCTCAGTGAGAGCGCCTGTCGGCCTGAGCCGGGATCCCCGCGTTTTCAAGACTTTCTCAAGTGACCCTGAAGTATTGACTAGATCATGATGGCTGCCTGTGTGTGTGTGTGTGAGATGAGCACCACACCAGTGGACCACGCAGGGGGCATTTCAACACCAGCATGTGACCCGCTGGAGTTTCATTACTGATGGACGAACCAGTGGGTCTTACTGGGGCTGTAGGCTGGTGCTAGAGTTTCAAAACAACAACCTGTGTGTGTGTGTGTGTGTGTTTATGTGCATGGAGCCCGGCCAGTGTAATGAGCAGATCAGATGTACGCACCCTTTCAGCTATTAGTGAGACCGTTAGCATCGTCAGTGAAAGTCCCTGGAATCCCTCCGCTAACCCCTCACACACTCTCACACACAGATAAAGATGCGTCGCGCTTCCGCGGCGCCCCGCGGCGCCCCGCGGCCGGCCCTGACCTCGTTCATTCCAACCGCAGCGACAGGTGTGAGGCCGTGGCTCCGCCCCCCCTCCTCTTCACATGAAAGTTTCCTATTTGGGGTGAACCTGAGGCCCCTCCCCCTGCGATGTCTCTGCAGATATTCATGCACGTGCGGCTGGTTCCTATTGGAGCCCAGGCAGGGATTCCACGTCTCCCTTAAAGACACTTTGGCAGGACACCTGGGCCCTTTTAGCTCCGGGGGCGTGTAATCCGGTTATTAGTAATGGGATGGGCTCCGTTAAGCACCGGGGAGCCGTGTGCGGCGCTGCTTTGTGTTCTGCTCCAAAACCTTACCTGAGGCCACAGATCAGTGCGTCTGCCCGGAGACCAGCGGTGGCTTTAAACAGCTCAGGGCCGGGTCCAAACCACCTCAGCGGCGGGCCGCCACACGCAGGAAGTAGATTAGCCCGAAACACCCGTCGTCTCAAACGGATTAAAGAAACCGAAACAATGGCTGCGGCTCCAGCTTTAAGACAGAGGACATTAAGACGGACGTGTCCTCCTTTTCCTTGGCTTCAGCTTGAATCATGACTCTGTATCATCCTGCCTGGTTTATCTGCATATGATGATTATACAGTTATTCTTTCATCAAGCACCGTGACGTTTCGAAATAATAATAATTTAAAAAAAAAAAAGGCTAAAAGATAGTGAGAAAAGAAACATTTTCAGGAGACGACACTTTGGACATAGTATTTATTTCAGTCGTAAAAGTTTATAACAACTTCTGGATAACATAAACATGAAAACAAAAAAAAATAAAACACATGAATACACATTTGTTTAAATCTCAACCCAGTTTGATAAAATTAGAATTCATAAAAGCAGTTTTGAAAAAATAAAAATAACAAAGTCACAGGAAAATATTTCTCCCCCTCCTCTCAGACAGCTCGTGCAGACTTACAGTACATCAGGGTCGCGCCGCGTCACGCGGACACCTGATTCAAAATGGCGCCTGCGTTTCAACAGCGTCCACAGCGAACGCTTCGACCAGTTTTTGGAGAAAGGCTCAAAGTCAGCCGCAGTGGATTTGAAGGATTTGGGTGGAGAACGAGGCGCCTGAGAAAACTCAGAGCCCCGATCCCCAGCGAAGCCCAGCACCTGGAAATGTTTTTAGAGAAAAGTCAAGAACAAAAAAAAACACATTGTTTTTTTTTCCCGGTCGAGGAGCCAAACAAAATGACATTTGAATCCTTTCTCGCGAAAAAATATCTGTAACATTCCCCAATCATTAGACTACCTACAAGCAAATCCCCTTTATTTCAGTTCAACATTTATTAATTCTACAAATCGAATACAAAAGGTTTAAGCGATTGGCATCGTTAATATCATACAAAAAAAAAAATTAGGTTTGAGGGAAATCGGTTCAGTCTGTGCTCAGTAGTTAGCTTTACTTTCCGGTGAAATGCGAGACCTCGGTTGAAAACGGTGAACAATCTCCCCACAGCCAAATAAAGTTTATATACCTTTGAATCCTCTTTTTTCAAATATATATTTATTATATATTTATATATATATAAAATACTGTTTTCATTCATAAAAGCCTTTGTACAATATCTGAGTTTGTGTGTGTGTGTGTGAGCAGTGAGGTGTGTGCGTAAGTGTGTGTGTGTGTGTGTGTGTGTGCGCTAAAAAGAACCTGGAGAATCCATCACAAACAGCTGGTACTGACTGAAGACCTAACACACTAACAACAACAGGTGTTTTACACAATATACACATTTTATTACTTACAAAAAAGGTAAGAAAAGGAAGGCGAAGGCCGACGGTTAGCAGGCGCCCTAGCGGGGTTAGTACCACCGAGTGTAACGTCATGCGTCAGGACCACGACGGAGAAAGAGAGAGAGCGAGGAGGAAGAAGAAGAAGAGGAGCGAGTTGTAAAGAGTCTCGTGAAGGAAAGCTGGTCGTCAGTGCATCTCATCACGGATGTCCCGAAGTCAAAAAGTGCCCATTTTGGTAACCATCCAGTCCTCGGCGATTAAACAGAATCGGCCAAAGCACTTTCTGTGGAAACTGGTGAACAGAATCACATTTGTTTTTTCTTTTTTTTTTTCAGGAGAGAAGTCAGAGGAAAGAGCGAAGAAGGGAGAACAATGAGGAAAAAAAAAAAAAAAAAAAAAAAAAACATTTCCTCGTCACGTCATGGCACCGTGTAGCGGATCTTTGTCTGCTCTCGTTCTGAGGTACTTCTTTAGAAAAACAGAGACTGAATGGAAGATTTATTTACGTCAGGTTTTTCTTTTTTTTAAGCTGTGTCGCACAGTAGCACCATTGTTTAAGTTGAAGGTGTTTTTTTTTTTTTTTTTTTTTTTTTTTTTTGTGGGGTTTTTGTTTTTCCCCCGGAAGACAATGCACCATTGGAATTCCATCATGTCGCCATGGTGACCACCCCCCCTACCGCTACTTGTCCCCCATCATCCAATCATTAATTGCTAATGACTGGGCGTCCCCCCCCCCCTCCAGGCAGCAGCGGGCTCGTTGCCGTGTGCCGTTACGTCCTCTTCATGCAGACCACGCAGCGGCTGACGCGCGTCCGTAGGTTCCCCGCCTTCAGAGTCTCTGACTGCGGCTTCCTGTTCGGGGTCAAAGGTGAGAGGCGTTTAATACAGACGGATACGCGCCCGTCTCTTGTGGGTGCGTGTGTGTCTGTACCTGAACATCTCAGACGGCTCCACGGTGGCCAGCCAGAAGGAGTAGGAGTTGCCGTAGTAGTTGCAGGTGCCGCTGCCGTGGCACTCGATGAAGGGAGCGCTGCGGAACTCCTCCAGGCAGGAGCCGGGCGAGGCCAGGGCCTGGCCGGAGCCCTCCGCGCCTGCGCTGGTGTGCTGGGGGACGACAGGGAGGACAGAGGTCATGTGTTGGACCGCGAGGACAGCGTTAGGTGCGTTTGTCCTCAGAGGGAGCTTCAGGTCGTACCATCATGAAGGAGTATCCGATCCACAGAGCCTCCCAGTTCCCTGGGCACGATGGGATCTGGATGGTCTGACTGTGCACTGCGATCACCATGGCTGGAGCTTCACACACTGCACACCTACACACACACACACAGATGTCAGTAACACCTCCTCCCTCCTCCCTCCTCCCTCGCTCCGCCCGGCCCGGACCTACCTGCTGATGAAAGGCTTGATGCTCTCCCCCCGCAGCGGGTCCATGGACATGGGCATGGGCTCGGGCGTGGACAGCCAGTAGGAGTAGTCGTTCCTGGAGGCGAAGTTGCAGACGTTGTTGATGTTGCAGAACATGAAGGGCATGGTGCTGAACCTGCGGAGGCAGCTGCCCGCCGTGCCTGGGGGGGCGAGGGGGAGAAGGAGGCGTGAGCAAACCAGGGCGCGACGTCTCAGAGCCGGTTTAAAAAGCAACCATCCTTCGTACCCAGGTCCTGCCCGTGCGCCCTCTCGTTGCCCTGCACGTACAGCAGCGAGTAGCCGTCGTAGATGTTGCTCGTCCCGTCGGGGCAGAGCGGCACGTCCTGACCCTGGCTGTGCCGGGTGATGAGGAAGCCGTGGGCCGCAGAGGCCGTTCCCGGGAGGCCGGGCTGACCCTGTGGACCGTCCGAACCAGGGGGGCCGGGGTAGCCTCGCTGACCTGAGACCACAGGACAGGTGTCACCTCTGATCACAACCTCCGAGGGTTCGTCATAAAATGATTTGATGATAGACTGAGCTCTACGCACCAGGCTGACCGGCGGGTCCTGGGTCTCCTTTCTTGCCGGGTGCCCCGCTGAAGCCGGGGGGGCCCTCGGTTCCAGGTTCTCCGGGGATGCCAGGTGCACCTGACAACAGTTTGAACAAGATGTTGATCTGAAGCTTGATGAACCATGTGTCTGTTATTCTTCTCTTCAGGTCCCATCAGAGGGCCCACATCGACCCACCTGGGGCCCCGTCGCGTCCAGAAGAACCAGGCAGTCCCCGGCCTCCTTGCAGGCCCGGAGGTCCAGGGGGTCCTCGCTCTCCCTTCACCACGATGGGGGCCGGCGGTATGCCAGGGTCACCGGGGGGCCCTGGAGAGCCAGCGTGGCAGAAGGTGAGTCATTCTGAAAAGACTGCGGCAGAGTCTGATCTGCTGTAACTCACCGATGGGTCCAACGTCTCCGGGGTCTCCAGGCAGACCGTTAGCGCCGCTGATTCCTGGCTCTCCCTTGGGTCCTGTCAAAAAACGCAAGTCAGAGAAAAACTCCCTGAATTTTTAGACGCAGGAGGAAAACGCTGTTGGAGGATTGACGACTAACCGGGGAACCCAGGGACGCCGGGCAGGCCGATGTCTCCCTTTATACCAATGGAGCCAGGAAGACCAGAGGTACCCTGGGAAGAGAGGGGACGGTTCCGTCAACACAGGTAATGGTTTCAAATAAGACAGAAGTGTACTGTGACGATCTTACCGGGAATCCTGGAACTCCAGACTCTCCCTTCTGTCCAGTGAAGCCTGGCTGGCCGGGAGCGCCGGGAATACCCTTCTCCCCCTTAATGCCGCCACTTCCTGCAGGTCCGCGGGGACCCTGAGGGCCGCCGGGTCCTTCAGACGCAAACAGTTCAAAGGTCACGTACAGTTTGATTCAAGAGAGAAAACAACTTTTCTTCAGTTCGATAGCAGGAATTAGTTCAAGACTAAACGGATCTTAGAGTCTTTACGAGGAAACAAATGATGGAGACACACAATAAAACACAGCAGGACATTCGTCATCCATCACCGGCCTGTAAACATCACATTAGAATAACGACACACAGCTGATTCTCCCAGAGGAAGAAAGAGATGAATGAAATGGACATTTTCTTGTTCTCACATGGACTCAGTCGGACATTCTCCAAACAAGTTCATTCCCAGTAAATAGACACCGCCCTGAAATTCCATTTCACATTCATTTTTCCAACCAAGCACAAGAAACATTCAAACCCCGTCGAAAAGTTAAAATAAAAAAAAAAATTAAAAAAAGAACCAATCAAACCACTGGAGTCTAACCTGGAGGACCTAGGGTTCCCAGAATTCCCGGGTAAAGCGAAGGCGGGTTGAGATCATGGGGCAAAAGAAAGAAGAGCTGGTTTAGACAGAGACAGTCACAGATATGCTGCCGCAGACGGCTGCACATACTTCAGCCCATTTGACTCTTTAAAGGTGCAGTGTGTAAGATTCCCATCTACAGAGGAGGTCAGCAGATCCTACACACTGAGCCTTTCAACTCCTTTGATTGTAATATTCCATAAATAGCTAAAGCTTATGTATACTAAAAAGAATAAGTTAAAACAATAATTTACGGTGTTTCAGGTGAGTTAGTTCTTTGTGTGTGTTCATGTGTAAAACAATGTGCAGATCACAAATGTAAACATGCTGATTGTCAAATCTGGGGTGTGTTATACATATATATATATGTATAGAATTCATTTGTATGGTGTCATCATAAAGCAGAGAAGTTCTTACTTGTTAAAGTGCGTTACTCTAGCGTCAGTGTGCATGGAAAGTGAGAAGACGACAGTTACTCAGGGTGAAACGTAGAAAGAGCAGTTGTTCTTTTTTCCCAGTGGATCAGACAGAGAGATTGAACTCGTGCAGTAAGAGTCTGGACGCCGTTTATCTGACCTGCGGGACCTGCGTCGACCGGACGCACCAGGCATCACGCCAAGGGGCGGGGCCACGCCATGAGTGGGCGGGGGCAGACCACAGAAAACAAATATGTCATCGCGTCAACATTCTGAGGGGTTGTGCTTCAGAGCGTGACACAGCGCCATCTTGTGGTCAGAGCTGGAACTGAATCCTTCAATTCACACTCAGCTCTGAACATTAATTATAATTTGATTCAAATATTATTATTATACTAAGAATCAATATAGTTAATTCATATTAAATACATAGAATTTATCAATAGAATGTATTATTTATTTTTCCAGCTCCCAGCACTGTGTCAGCTTGGATTCATTGTGTGTGTGTGTGTGTGTGTGTTGGGACAAACAGTGCCCATGCAGATGATTGGTGGATCACACTCGGAGCAGAGCCAGACACATTCTCACAGTCCTCACAACCATTTTAATTATTTTTTTATTTTTGAAATAATTTCAGCTCAAATAAAAGGTTTTGTGAGTTTGTGTCTGACTCGGCTGTTTCAGACCAACGTTCTTTAAAAACGATCACACGTGACCACAAACACTGGACACACACACAGCGGGGACGTCGGGGCTGTGGAGAGATGAGGTGATTACAGACTCTCCCGCTCTGGGAGGAAAGGTCAAAGTGGTGAGGACACGTGTGGACGGACGGATGGGTGGATGAAGACATGAGGATGAGATGTCATGCTCTTTTCGGGAGTGTGGTCGAACCCCCTGTGACAAACAGTGATTTCCTCCGGGGAAGGGGTGCGTGGGAAACGTGTCGTGGCCAGTGAGCCGACAGTGATTGGTGCAACAACATCACATGCAAATCAACAACACGGATGGAAGCATTCACGATTCAAAGTGCACTTTCTGCCGTGTCCTGCCTGGTCCCCACTAAACCGATCTGTCTCCAGTAATGTTTGGGATTTAAATTCAGATTTCAGCCGGGTTCATATCTTGTATTTTTCCCTCGGCCACTGAGCGAGTGGTGGAAATCAAACCATGACAGATCCAATAGTGTTCAGGAAACCAGGTAGCGACCTCCGGCAGTACACGTGATGACGTGTAACCGTGTGCTTTACCTGCTCGTCCAGGAGGTCCAGGGGGGCCTTGGAGACCTTTGGGGCCCTGCACAGCCAGTCCAGGAGGACCAGGAGGACCAATGTTTCCTGAAGGACCAGGGGAACCAGGGAAGCCAGCTTCTCCTTTCGGGCCGGGGAACCCGGGGCTGCCAGAGGGGCCGGGAAGACCTGGGTCTCCCTTCGCACCTGAGCAGAGAGGGGAGAGGTGGTTGCTGAATATCAGTGCACCGACCGTGATCTACATCGAAAAATCTAGAAACAGTGGGTAAGAACTGACCTGGCAACCCTGGAAGCCCAGCAGGCCCGGGGCCACCGAAACCAGGAAGCCCTGGAGCAGAAATGAATCAGAGGTGAAATTGATCAAATCCAAAAAGTGTGTTTACTGCATTTGATTCCAAACAAAATGGCGAGTGACTTACCAGGCTCTCCTTTGACTCCAGCCGGTCCTGGGATTCCATCACGACCTGCCTGACCCTTGTCTCCTGGAAAGCCTGGGCCTCCAGGTCGGCCAGGCTCACCTGGTCTACCTGGTGACCCGGTGAGACCCGGGGAGCCGGGAGCGCCGTCAAGACCCTTCGGACCTGGGATACCAGGAGCCCCTAAGGAAGAGGTGGACAGTGAAAGGGTGAGTCTTTACTCTTTCTTCGATATTAATTGACGTCTGAGGATCTCGTTAACTTACCTTGGAATCCTGGGAGGCCGGGATCACCTTTAGCACCTGGACCTCCAGGCAATCCTGGGAGACCGGATGATCCTGGAGTTCCTTTGAGTCCTGGACTTCCTGGGAACCCTGGCTGACCTGGCTCGCCCTTGATTCCAGCCTGTCCTGGTGGTCCAACTCCAGCAGAACCCGGTTCACCTTTGGCTCCGGGGAAACCTGGCGCTCCTGGCTGTCCTGGGCCTCCTGGCCGCCCCGACAGACCCGGCAGACCCTTCTGACCCGCAGGTCCTGGTGAGTGCAGCAACAGCATTTATTTACACTTTACGTATTTCAACATTCAGCCCTGATTCAGGAGGGAATTTAACAAATATCCAGCAAACAAAAGAAAGAGACATCAAACGCACCAGGGAATCCCATTTCTCCCATGCTGCCTTTTGGTCCTGGAGCTCCAGGTCCTCCAGGGCCTCCTGAGAATCCAGGATCTCCCTTTGGACCTGCACAGGATGAAAGTGGCATGTTAGAGATTTCTGTGTGTGTGTGTGTGTGTGTGTGTGTGTGTGTGTGTGTGTTGAAGTCAATACGACACCTGGCGGTCCGGGGAGTCCGGGGCGACCATCTGACCCTGGAACTCCTGGGTCTCCAGGGAGACCACTGATACCTTTCTGCCCTGGAAACCCTGGTCCACCTGTGGAACACACGACAACACACAGTGATGTAAATTTGGGTTGTGTCACGTTTCTCCCGTGACCTCAGAGCGAAGGTGTCCTCAGCTCTACCTGGAAGTCCCGCCTCTCCTTTGTTTCCCTTTATGGCTGCTCCTGTCACGGTGGGACCTGGGGGTCCAGACACACCGGGGTCCCCCCTCTCTCCTTTAATGCCACCACCACCGGGAGAGCCGTCTCTGCCAGAGAACCCAGGTTCACCTACAGGAAGAGCATTTGAATGAACACACGTTCTCTTTAATAGATTAAACAACAAGAGTAGAGATTTTATATAACCTGAGCAATTAACTTTCATAACATCTCTGTGTGTGTGTGTGTGTGTGCTTCATACCTTTAGGTCCAGGAGCACCAGGTCCTCCTGGGCCTCCGGGTCCTCCAGAGGGTCCAGGGGATCCCATGGGACCCATGTCACCTTTCTGACCTGCAGCCGAGAGAGAGAGAAGCATGAACACAAAGGATAGCTTAACCAGCTACTCAGTATTGCTTATTGATATAAAACCAAACGTCACCTGGCAGTCCGGGCAGGCCGTCTCGTCCAGGCCCTCCAGGGGGTCCTGGTGTTCCAACTGGTCCTGGAGAACCTGGGAAACCTGGACTTCCTCTTTCTCCTGGCAAACCTGGGATGTCCAGACCCGGAGGACCAGGGTCACCTTTTGCTCCGTTTGATCCGGGGAACCCTGCGGCAGTGACAGAAAGATTTCAGCTCCTGGATCTGGAAATGTTTTCACACTCGGCCCTCGTGAGGTTCTTCAAGGCAATGCATCTCACCTGGTGGCCCCATTGGGCCTGGAGGTCCGGCGGGGCCTGGGGTCCCCAGTGAGCCGATGGAGGGGGGTCCAGGTGGGCCACGAGCTCCAGGGACACCGGATAAACCGGGCTCGCCTGGAAAGGGAGAGGAGGATTCAGCTTTGTTGTGCACGTGTCCCATCAGAACCATGGCGTGAACACCAGCACTGCTGAATACCTTTGCCTCCTGGGGCGCCATCGAATCCAGATCTTCCCGGGGAACCAGGGCTCCCTGGGAAACCAGGATCTCCCTTTGGTCCGGGGAAACCTTTAGAACCAGGAACTCCAGGTAAACCGGCTGGGCCGGGAAGTCCGAAGCCGGGTTCCCCCTGGTGCACACACAACATGAGCGTTTAGAAGGTCCGCCCTGGAGAACATAACCCTAGGTCCAGCTCCTCAAACACACTCCTCAGTTTAGTTTTTTTGTCATTTGCATCTTTGATTTTGTTGATATATAAATATTTTTCTTTTTGTCCAGTTGCACTGACCTTGGCTCCAGGAATTCCAGGCTGGCCGGGGAGTCCGTCAACTCCTGGTCTGCCTGGTCCTCCAGGAGATCCTGGCTGACCGGGGATACCTGGGAATCCTGGAGGAGGAAAGAACCCAGGGTGGGTGAGGAGGTGGACTGACTGCAGCAGAAGGACTGACTGCTGATGTCCCTACCTTTAGATCCTGGGGGTCCAGGAAGTCCGATGCCAGGGAGGCCAGGCTCACCCTTCACTCCAGGTAAACCAGGGAAACCAGGCTGTCCGAACTGACCTGGTTCACCTGAGAACAGAGGATTCAAAAAGCAAAGCCCATGAGACAACGACTACATGCTGCTCTCCTGTGCACGTAGCGTGTGACAAATGAACGACCTATACCTGGTGCACCAGGCAGTCCAGGCTCTCCATCCTGTCCTCTGGGTCCAGGTAAACCCTTCTCCGCCACTGTCAGGCCGGGTTCACCTTTAGCACCTGCACGGTGAGAGATGGCCGAGGTCAAAGGTCAGAGAATTGATTTGTGTTCACTGTTGTTCAAAAGTGCCGTCCTCATTGAAGCGTCTTTGAGCAAGGCACTGTCCAAATCATAGAAGGAAGCAGAGTCCCTTTCCTATCAGGATCACCGCAGGATAAATCTGAAGTGATGCTCTTACCAGGAGAACCAGGAACTCCAGGTCTCCCAGAGACGCCCTGGGCACCCTTTTCTCCTGTAGGTCCTTGAGGTCCAAAGCCGGGGGCCCCTGGCGGACCCCTGTCTCCAGGACTACCAGGAGTACCTGGCACACCAGGGAGCCCTCGCTCTCCCTTTACCAGCAGAGAGCCCTACCACAGACAGCCGCAGGCACGTTAGTGATCAAATGATCCAGGAACTGACCAATGCATCTGAATATTGGAAAGAAAAGGGCACCTACAGAAGACCCTTTAGGCCCCGGGGCTCCAGGTGCTCCATCACGACCAGGTCGACCATCCAGGCCGGGAAGGCCGGGGGGTCCTGGGAAGCCAGTGTCCCCCTTCTCTCCCCGTACACCAGTGACTGAGATGGCCTCACCTGGATCACCTTTCTCTCCGGGGAATCCTGGGGAACCCTGAGGGCCTGGAGGACCCTGGAACCACAAGGATGAGACAATAATTCCACAGCTTGTTCGTATCTTAGGTTTGACATTTAAGGAAAGAGAAAACCACTCACGGGTACTCCGGCACTTCCAGAATTTCCTGGATATCCTCTGTCTCCTTTCAAACCCGGGGCTCCAGGACTTCCTGAAGAAAAGGAATAAGAGTTCTAGATTACTCATCGGGAGACACACATTTATTTACATCATTTGAAAATTCACTAGTTTAAAATTGAAAAGAAACAACCAGAACAAAAGAAGAAAATGATCAACTAAGGATCAATAACAACATCAAGGAATATAATATAACTTATAGTATAATAATATGTTCTACACACTGACATGCAGTAACTAGCACTAGTAGAACTAAACTGAATAGTTCTACAAAAAACAATCAGATGACAACTTCCTGCCCAGACGCTGTCTATTTCCTCTTTTATTTTGAAATGCCTTTGTTTTGATGGCTGCCTTCCTGTCGTTCCACCTGCAGCTCCGTGTGTGAATCAGTGTGAGTTTTGTTGGTTTTAAATCATCAAACTGAATCTCCTGCACATTTTAAACCAACAACTACGACTTAGCAACGTGTTTAACTGTTTAACATGTTTAACAGAAACCTAGTGTTTGTGATTTAGCGTCTAGAAGAGTTAACGTCTGACCCCTGACCTACAGTGAGTAACTGTTACTGCTCCATGTATGAATCAAGTTGTGGGGTCTTACCTGGGAATCCAGGGGGTCCGGGGGGCCCTTGGGCTCCTGGGATCGAGCTGGTGCCGGTGAAGCAGTTCACGCAGGTTTCACCCTTTTCACCTGAAACGACGCGAGGTCATCAGGGCGGTCCTACGCTGTTTAGCGCGTCTCTCCCGCGTCTTTCTCCTGTCTCACCTTTCTGTCCCGTGTCTCCGGGGTAGCCTCTCTCTCCCTGTGGACCAGGGAGCCCGGGTTCCCCTGTGATGCAGTTTTGTGAGCTGGAAAAGCCTGGAGGTCCAGGGGGCCCCTGTGGTCCTGGGCTTCCAGGAGCTCCAGATCGTCCTGGGGGTCCAGGTAAAGACAGCCCCGGAGCGCCGCCGTCTCCCTTCTGACCTCTCTCGCCGGGGTAACCGGGAGGTCCAGGTTGACCGCTGCCACCGACGGCTGGAAGCCCTGGTGCTCCCGGTGGTCCGGTTAAACCTTAAAACAGGGGTGGGGGGGGACGTGTTTAATCTTGTCGGCCTGACACTTTCTCTTTATATTGTCGACTCATTTCATACCTGAGGGTCCTCGATCTCCTTTGAGTCCAGGGGATCCGGGGTATCCGGGCTCACCTTTCGGTCCGACTCGACCGCCCGTCTGCCCACCAATCACCTTTTAGTGCCAAAAACAAACAGAAATTAATTAGAAAATACTGTAAATCGTCATATTAACTTATGCAATTCTGAATATTATAATTTGAATCTTAAATATTAAGATTTCTTGAGAACTTAAATGAGTGTGCTTGAGCCATCTGCTGGACAGACAGGAGTGTGTGGTGCACGTGGCTCTTATGGTGAAAGTGCCTGGCTCAAGAGCTCTCTGATGATTAAAAGGAAAGTACGCACCAATCCTGGTGGGCCAGAGAATCCACGCTCTCCCTTCAGGCCCTGAACGGAACATCAACATGTTCAAAATTAAACACGGATAAAGGAATGAATTGGTTCCAAACGTAAACAGACGGTTAGAACCGTACTCTCTCGCCGTCTCTGCCGGCAGGACCTGGCAGGCCGGGCTCTCCTTTGCCTCCCTGAGACAGCAGGAACAGAGAGGTGGACATTTGAGTAACTGACATCAGTTAAATATTTGTTTTTAATCGAAATGAATCTTGTGGGGTGTTTGGCAGCACTCACGGGGAACCCTGGAGGGCCGGGGTCGCCATCTTTGCCTGGTTTACCCTGAAGGGGGACAGAAGTGACGAGTCATGGTTTGTCATCAGTTTGATGTGTGCGTGCGTGTTTGTTTGTGCACTCACTCGTTTGCCGGCCTCTCCGGGTTCGCCCTTGTTTCCCTTCTGTCCACCTGAGGGGCCCTGCCAGCACACACACACAGCTCCCGTCAGCCACTGATTCAAGCATCAACGCATCCATTCTCTGATCTGCTTTTAATTTTTTTATACAGATACTCACGGGAGGGCCTGGATAACCGGGGTCGCCTGGAAGTCCGGGAAGTCCTGGGTCGCCCTGCAGAGAAAACACGCCGGGGACGAAAGGTGAATTCACAGTTCAGAGCTCCTTTGATCTTTAAGAGCTTATTTATAATGTGACGGTCGAATCCGGTGAACTTCAGGCTTTCAGTAACAAATAAAAAAACAGACTTTCACTAAATGATGTCAAATAATTACAGGGTACACATTTTATTTGGTGCAAAATGAATCCAGACTAAAGTTGGTGTTGAGTCTCTGCTGACATCATGTGGCCAAAGTGGGTGTTGCAGCCTGTTCCTGCTTCATGTTGAAAGCATTTTGATCTGACATGACTGTGCTTCATTTACAGCTTCATTTTCTCTGTATGCTTTGCTCCAGGTTGGGATCTCATTGCTGTTTTTTAATGTTTCATATCTGTCCTGTTGTTGAAGTGTGGATCTAAACTCCAGTGATGGAGTCTAGAGCCTCAGGGTCGGGGCCGTGGCGTCACCTTGTCTCCTCTCTGGATCTCCGTCTCTGGAGGCCTCTTCTGTTCTCCCACCTGCCCTGGAGGGCCAGCGGGTCCTTGCAAACCTGGTTCTCCCTGTGTTCACACACACACAAACTGTTAAATCAGATCCAGGGACAGTGGACGGACGAGAACTTTGAAGGTCAGACTTTACCTTCTCTCCTTTGGGTCCTTGGAAGTTCAAACCCATGTTTCCCTGCAGAGAAGAAGCAGACACGCGTCTTGGTGGAGAGTTTGATTTTTATGGAATGAGAAGATGAAGAAGAACAAGAAGAAATCATCTCACCTTGGGTCCCGGAGGACCGGGAGGACCTGGACGACCCTGAAAAACAGCGGAATCCATTTACGTCACCGTCTTCACACAAAACGCTGTTAATGAACCGGAGCTGGAAACTGAGCTTTACCTCGTAACCTCTGGGTCCTGGGGGCCCGACTGGACCTGATAGACCTGGGGGCCCCGGGGAGCCCTGTCATGTGACCAGAGACACAGGATGAGTGGGAGGAAACATCAACTTTAAATATCTAAAGCTCCAGAGGACGACTTACAGGAACTCCTGGTAATCCCGGTAACCCCACAGCTCCAGTTTCTCCAAATCGATTGGTGGAGATCACGTCTCCTGGATCTCCCTGTGGGCCAAGAGTGAAACTTCTCAAGACACCGGACAGATGTTTAATTTCTGAGCAGAAACGATCGTGTTTCTGAGACTGTGACTGACCTTTGGTCCTGGCAGACCTGGTGGTCCCTGTGACAGAGCGAAGAAGAAGAAGAAGAAACGCCTTCAGAGAAAAGATGGACACCAGAGACTCTGCTGGTTTCTGTGAGCGACTGGTCCGTGACTCACCATCACACCCGGCTGTCCTGGGATCCCTCCACTTCCTGGGAAACCCCGTTCACCCTGCACAGCACAGGAACAGGAAGTTGATGCGTGACTTTACAAACGAGGTCAGTCCATGTTTTACATTTATTGTCACGTGATGTTTAAAATACCTTTGTTCCGTTGCATCCTGCCACTCCCCTAGGGCCCGGAGGTCCGTCGTGACCCGGCAGACCCTGATGAGCACAAAGTAAATGTCAGGTCCAGACGTCTTGTTTTTATCAGAGGAAGGAAAGGATTGTGGGAAACTCACCGGGATTCCTGGTGTTCCTGGAAACCCTGGCATTCCTGGAGGCCCCTGGTCAAAAGAGAATATTCCAAGTCATAATTATCGTATTGTTTTATGAAGACTCGGTTAAAGAGTAAAAACTATTTCTGATGTGGGGAAATGGGGACATCTGCTGGTCAGAAGAGGACACTACAGCCCAGGCTTTTCATTTTCAGGAAAATTCCAAATCTAAAGATAAAAATATGATGTTCTTACTCTGATTCCTTTTGGACCACCTGGTCCTGGAGGTCCGTCAGTGCCCTGAGAAACACACACACACACACACACACACACACACACACACACACACACACATTATTAACTGGACCCAATAATGATAATTGAACCAAATTAAATGTTTATGGATGACCCCCCCTCCTTCAAATACCTTCTCTCCTCTTTCTCCCACCGGCCCCTCAGGTCCAGGGAACCCGGGGACCCCTGGCTGTCCGGTGAGACCTGGGAAACCCCGGTCGCCCTGACACACGATGACACAGCAGGTGAGTGTGATTCTTATGTTCACAGAAACATGTTGAACTGTGTCTTCACATCCACGCCATAATTATTATATAATAATAATAATGTTTCACTGGAATAGGTGTTTGTGTTCAACGTGTCGAGTTGTGCGTACTTTCTCTCCTTTCGCTGTCGTGCATTGACATTTGGGTGTCGTACATCCCTGGCACGCCTGTGGGGAAACAAGACACAGACCCGTTTAAGATATTTATATTCGATCTCAGCTTCAAAACAAACCATGAGCCAGACATCAGAACATTTTTTTTTCGTGTCCGTCCGTGTCTGGACGTCTGTGTGCAGCCATAGCTGTCACCAGCAGGGGGTGCTCTCGGACAACACTGAGCACCCTGCGTGGCTTCTTCCCACAGTCGACCTGAAGTCTGTGGATTCCCACAAAGCTTGTTTGGTGAGGAAAAGGCAGGTGCAAGGTCAGGAGCTCACCGCAAACAAACCCACGATCCCACAATGCTTCACTCCCCCCCACCCCCCCAGGGTAAACAATAAACCAGAGGAGACGCTGCAGGGGAGGTGCAGAGAGGGAGGAGGCGACGGAGGAGCTGGTCGATGGGAAGACAGCAGGGATGGAGGGAGGGAGGGAGGAGGAGTGCCAAGCCGTTGATTAACTTTTCCCATGCCTGTTGACACAGTGAATGCCAGACGGGCATCGGCTGCACGCATGCCAGGCAGCCGGGCTGTGAGAAAGACGCAGAGAGACAGAGCGAGGACGGACGGGCGGGACCGTCAGCGTTTTCAACAGTGTCCACGTGTGAGTCCGGGGTTTATCACCTCTGTTATCGACACACTCGCATGAGGAATCAGCAGATTCTCACGTTCTCAAGAGTGGAACTGGTGAAGCTGGTGTTTCACATTCCCTCAGATAATAATAATAATAATAATAACATCTGACATCTCCAGTGTCAGGAAATGACATCAGGAGCAGTTTTGGATTCAAAGACACACAGAAGGCCAACGCAAACTGGACCAGAGGGAAGAGGGGCTACACACACACACACACACACACACATGCCTGAATAACAGGGTGTGTGTGTGTGTGTGTTTGTTTCTGGAGGTGTTTTTACAAGCCCTGGATCTCCAGATTAGTCTCTGGTCTGGTTCAGCTCAATGCCGTCTGCTCTCCCACGCCCAGGCCTGCAGCGCACACTCTTTTTTTTTTCCCTCCTCCGTCACTCAAACTCCTCGTCCCTCTGTTGTTCTCCTCACAAACCTCCTCCCTCTCCTCCTGCTCGGCTCTCGCACTCATCCAGAGAACCCCGCCGCAGCTCGTTTGCTCCTGACCGCGACGTTCAATGACGTCATGTGGTGACATCGCGATGACGTCATCCCCGATCCTAAATGAACTGTTGGGACGAGGTTTAAAAACTCTGCAGTGTTAGAATCCTCTCTCCCCCCTCTCCTCACCCCTGCAGCACTGACGGGGCATGTAATCCACTTAGAGAGGTCAGTGAGCTGCAGATATTTGCTCCCTGTGCCTGTGCGCTCCTCTCTCTCTCTCTCTCCCTCCTACACTACGCTCCCCACTTTCTCTTTGCCGTCACCCAAAGCGACCAGGCCGCGGCGCCGACACCTGAATCGAACCCATCACCTGTTACTTGGCGGTGGAGGGAGCTGCAGCGCTCTCTGCTGGCAAGAGGCGCAAACAGCAAAGGCCCCAAAGAGTTTCACTAAAACGATTCAAAGGAGAGAATCATACGGGGGGGGGCAGGTGAGGAGGGGGAGCGAGCGGAAGGCATGCACCCGGGGATTAGACTGGCGAGACTGGAATTCCCCTGCTCATCACAGACTGATGATTAGACACACACACGTATACATTATGAACACAAAGGCTCTTATAGGCCGAGCACGCTGACACACAGCTAACAAACAGCTAATAGCTTCTGTTTCCCAACGCTGATCGCAGCTCAGCAGCCGGGGGCCGCGTGTGTTGATCCTCTTCTGCTGAGTGGCGCTCCGGGCTCCAGGCCGCTGCGTCACTCTGCTGATCCCTTTCATCGCCGCTGGACTTTGGCTACTTCAAGGCCACTCTGGCTACCCCCGGGGGGCCGCGACCGGGCCAAATATTTTCACTCGGGCAGCGTGTGTTTTCACTCACTGGAACAGGAAGGGCCCCCCTCACCAACCCACCTTCACTGGTGTACCCCAAGCCCCCCCCCCCCCCCCCCCCCCCCCCTCCCCTGTGTGACCTCTGTGACCTCTGTGACCTCCCACTGACAGACACCTGCAGGGGGAGCCACCTCCACAACTGGGTCAGATTAGAAAGTAAATCAATCCTGTTTTCCCTGAGAGGAAGCGTAAACACATCAACATGCACTTCCTGTTGATGTTGTTCAGCTCTGTGTGAATCGTTTACATAAAACTTTAAAAATCCGCTTTGTTGCACCAGATGTGGGTCTTGTGGGGTTGAATTCCAACCCCACCCTGTCGCCCACACCTGGCCCCGCCCCTCCCCAGCCTCGCACAGGTTGAGACGCGTCGCGCTGCTCTTCCTCTCTCTGCAGCAACACGCGGTACATCACCGCCTGGCGCTGAGCCGCGACGCCACAGGCAACGAGAAATTAGAGAGGGGAGCGGCAGCAGGCCGGCTGAATACCTGGATACATGTGGCCTGGGGAGACAGACTGAGGAGAGAGAGGGAGGAGAGCGGGGGCGGGGCTGACGGAAGTAGAGAAAAGTTGAAAAGAAGTTAAGGAGGTGACAAAGACAGAGGATCGAGGGATGTGATTCGAGTCTTTTCCTCTTCATTATTATTATTAAATCCAATAAAAATTAGTTAGAGAACTTGACTGTGCACTGGTGACATCATCGCGCTGCTCTGATATTTCTCCGTTGTCTCCATCAAAACCAAAAACTCTGCAGGCCTGTCCACATACTTTTGACCACAGTACTTTGGCCCAGTTCCACGTCTTCTCCACACGAGGGCGCTAAGGAGGCGGGTTCAGATTGACCTTGAATTGAAGCTTTAACGCTCAAACCAAAAATTCAGGTAAATTAAAACTTCCTCCTCTGCAGAGAAACTGTTTCCTCACATCATCATCATCATCATCATGTGTTTTTATTGATTCGGTTCCTCGCCACAGAACGTGCTCCCTCTCGCTCCCTCTCGCTCCTCCTGCTCCTCGTGTCTGAGCTGATCTCTGCAGGAGCCTGCAGCGACCTGCCTCCTGCATTTCTCCTCCGCGTCCTCGCCAACACTGATGAGCCGCAACCAGTCCCTGTCCCCTGTCCTCAAGTAGAGGTGTCTTTTTGTCACCTCTCCATCACTCTCACCCTCTCCTCCTCCTCCTCCTCTTCCTCCTCTCTCTGTGACAGATGTCTGATATTTCCCGTTGTTCTGGCCAGTGGGGGACTGTTTGTCCAGAGGAGATGAGGAATGCACACACACACACACACACACACACACACACTTAAATACAATCAAAGCCTCATACTTCAAATATCAATCTGAATTGCCCTGTCCTGACAAAAAAACACAATAAACCTAAAAGCAAATACAAGTAAGCTTCTGTCTTGCTGTTACACACACACACACACACACACTCTCTCTCTCTCTCTCTCTCTCATGTGCACCTTGCAGCGCTGCTGAACATTATCCTCCGCCTGCATACTAAAGGCTTAGCTGCATACCAACTGGCACATTGACCTGGGATTAGCGACAACCAGGCTCCACCTGAGACACACACACACAGCAGTGCCCAGCTTACAGTAAAGTACACACAGTATTTGCGGCTGCTGTACCAACAGTACAAGTATCAGGAATGTGATCTGATGTCGGGGAGGGAGAGAGAGAGAGAGAGCGAGAGAGAGTAAAATTAGTAAGTAGTCTGTCACAAAAACTACTCCAGTGCTACAACTGCTGCTTCCATCTTTGCTCCGTCCTGCCGGGGAACTGTGAACACAGCCAGGTTGTATCCTCGCTGAGGGACGAGGGACAGGATCAGATATGTCCTGTCCTTTACTCTGAGACGACTTTAACTGCGTCCAGATGAGCTCATCAAAGGCGACGCAGTAACTCTATACTCTTTAATACGTGAAGCAACAGTAGCTTCACACACTCACATACCACGTTTTCCCATGAGGCCGCCGGGGAAGCCCTGCTTCCTCCTCGGCGGCGTGATGACAGAAACAGCTACCTGGGGTGGACGAGCGAGAGAGAGAGAGAGAGAGAGAAGAGGAGAGAAGCAGACGCCCTCCCACGCTACCTGGAGTCGAGCCACGGCGAGGCTCGTTTAGTCTAAACATGTGTGTGTGTTATCGCTCGCCGCCATCTTCCCCCCTCTCAACAACGTTATCTCGTTACAGCCGCCACGCTCTGAACTCTGTGACTGGCAGGTCTCATTACGATGCACTGTGGGTGAAGATGGACGACATCTGTATCGCCCCCTGGTGGTCGGCTGCAGTATCGGTCATGAGCGGGTCACAAGTGTGGCTACGAGAGACGGCTCGTTGTGGAAAAACCATCAACTCCACGGCCAGGAAATTTGAACATCCGATTTGTGTTTTTTTTTAATTTCTCTTTCAGCTCCTTCAAGACGAGGGAGAGAGCGTGTGACCGAGGAGCGGGAGGACGAGCGCCGGATGGTAATAAAGAAGCGGTGAGTGACGTGGAGACGGCTCGGCTCAGATCTGACTCCCAAACATTTGCTCGTACTCGAATCTGACGGGAGAGAATCTGCAAACACCCAAAACTGTTCCCAGCGTGTTTTCAGACACCTGATGATCAGGGTCGTCCGCTGATCTCAGACAGATTAAAAGTCCTCCCCCTTTCTCTCCCTCCCTCCTCCTCAGAGCAAGAGAGAGAGAAAGAATGCAAAACAATAAATGTTCCAGCTTAGAGAGACATGTCCGTCTTGTATTCCTCCCACTCGGTTTCATTCCTTGTTTTTCCAATAACTTCTTCTTCAGTCCGGCTTTATTTTTTTGACCTGAAGCTACAGAATCTATTTGTCTTTCTCGTCCCCCGATTTCGAACCAGCTCATTTCTCTCTGACCCTCCTCAGATCTTCTGTTTTTCCTTTGGGCCTGTGAATTTCCCTTTTCCGGCCAAATACTATTGGATCATAGGAAAGAATGAAGCACAATGTTCTGGGAGGAAAGAGAGTTGTCTTGTGACTGTGTGTGTGTTTGGACACAGTTTGGACATTTCCTCTGCAGTTCAGCCGGGTCTTTTCAGTCCCTAATATCTGCATCTGCCCAAGAAACCCTCGTCAAACTTTAATCTGCCCCTAATTCATCCCAAATCCTGAAAGAGCTCAGCTCTAATCTGGATCGTCTCGCTGGTCTTCAAAGAACGGCTCTCTAACCTTTAAGTGGCTGCACTTTAACCCCCCGCCCCCCCGCCCTGGGGATTTCTGACTTTTATAACCATGAAGAGGTTGAAAATTAAATCTCCCGCTGCTTTAGCGCTCGCCGCTGCCGAGGTGCCGGGAGCCATGAATAACACGACCTTGGGCCTCTGCTGGGGGTCGAAGCAAAGTAAAAAAATGACCCCGGCCTGCACTGGTGGTCCGGTTTGGTGATGAGGGTGAAAAGGCAGAAAATGCAATAAGAGAGGGAGAGAGATGAAGCGGAGGAGAGGAGAGGTGGGGGGGGGGGGGGGTGACCTTTAAAGCCTGGGAGCAAACGGGGGGGGGGGGGGGGGGGGGGGGGGGGGGGGGGGTGACCTTTAAAGCCTGGGAGCAAACAGCGAGGGATGGAGTAAATAAAGAAGTCTCTAATAAACACAGCATGTTTACCCTCCTGTTAACTCTGAATGGAGGGAGGAGGAGGAGGAGGAGGAGGAGGAGGCGGCTTTAGAAGTCGTGTGAATATGTTTAAATCAAATATTGTAATCTGTAATCCGACGGAAGCTCCGCCCTCTGGTCACGCCCAGGTGGACGGGCACTGATGCTTGAAGACACGGAGAGGAAGATGGACGACGTGACAGCTTCCTCAGAGGAGGAGCAATTAGCTCTCCAAATATTTAGGTGTAGACTTTAGTCCACCTGTTAATCCTGAAGGCATCTTCAGCTCAATGACACGGCAGCGTCAGGAGACACACACACACACACACACACACACACGGAGCACATGAGAACATGAAGCATGGACACGTGTGTGTGTGTGTCGCCTGCTGAAGAAGCTCTTCTCTCACAGCCGCTGAGATAACGATGGAATTTGAGGGGAGAGAAAACAAAGATAAAATAAACAAACTTTTATTTTCCTGTGCTCACCCAGGTCAACAAAGAGCGGCCGTCACACACGACAGTGGACGGAGGAGAAAAGAAAAAAACAGTCGATGAAGACGTGAGAACGATGGCGGAAGACAAAACAGCCTTTCACTCGTTCACTGCCGCAGGTATGAGGTGTTTACAGATGTCACGGCGTTATCGCAACAATCACAGGATGTTATGGCTGGTTAACCAGACACACACACACGTATTGGTTCAGGGGTTCCCTGACCTGTCATGTGACCCACATCCCAGGTGGTGGGAAATCTGTCTGCTGCTGTGTGTGTGTGTGTGTCTTGGAAAGCACGCATCAAATTAAGTGTGTGTTTGTGCTGGAGCAGCGTCACGGCTTCAAAGGAGAAGCTCCAGGTATACATTACCTGCTGAACCCCCTCACCTGGCTGAGCAGAGATTGAGATCTGGGCGAGAATTAATGCTGCACACACACACACACACACACAGGCGGAGGGGCCTCTCTCGGTTTATTCTGACTTTCTTTGTTCTCACTTTCCACCGAGTGTGAAAACCACGCCTCTTCCATTAAAAACAAACCTCTGCTCTTATTCTGAAACTTTGTGGGGCTGCACATCTGGATGTTGAAGTTGGTTTGTAGTTGAATGGTCAGACTGAGGTGGGTCTGGGTCATGCACCCTGCTTCCACTAGAGGGCCCCAGTGAGGCCAGCAGGATGATGATGAAGACCATTAAATCTCTTTCCCTCTTTCTTTCGCCCTTTCCCCTTCGTTTTAATTCTCCTCCTCTCTGAGTGGGTGGGGCCCACATTCCTGAGTCAACATGCCCCCCCCCCCAACCTGCCTTATAGCTTTACATCTCCATGGCAACAGCAGCAGCCAGAGTCTGCTCCCCCTGCAGCCACGCCCTCGTATATGCTCAGAGTTTTACGAGTTCCACTTTCAAACTTGAAACCATTTCCTTACGACATTTGACTTTCTTCTCAATTACGAAAAATCCTTGTTATCGCCTCATTTCGGCCGTAATTCTCCATTGTTCCATACATGGACGGATAACAAAGGAGTTCATATTTTACTGTGTACGTTTTTATCGGTCGGTCTCTTCTGATTATGTCTGTGTCTCTTCTATCTGGGAGGGCGTATGAAGTCTGTTGTGTTGTGTTCGTATATATACTTTCCAGACGAGATGCACCTGGACCTGCTCTGTTTATTTCTCTGTAAACCAACTCCGAACTGTCGAGTGTCTCTGACGATGGAACGTTAAAGAACTGCGGGGTCACGCCTCTCAGGGCTGTGTGGGCCTGCCCCCCTGCGTGAGGGGGCGGGGTCTTGTGAAGTGCTCATGCATTAGTAATGACTGGTGAATATTCAGCAGGTGGAGCCTGTTGGAATATTACATGAGCAGGCAGAATGACACACACACACACACAGGTTGATGGTACAGCTGCGTCATACAGGGAGGTCAGAGCTGCAGCTGGGATGAGGAGTGAAGAGGGCTAAAGTCTGTGCACGCACGCACGAACGCACGCACACCTCCTGCAAAGAGTGCAAAGATAAATCCAGCTCGCTTCTATTAACTACATAAAGCAAGTGAAGCCTATCTCTCTGCGCTGGCTGCACAGACCTGTCCAGACCTGCAGAACCCAACAACACAGACACAATCGCATGCACGTGCACGCACCTGCAGGGGAGATGCACCGGGGCAAATGTGGAGAGAAGGCCTTTTAGTGTCTGAACCAGACTCTGAGCGCGTGAACCACTGCATGAGAAGTGGATGAAGGTTCGAAAAAGCCAGATGCAGCCTGTGGCTGCAGAGATGAGCAGACGTGCACGGACAGAGCCCCCAGAGCAGGAGGTGCTCGCGGGTCCCCGTCGTTAAAACAAGTGCCATCAGAGCTCACATCAACGTGTGTAATTGGGCTCATTACATGGCTGTTATTACCGGTGATCACTGCTCTGAGATCAGCGGCTCCTCTATTTATAAACCCGGGCTGCGCCGGTTCGAGTCCCGGCGCCGGCTGCCTGAGAGCGGCAGGTCTCCCCCTGTCCATGCGGGGAGCCGCGGGGCTGCGAGCGGGGGGCTCGAACCTGTGCGGATGATCCGTGTACGCGCAGGGAAGGAAGCGCACTTACCGCAGAGTCGGACTGCTGCACCGCGACGCACAGGACGAGGAAGAGGAGCAGCGGCGCGGCGGGCTGGCGCAGGCTCTTCGCGTCCGTCTTCATCTTGCTGGGAATAAAACCAGGGTCCTCCTGCGCTGACACTCTCTGACTGTGCGCGTCTCTAGGCGCGTGTCATAGCCCTGCTCCCCCCTGCACAGCGGCTCTGGGTGGAGGCTCAGCGGTGGGAAACACTTGTCCTCTGCGGGCTGCTGCTGCTGGCTGCGCCTGCACAGGCTTCTGGTCCTGGCTCTGGCACCGTGCGCCTCTGCCGTCCCCCTCTAACTTTTTCTCGACTTGCAAACCTGCCCCAGCCGGATCTACTTCCCACACCCTGGGCGCACTGATATCTGAGCCCCCCCTCAACCCCTCGCCTCCCCTCCTCCTCCTCCTCCTTCACATGCACCGCGGCGCACAAGCGGTCCAGGAGTCAAGCTCCGGGAGGAATTACGCACGGAGCTGCGCGAGTTTCCACCGCAGAGGACCAGTTTGCGCCAACCCGGTCCTGTGCGTAATTCTCCAACCACAGTTTGAAACTCTTCTCCAACTCAGCCATGTTAGGACCTCGCAAGGTGCGGAGGGATATGGCCTCCCACCCGCCTGTCTACCCAATCCTACGCCCGAGGCTACACACACACACACACACACACACACACACACACATGGACGCTCACACACTCACAAAGCTTTGGCATTAAACCTTTATTTGACATGTTCTATACGCCCGGACACGTCGCATTCCTGCCAGATTATTAAAGGTTAAATACTCCTGTCAGAAGGAGGCTACTGGCAGAACGGAATTAGTTGGTTTCTTTGAGAATAAATCAGGACCATCCTCCTCAGGACCCATTGTAAATAACGTGGATCTGGAGCATGAGGCTCTTTGGGCGCTGATGTGAAGGAGAAACCTCCATCAGACTCCTCGCCTGCAGAGTGGAGAGAGTGTGGTCCACTGGAAGTGGGAGAAGTTGGGTGATAGTCAGTGGTCGTGGTGTGTGTGTTGGGTTCTTCTTGGATGCACAGCTTTGATTCAGACGTAAAACATCTGGTTTCAGGAGATAAGTTCAAGAAACTGCAGCAGAAAATAGAGTAATAGGATTTTCTACTCTCACAATGTATTCAAATAAAGTTGCTTAACAAGGTGGAAACATCTCAGCACAGACTGATGAGTCACTAAAGTTAATAACCTGTGTTATTCACGATGCTCAATGATAAAATACGACACGTACACGTACATCTAAATACCCGTGAAATACTAGTAGTCCCAGTACTTGTGAAATCGTGATACCCATTGGATCAGAGTATCGTAATAACGTTGTACCAGGAGATAACGCCACAGTGGAGACCATTCAAGTTTGGTTTGGTTTCGAAGTTGACATCAGGTGAAAACATGGTTTATGGGAACGTTGGATTCATTCAGGCTGCAAATATGACACAGGGAAACAAAGAGAAAGTTTCTTTATCCTAGAAACAATCTGGAGTTTGGGGAAATGAATGAAGTAAACTTTTTTATTCAGCTGAAACTCTTTTATTTTAATTCTACGTGGCCCTTCATGAGTTGTTATCCATTTAAAACTGATGACATCGGTGCTGTGTTCACAAACACTGGAGAAAAGTCACAGAAATTCAGTCCAACACAAACTCTCTTTGTGTTCTGAACTTCAGCTGGACCTGAGCTGGTTCCGCTGGTTCTGCTGAGCAGCCTCAGCTCTGAGTGTGGGCTCGAGCCTGAGCTGCACATGAAGGTGCAGAGGCATGAATGACATGTGTTGGCCCCTCCTCTCCCTCGGCTGTGCGGCGCTGCAGAGTTGAAGCGCAACAGCCCGGAGAGCGCAGCAGCGATTCACCGCTGCGACTTTGGTGAGTGGGATAAGCTCCGAAATTCACAGTGAACGGGCCGAGACACGGTGCCGGTGCCGGGTGTGTTTCCCCGCCGCGGGAGTGTGTGTGCCGAGGGGACTACTTTATCTGTGTGTGTGTGTGTGTGTGTCTCCGGGCAGATGACGGCGGGTCTGGACGCCGTCGATGAGCGCGTTTGAAGAGGCTTGCAGCTGAAGACGAGGGGGACGAGAATCGAACCTGCGGCTCCCTCTCTGCCGGGCGCCATCAAAATGAAGTTCCTGTGAGTTCTTCTTTTATTATTATTATTATTATTATTATTATTATTCCCCTTTTCTGTAAAAACTTGACTTCATCCAGGTCGGGTCTCGGGGGGTGCAGGAGGGAGGGGGGCGCAGCCGCAGCTCTGCGCTCGGCTGCAGGCTGCAGGCTGCACGCTCCCCCCGGGCTCCCCCCGGCTCCCGGTGCACTTCACCTGGCGGCGCAGCACCGAGCCAACCCGCCGCTAACCCGCCGCTAACCCGGCCGTGTGCTCCCTGTCTGCAGGTTCTGTGTGCTCGCGGTCGCCCTGGTGCTGGGATCAGCGCACGGAGTAAGTCCCCGTTTGTTTACTATGGCTGTCGTTCAGGTGAAGTGGCCCCTCCACGATGATTCACACGCGGTGCAAAGTGGATCGAACCTGTGGGGGGGTGGGGGGGTTCTGTTGCACCGGGGCCGAGTGTGCGTGTTTTATTGTCCATGCATGTCCTGCCTCATGTGCACCAGCCGCTCACTGTGTGCACAAATTACGCAGCTGGATAAAGAAGTTTAAACGTGAGGGGCAGCAGCTTGTTGATGCTTCAGGACTCCATGTTGTTTGTGTGTGTGTGTGTGTGTGATGCTTCACTGTGACCTCAGCTGCCACTTCACTCTCTCACTCTCTCTCCACCTGCACATCGTTTCATTTTGCAGCATTTCTACCAAACCAGAGCAGGACTTTCTGTTTCAATGTGTGTTTCTGTGAGAAGAAGCGCTTCATGTTTGACCTGCCCGCTCCGCTCATTAGCAATTCAAGCCCCGCCCAGCTCATGATTATGCAGGATAAAGGAGATTATTACATGAACAAGACACGCCCACAGGAGTAGGTACCCACCCCCTCTAATGGAAGCCAGGGATTCTTCTCCTTTAACTCAAATTTCGCATGTGGAATTTGTTTGTTTTTAAAGTTTTAATTACAGGAAATGTTTAGATCAGCTGATCACAGAGCTGAAAGTCCTGCAACTGTAAAAGTTAATTAAGAGACAAACTGGATTGGACTTGGACACGGGTCTGCAGGGGAATCGATTCATGTAAATGATGAGTTTTCGTCTCGTGCGTCCTCCAGGGACATGGGGCTCCGGAGCGAGGGGCGAGAACCTTCAGGAACCCTGCAGAGTAACCTGAGCACAGAGCCACAAAGTGACCATCTGTGAAGACGAGGGTCAAGTTAAATTGGGAGCAGAAGGGTCAATTCAGAGCTGCGGCCGTCCTGAATTAGACTGAGGGGTGGGGGGGGGGGGCAACATGGCTTCTCTCTTCCTCTGCTTGGTGCACGAGGTTAAAAATGTTGTCTCTGAAAGGGATTGAACCGTGAACGCCACCGGGGTCGGCGTTGATGTCTTGATGAAAGCGGACTCAGCTGACGGAGCTCCACTGACTCTGAATGGACTCCTCCGCCCACGGCCTCCTCCCCGTGGCTGAGCGGTCAGATGTTCCTGTGAGGGACAGTGCTCTGGGTTGGTGTGACCTCGGTAACCGTGTCTTTGATGACGGTGGCGTGGCGTGGCGGCGCTCCGGCCCGGTGGAGTGGGCAGAGTCGGTTGTGCTTTGTGTGAATGTTTCGGTGGACAGGCTCCTGAGCGTCCGTCTGGGCTGAGTCAGCTGTTGGCTCAGGGGAAACATCGCACACCGGTGAGGAGAGAGAGGGAGGAGTCAGAATGACTCTGTGCAATCGTCCATCTTTACATTTGTTATGATTTGGCCGGAACGCAGCACATGCTTGTTTCGTGCCACCGTGACACATGAGGGCTCTAAATGTTTCTCAAGATAACCGATAAGATAAGTTCTGAATGACTCCTGTGTGCTTGAGACTACGAATACAAATACTGCATGTATTCCACAGTGTCACATACTTTTGTACAGTTGGAACATCCTCTGAACTTTTTGATAAATGAACCTGATCGCAAATACTTCCTCTCCTCTCACTCTCCTCTTCCTCCTCTCCTCCTCTCCTCCTCCTCCTCCCTCTGCTGAATTCCTGCCGAGCTTGGCAGGACTTGTCGGGCTGTCTCTCGTTCCCTGCAGGTGCTATAGGCTGAAACATTCCAGAAGCTCTAAGTGAGGGGACCGATCAGGGCCTGGTTTGATTTGTGGCTGCACGATTACCCCCCCCCCCTCCTGTCACTTTTCGCCCCCACTGCTTCCACAAGTGAGCTAATTCATTACAGGCTGATTTATGGTGGGACTTGGGAGCCGTGCCCCCCCCCCCAGCCTCCCCTCCCCGGGTGGTGTCTCTGGTTCTGTCTGTCTCATTTAAACTTCATCACTTTTATTTCAGAAAGTCATATTATCTGTCATGTGACTCTCTGCAGAGGAGAGAGGCTCATTAAAACGTGCCTTCAGGGCTGAAGGAAACTCAGCCAAAGATCACAGAAATGAAGTTAAGTGGCACACAAGCGTGTTTGTTTAAGGCTGAAGGTCCATTTTCATGCTGAAGTGACGGTGACGAAACCTGCAGCAATCAGTGTCTTGGTTTGAGGCGTTATCAGTGTGAGATGATGCAAAACGGAATATTGTGCTGACATTTCCATTTTGTCTCGATTCTATCGCTCTAATCAAGATTAAAGGGTGTTGTTCATTGTCTCACTGTTTGGGGGCTGACAAGTAAAAACAAAGATCGACCACATGATTGCAGAGCTCAGAAACCTGTCACTTGACTAAACGGAATTTATGAGTTCTCTGTCGGGTGGAGAGCGCAGACAGCCCTTTGGTGTCGAATCTCTGTGTGTTTCCGGATGTTTTTAGTGGCGGCGGCAGACGGAGGGAGCTGCGCTTTGGGTTTCAGCTGGGGCTGGAGGAACAGCGTGGATCTGGGTCAGGGTGGGATTAGTCACGTTTATGGAAAAGTTGTGACGTTGTTTTGAAGTGCGACGGAAGAAAGAGGCAGACGGGTGAATCCTGACGGAGAGAGAAGGGTGTGATGTGCCCGGGTCATCGCTCTGGGTCACACTCTGCTCTCCTCCGCATCATTTCCTCTCACTTCTCATGTTCTTGGAAGTTTGCATGGCCTCCCTCCCTCCCTCCCTCCCTCCTCGGTGTCCTCGGAGGCTAAAGCACTTTGTCAGTAAGTGCATTAGGAAACCTATAAACCAAACATCGCATGTTTAACACGCCGCCGAAAAGCCCCTGCTGCTCCTCTCCCACGCCCCCCCCCCTCCGCTACCTGTGTGTGTTCTCATGCTTCCCCTCTCCCATAAAACGTGAACGCCTCCATGTTTGTTCGCGCTGCAGAGCAGGTGGGATGAAAGACTCCAGCTTGGTTTTCCTTTCGGGGGGAATACCCGTCGCTTCAGGCCTCATCTGAAATTTGAGTTTAGCTGCCACGAGTTTAGTTTGTATTTTACCTTTTGTTTGCTTCTAAATGACCTCGACCAGCCCGTGCCTTCAACGGTGAAGGCGTTACACAAGCACAGGCCTGTCTGTCCGGAGTGTGATGCAACAGAGAGCTAAAGCACGATTTCTATATTTGCAAGACGTCTATAAACAATAGGGTGAGTGGCTGTTGACAGACGCACGTCCGCCTGTTGTCGTTTCTCGTGTTCTGTGTGAAAGCGTCGTTTGCGCCTGCTCCCAAAACTCCCCGTGGGCGCCGCTCCAGCATCCCCTCCGCCGCTGTTTTCCTTGGCTCCGACTGAAGTGCCTCATGAGGAGGATCGAAGGGATCTACTTGATTAATTGCTCCTCGGTTTTCTTTCCGTGTTGGCGGCTCGGCGGCTTTAAGTTTCCCGCGTTCGGCCGGGTCTTGATGTAAACGCTGTGGCAGCACGTGGAAGAACAGAAAAGCGCTTTCGCCACATGTCACCGCCTCCTCCCACTGGCCGAGCCTTGGCTCAGTCGCCGTCACACATCGGACCCCCGCTTTCTCTCCCTGACCAAGCACACGCTGTCAGTTTGTCCCCCCATTGGTCGCGGTGAACTTCAGGGGTCAGCGGGTCGACCCAGCACAAAGGCAGCGGGGGGGTGAGGGGAGGGTGGGGGGGGTGGCGATGGCGATGGCTTCACATTCCAATCGTCCCTCTCTCCAGATTTGTCCATCGCACTTTTGTCTTTTGCTCCTCTGGTGAAAGGAGGACGAGTGGAAACGGGGAAGATTGAGAGGAGATGAGGGAGGAGGGGGGGTTCTATCTCTCTGCAGGCCCTGGAGGGTGTGTGTGTGTGTGTGTGTGTGTGTTGGGGGGGTGTTTGTCAGAGAGGAGCCGAGGTGGGGCAGCGTTTGGCTGGGTGCACGGTGGGAGTTCTGTCGTAGCTTGTTCGACGTGCCCGGTCCCTTCTTCTTAATGCCATCGCTCCCCTCGGGGCTGTTTGCACTTCAGAGGGATTAGACCTCCAATCTTCTCCTCCTCATCTCCTCTCCGCTGTCTCTCTTTCATAACTCGCTGTCTTTCGTCCTCTTGGGTATTTCGTCCCCGTCAGGTTTCTGCTCCGTCTCCACTGATTGAGCAAAAGCTTAATTAGTTACAGCTTTTCATTTCAGCGGTGGATTTAATCTGGATTAAAAATGCAGCGTGAGTTTCCACAGAGACAGACGTTTACCTCATAGATTCCTTGATGCACTAAAAATACACTTGAGTTTTATTTTGTTTTCAAATGGACTTAGTTCCAGTGGAGTAATCGGACTAATCGAGGATTGCGTGTATTGGTTCATCGTCTGATCTCCATCTTCCACACGAGGCTTGGAGCCAGGCGTCAGTCTTGAGAGCCATGGCAACATAACTCCTCCTGAGGAGTTTTCCGTGTGTTTTGAAGTGGGGAAGAGTGACATGTTCAATTCCTGCTCTGCTTTGATGCTCCACTTTTCCTCCAGCATCATTACTCTGGCATTAGACAACAACATGAGGCCTTTAAGTCGAACCTCTTCACTGCAATTATCACCTGCGTGCCTGTGCAGGGGGAACACGTCTCCTTTGTGCCGGTGGTCGGCTCCGCCGCCCCTGTGGGGACGAGGCGTGTTGTGAAATTACCATTAATGTTCTCTGATGGAGACGCTAATTACCCTCCTGACTCCACATTAGTGGCGTTGTTGACGGTAGAAAATAGGAAGGTGCAGATGCATTGGCTCACTTTGTGGCAGCCGCCAGTCAAACCAAAACGATGTGCTCATATCCTGCTGTGCTAACTTTAGCCCAGGTGGTGAAATCTGTTCTAACTGCCCGTTTGTCAGTGAACGTCTCTTGACAACTTTCCCACCTGGGCCACCGTACCCGTGGCCAGGTAACCCCGCTGCCCCCGCCCTGGCCACGCCCACTCCTGTGGCGCTGTGATAGGAACACTATCATTGGCACATCAGATGTGTCAGTTACTGTGTGCTATTACCGCCTCACTGTGTCTGTGCCTGTCCCTGTAATTACAGAAACCTCCGCTCTGTTTTTCCACCTCTTTGTCTCACACTGCTCCGGCTGTGCCAGCCAGGTACCCCCCCCCCCCCCCCCCCCCCCCCCCCCCCCCCCCCCCCCCCTGCTCCGGCTGTGCCAGCCAGGTACCCCCCCCCCCCACCACCACCACCCCCAGCTCCTTGTGAATGACATAACTGTGGTACACTGAGTGCGTTCTTTATTGGATTCCGTGCCCCGGGATGCCAGCTTGTGCGCGTTCGTCTCGCCTCCCCCGCTCCTTTTGTCATAACTTTGCCGCGGCGGCTGCCAAGGTCAACGATGCCGCGGCTGCGAGGGGGCAAAGCTGCCTCTGGCGCTGCAAGTGCCACAGCTTATTGACACATGTATGAAGGCAATAACCTGCAGATTCTGTGGATTTGCTGCCGGTGTGAGCAGAGCAACAGTTATTGCCTGGAGTTTAGCGTTTGATTCTTTCTGCATTTCATCTTGTTTTAAAGGATGTGTGTGATTTTTAGTCTTTTTTACTCTTTGGAATATTCTCTCGTGCTCCGTGTGATGACTCCCCCCCCCCCCTGCTGATTTGCATACATGGCAGCGCGGGTGTTCAGGCTGTTCCTCCTCACCTTTGTCAATCAGCGTTGTCTTTATGAACGGTCGTAAATCACCAGAGACTTCCCAATTTGTCTTCCAGCCCTGTCCAGAGGTGAAATACCTCAAAGATCAGGTGCAATTTAATGTTTTGTGAGTGTGTCAGTACTGCCCCCAGCCACCCCCCACCCTGCAGGTGAACCCCCAGCACGCCATCCATCACCGGCGACATTTCATCAGGTTCAGATCAATGTGTCTGGGGGCAACAGGTATTTCAGAAGTTGTCAGTGAAAACAGTCGGTCAATCGCTCGTGTTCGGTCCTGCTCGTTTACAGCAGCTCATTTAAAGGCCCCGCAGGGAGTGTTTTCATGGCCCGGCTCGCTGTTGGTGGGACCGTCCCGGGTCCCACACCTGGCTGAGAGATGCATCACCTGATGTGATGCTGCAGATAAGACAGGCTGGGGTTTAAATAACACGGAGCCTGTGGTCATGTGGTTTCTGACCTGAACAGCAAATAGTTAACAAAGGCTGTCCGGCTTCATTAGGGCTCCCCCTCCGCAGCGCCGCGCTCGCCCGCTCGCCGCGGCTCCGCACCGCCTGGCACCGTTCCCTCCGGCCTCACCCTGAGCCTCGTGGTCTTAGCTTTAACTCCATTCATTACGGGGTGAAGGGCCTCAACCGGGCCGCTGGCTCGGCTCCCTGTCGCCCAACGTGGCCCCAGATGGCCACTAATGAGGAGGCTGGGGGGTGCGGAGCGTTATTGTGCCCACCGACACGGCAACAACAAATCGCCGCTTCCGCTTCCAGGAGGGGAAGTGATCTGGTGACCCGTCTCATCTCAGTGAGTTTGGTCTGAAACGAGCAGAAAACGTGTCCTGACAGAAAGTAGGCCTCGCTGTGGCGGAGGTGGACGAGTGTGTGTTTGTCAACACTGAGCAGATGACCCCCCCCCACCACCACCATATTTATTATCCAGCTCCTCCAAAAATAGCACAGTCACTCACTGGCCGGCCAGGGAAGCTTAGTGTGTGTGTGTGTGCAACAGAAACACACACTCACCAGGACCTCTCACTGTTGTCGGGGTGTGTGAGTGTGTGTTAGTGTCAGGGGTGAAGGTGGGCTCAGAGACGTGCACGGCCCCTTGTGTCAGCTTGGTGCACTTGGCAAGTCCTCACAGCCGCCCACAGGTATGTGCACCTCCGGCCATGGAAAGCTGCACCATGAGCTCAGCGTCTCGCTATTTCAATCGCTCTCAGGCGCAGGTGTGATCGACGGCTCGCATTTTTGATCATAAATATTAATTTTTCCGTTTTACCCGAGGATCATTGGGCAGGTATGGCCTTGGCATTCCTGCGCAATTACCCGGAGAAGCTGGTGTCACATCATCATTGTGCTAGTTCCACAAAGATCTGAAGATCCAGGGCTCAGGGGCCCAAACGCCCCGAAGAGCCGGCAGAGTCGAAGATGTTTGAGTGGCAGGCGTGATCCTGTAATTGTTCGAAAAATATCTTTCATTTAAAGGGATCCTGCGAAGGCCGAGGATTCCTTCCTGAGGTCAGCTGCAGGTCTATGAATCCGGCTTTGCTCCGTTTGCCTCTGTCATTCCTGAACGCCTGCAAACAGTGACATCAGTGAACACACACAGGAGGCGTTCGCCCTCTCGCCCGGCCTCATGCAACGAGCAGGTATTTGCCGTGTTTTGGACACAGCATTAGTTCATTAACTCCATTTCTCAAAACAGTCTGTCCTGGAGGAAATCTCTCCGGGGTCGAGCCGACCTTCACGCAGCGTTCCAGAAACTCGGTTAAAGACCACATCCTTTTTTTTTTCCCTAGAGATTTAAATAAAAGGCCAAGAACTTTGTTCCTCGAGCTCCACCGCTGACCCGGAGTTGTCGGGTCCGGCCTGCGGACGGGCGTCAGGAATGTTCCGGCATTCCCGATCCCACCGGCATTCCTCGTGACATTTAGGACGGTGGAATCCGTGACAGACAGGTCTGGACTTAGGACCCATCAGCCTGTGAGAGCCAATAGCTAATGAACCGTTGCCAGGGGCGACAAGAACATTCCATGTCATCGCCATAGCTACTACCCTTCCCTCCCCCCTCGACCACCCCCCCACCCCCGTGCACAGCAGCTCCTTGAGGAGGTCACACACCTGTCTGCACCTCTTCTTTCCTTTCCTCACCCCAGCCCCCTCCTCCTCCTCCCCCTCCTCCTCCTCCTCCTCCTCTCCTTCCCCTCGTCTTTCAGTCCTTCACCCCCCCACCCCCTCCATTCCCCTCTGAACTCAGTGACTCTGTTCTTTAACGTGAGACGCAGTCGCCTCCATGAGCGCTGCAGATGAAGTTTGACTTGTGTTTCATTGTGTTCTCCCATGAGTCACCGCTGCTCTCTGTGTAACTGAGCCCCACCACTTTTGTTTTCCACCGTGTTTCACGTTTCTGTGCGCGGCCGCTCTCTCCACCTGCTCCCTCCAGCAGATGCTTGCATGTCTCATAGCTCAATTCCCCTCTGAACTCAGTGACTCTGTTCTTTAACGTGAGACGCAGTCGCCTCCATGAGCGCTGCAGATGAAGTTTGATTTGTGTTTCATTGTGTTCTCCCATGAGTCACCGCTGCTCTCTGTGTAACTGAGCCCCACCACTTTTGTTTTCCACCGTGTTTCACGTTTCTGTGCGCGGCCGCTCTCTCCACCTGCTCCCTCCAGCAGATGCTTGCATGTCTCATAGGTTACTCCTGCCCCGCAGCGCAGGAGGAGGGAGAAAGCCATTTTTCTAAAATGGCAACAATACCCATAAATCCCTGTGTGTGGGAACTTAATTCCCGGGTCACTGGGAAGAGCCGCGAGGGGTCAGGGTGGGAGCTGGAGGTGCCAGCAGGTGTGCTGTGTGGTTAACCCGGCGTCGTACGAGCAGCTAGACTACAATTATATTTGCACTTTACCTCGAGGAATCCTCCGGCGGGGCAAGAGCACACATGCGTCTGGGAGGCGAGGGCGAACGGGCCGCGGTGACCTCTGCCGACCTTATCGCAGGTCATCGTTTCATGGGATTATTGACTTGGAGGCTGGTTGTCTCGGGGCTGTTTGGCTGATAAGATGAGATTATTACCGTGACCATGGACTCACCTGTTGACGCAGCGCCTGTAAATCTTTTTTCTCTCTCTGGGTCCAGAAACGTGGATTCCGTGCAATTTCCTTAAGAGAGCTTGAAGAATCGACACTTTCAGACAATTACGGAAAGTGACAGTTGTCGGCTGTTAAAGAGGCTATTATCTGGGGAACAAAGAGCCCAAATTACCCAGCATTCTTTCTCAAGCACCGTCATTTGTTTTAGCACCGTAACCTTCTGCTGTCAGTCTCTGCCGTCTGCTCACCCCGGCCGAAGCCAAACTCCTGTCCAGACTCGAAGGAACAAACAAAGGTGATGCAAGACAACAGCCGCACGGTGACCAAGACGGTCAAATCACCTGGGGGGGGGGGGGGGACCTTTAGCTGGA
>JAFBJW010000284.1:624003-684050 GCA_016785235.1 Pseudorhombus dupliciocellatus
GGGGGGTGACCTTTAGCTGGAGGTCTGGAGATACGATCAGTCGGGGTTTTTAATGATGAATGTCGAGGTCACAGGGGTAAACCTGCCCACTGAGGTGGAGTGAGAGTCCGACAAGTCCCTCGCCGTGGCAGCAGAGGGGGACAGTCGAGGGACGCAACAGGAATCTGGGAGATGTCCAGTGGAGAAGAGAAGCAGTTAACTTGAGCGATAAAGGAGCAGCAGCAACCTCTCATTCTTCCAGGGCCGTAACCTTGTCTTTAGAAAGGACAGCCGGGGCCCCTGCCCCATAACTCAGCGGCCGTTAACAGCCAAATTAAAGCCAAGCAGACTTTCCCATGATGCTCCTTGCATCGTAAGGTCATTGTTTCCGAGCTGGCCCGCGCCTCCTGCCCGCGATCGATTTGGGGTTTTACTTTCTGACTGGTGGAGCTCTCCTCCGCTGGCCACTGGATGTTCTTTGTTCCAAACGTGAGCTCAGGGAAGTCAGTTAAAGCTGGACAGATTCAGACATGGTGGCGTCAGAGAGTTAATGATCGTCGGAGCAGTTTGACCTTAAATCAAGCCACGTTAACGGTTCAGTCCCTCATTTAAAATGGAAACTTGCTGCTGTTGAACGCACCTCACGCTGATTCCAAGCCTGCAGTACGCGACCATGTGGAGAGCACTCGGAGCAGAGAGCGCACCAGACGAGCTCCTTTTGTTTTTGAGAGGGAGGCTCCTGCTACATCCCACAATGCACTGCGCAGAGGAAATGCTCCTCAAGGGAGGCGCAGAAGAAAATGTCCATTTTGATTTGTGTCTGAAATAACATATAACTGATAACTGATCATCTGCCGCTGGTTATTATTCAACCCTGTGTTAGCAGGTTAATGTGCAGCAGCCCGTCTGTTGGCCATTTACTTCTCTCTCTCTCTCTCTCTCCCTGTACTGACCTAATGTCGAACGTCCACCCAGCATTCCATTCTCTCCACTTGTCCCAGCCTCTCCACAGAGAAGGTCAAAGGTCGCAGTAGAGAGGAGAGGGTAGCGGAGGGGTGGGCGGTTGTCAGGGAGTGTCGCTGCATTGTGTTGGTTTGTAGGTTTCTCTCCTCTAGTTTCTCCTGGCCGGCCGAGCGACAGAGAGAGAGAGAGAGAGAGAGAGAGAGAGGGATGTTTTTCTTCCTCTGAACTCCCTGACATGTGGCGCTCCATGAGCCGTTCGCCCACGCAGGTTGATGCCTGACCGATCGCCTCATGGTCCACTGGCAACCAGTGGCTGTGAGCTTTGGATTTCCAGAGAATTATTCATGGATCTTTAAAACTCTGGTTCCATCAGGAAAGAGAGACATTTAATGTCTTCTCTGCAGAGGTCAAATCCCTCTCAGCTCCAAACACCCACTTAGAACAAAGTCAGCGCGTTTGATCCTCACGTGCGCGCCCTCTCGCTGTGCACAAACTGGGATCACGCTGCGCCCTGCGTCTCGGCCCCGACCCCTGCTCACTTGACCCTGGTTACATGTCATCACGGCCGAGGCCCAACGTGCGTCGTCTGCGGACGTCCTCTCTTATATCTGATGCGTGGAGGATCTAATGGCGTCTCCACGGGGCTGCGCTCTGTCAATATTATCTCAGTAATGCACGGTGTTGTTTCTGCTGTCTCTGCGTCCGTGTGTCATCTTTAACTGTAATACGTCCCCAGCGGGACACTTAACCTCTAGTCGCCCTGCATTACTTCAGTGTGGTTTGATCCAAAATGGCTCCCCTCCTTGTGGGGTTCGTCACTTCAGAGCACCCCCACCCGCCGCAGCAGAGTGGTGGTTTCCTGCGGTGGAGAGGGAGTCTCGGGGCGGCGGCGGGCGGCGGCGGGCGGCCTGCCCGGGCAGGCTCCCACCGCGTGTGAAACCGTGACTCCTACCAGCTGTGTAAAGCTCCGCTAAGTCTCTGCATTTCTCCGAGAAGAAAAGAAGCCGTCCATCGTCTGCGCGTCCCCGTGTTTTCACTGCAGCGGCGTTCAAAGGCTTGTTTTGTAAAAAGCTCATCCCTCCACTGACACTGACAGTAAACGCGTGAACAAGTCGGAGCAGCGTCGGTTTGTTTACGAAGCTCAGCAACAAGCAGATTTCTGGGAATAACACGATCAGATTCTGATCTATGTCGAGTTTATATTTTAAAGTTTAACCATAAACAGCACACTTGTCCAAACTGCCGTCGTGTGGCGGGCAGCTGGCGGCGCTTTCCCCTCAGACCACACCGGCACAGGAAACGCACCTCGTGTCTGTAGCCGTGAGCAATGCCGGCCCGGTGTCACGATTGAGGGGTTTTTTTCGCAGCTGTGCATTAAATCCATGAGGAACCATAAGTGGCGTATCTGTGGTGTCGTCTCTTCCCCTCAGACGACGTGTTTACACACAAACCATCAGCCTCTGAGTCCTTCTGTACACACGCTGTCAGAAATGGCTTTAAACCTCCGTGCGGCAGTAAACTCTGCCGCCCCGTGTGCCTCCACGTGTTTATTAAACACCCATAATGCAGCGCGCATGCACTTCAGCTGCGTCCTCCAGCTGAGGATTTCCCTCCAGCTGTTCATTACGCTCGTCAGGGTTGAAATCAATCATCTGCCGTTTAACGCCGAGCGGCGTTTCTAATGAGTCGTTTAATAGTTCGATCCAGAGGCGTGACTCGGCGCCTCGTACGCTCTTCATCTGTCATCAGCCGTCACATCTCAGCCTGCTGCCTCTGAGCCGCACTTTGCTCCATCGTGGCCTCCGCTTGATCTCTGTTCTGTCATCACACGCGCTCGCATAAATCCACCCAGCGCGCACGAGCCCCCGGGGGGCGAAACTTGAAAAAAAAGTTAATTTTTACGTGAAGGTTAATTTTCAACCCTGCGTCCATGGCGGTTAAAGAATCACTGGGCCTGACCTGTTTCATCATTAAAATGCACTTGATGTAAAATGTAGGCTCAGGTCTAAATCGAAATGAAAATGCCAGAGCGGGGTCACGTGTCTCCTGCGTGTCCTGTTTTTTCCCTAGAAAGAGACGAGAGAGGACAGCTTTTTCCAGGCCTCGGGACAGGAAAGACGACCCTGAACCAGAGCGTGTGTAGTTTATTATCGTTCTGCAGTTTATAAAATAGAAGATGTGGCCCAGTGATGGAGCGCCGTCCTGTGTCCTGTGTCTGTCTCTGTCCCGTCTCATCGTTCTCTGCTGATTCGGAACGACTCTGCGTTTCATTTTCCCCCGACTCTGAGGTCGCGTTGGCCAAACGTCGCCTCCGGTCTGTGTGCGTGGTTGCCACGGCAACCGCTGCCCATCACAGGGCGAACAAGCAGAGCTCAGGGATTCTCCCCAGCTGTTCTTCATACTCCATCCGGTATCAGCGTCTCTGTCTGTCCCCCGGTCGTCCCCTTCCTTGACGAGCCGCTGTGACATTACTGCGGCTTTTCATGTGCGGCCTTCGCACTGCCCAGCCACATAGCTCAGTGTGTGTGTGTGTGTCAGTGCGATGACTAATGATCCACTGGAGTAAACGGCTTCTATTTTTAACCGCCCTTAGTTATTTTTACTTTTAGCAATAAATCAAAAAATGACCTCTTCTCTATAATAGTTTAATTTCTATATAATATAATAATTATTATATATAATAAATGTTTTTGTTGCCCAAATATTGGCCCACATAAATCTTTTGTTTTGAATGTAGCTGATTTATTCTCCGTTGGTGTTTGTCTCCGTCTGCTTCTCCTCCACACGCTGTTTGAAAACACTGTCCACATGTATGTGTATAAACCCAGACGTGACGCTGGTGGTCCGCCGCTCCATTCTGAGGACGTTTCCAGGAAAAAAAAACAAGCGAGCGTGAGGGTCGATAAGGAGAGAGATGTGAGGGCTTTGTATATACTGTACGTTTCTGTGTGGAAGCTTCAGGCCGGAGGAATGTCGTTATACACGTGGTGACGAATGGCTCCGTAAACAGAGGTGAACAAACAGAGCAGGACTGAAGCCGGTCGGAGGGATGACGGAGGAGAGAGGCCGGGGGGGCTGTGAACTGACAGCTGTACCCCTGCTCCTGATGGGAGGAATGTGAGGAGGACAAAAGGAAAGAAGGGAGAGAGGAGGAGGGGGGGGGGGGTCCCAGGTAAAGAATTGAGGTAGAGCTTTCATTACCTCCTCCTCCTCTATTTCTCCTACTTTTACTTCTCACACCTCTTCTCTCCTTCCTCCTCCTCCTCCTCGTCCCTTCATCCATCTCAGCTTGTCATCTTTTTCGCCAGAGAACAGGTTGTGGATTGATGTGCCCTGTAGACTACAAACACACTGCAGTGCATTCCTCAGCCTTTCAAACACACACACACACACGTCCGCTCCTCCGTGTCCTAACCTGGTGATTGTCAGCGTACGCTCCCTCGAGCGTAGCCCTGCCTTTCTCATCGTCAACAAAAGATGTTTAATGAATTTCACCCCGTCTTTTCGGAGGTAAACACGCCGCTTTTACAGTTCCTCGTAACCACAGTCAAAAGGCAGGAATTCCTCAGGAGGAGGAGGAGGAGGAGGAGGAGGAGGAAAATAAGGACAGCGAGTTAAATGATGTGATTGAGAGGAGGAGGGTGAGGAGGTGAAAACAGGGATGAGCAGGGTTTTTTCTGTCTCGATGTGAACATGTACAACAAGGAATGAGGGGATCAGCCGCTCCTCCTCCTCCTCCTCCTCCTCCTGGCCGCGTCCCAGACTCATTAAAGCGTCGTTTGATGATCTTGTCGTGCAGAAGCAGCCTCATGACTCGGCTGCGGCTGCCAAGCTTCAGTCAGTCGCTCCCTGCTCCTGGAGGCGCGGCTCGCTCCTGGAGAAGAGCTGGAGTCACGGAGTGGAAGTTCATTTCAAACTCACAAAACGCATTTCATTCGGCTGCGATCACTTCTATTCCCGTCAGAGAGCTGCTGCAGCCCAGTGCATTAATGTCTTAATACCCTCCTCCTCCTCCTCCTCCTCCTCCTCCTCCTCTCACAGACAGACAGAATCTGACTCCCCTCTCTCCCTGGAGTTGGCCATCACTCCCCCTCGGTTATTTTAAGCCGGAGTGGAGTCACCGTTTTTAAAATAGTGCCTCCTTCAGTGAGAGTGTTTACCAGGTTAGTGACGCGTGTGTGTGTGTGTGTGTGTGTGTTAGCTTGACAGAAGAGTCAAGAGAAGAATATCAAACAAATCCAGTCTGTGTTTCTTCTTCCTGTTGTTTCTTTCTGGAGCGGAGGAAGTGTGGGATTCGTTTCTCTCCTGGTCTCACTCAACATCCAACCGCAGGGTCTTAGCGTGTGTGTGTGTGTGTGTGTGTGTGTGTGTGTGTGTCCCAGATGTAGAGATTACATTACCACCAGAGGGGTTCTCTGCAGTTCACATGTCTGACAAAAGAAAAGACAAATGTCCTCGTCGTCCTCGTCCCTCTGGGACCAAAGCGTCACGTAAACATTTTTCCTGTCCTTGTGGTGGACGGAGGGACGGACGATCTGGATCAGATTTGTGTGTTGTTTAATTTCAGGGACGGACGATATTTGACACACGAGACACTGGTCTCCACTGATCCCCGTTCACTACCCATAATCCCCTCTGGGACGCGGTGATTGACAGGTTGAACTTCACTACCTGTGGTTGTGGACCCCCGCACAAACAACATGAGTGGCAGAGCATGATGGGAGATCTGGGGCCAAACACACGTCTCTCATCCGTCCATCTTCGGTCCATCTGCCTCGTCTCCTCCGTCGCTCCCACAACATTTGTTCTCCAAAAACAGACGCGACAATTAACTAATAATCCAAACTGTCCTAAAGGAACATTTGTCAGATTTAAAACCGTCTTTTAAATCCACCCTCCACCTTCTCTCCTCTGCTGTCTTCTTCCCCCTTCATTCCTGGAAACCTCTGATTTGTGATGATAAGCTCTGTGTGTGTATGTTGTGTGTGTGTGTGTGTGTGTGTGTGTGTGTGTGGGGGGGGATTAGCCTCCAGATACATAATGACCGGACTCGACAGGAATTTCTCTGCATTGTGTAGCTGCTAGCTACACCTTGACATGTGTAACACACACAGATGGGCGAAGCGTGAGCGGGGCCCCCTGCGCTGTCACACACAGGCCCGCACACGTCCCCCAGAGACAGGGCCCGCTTCTTTATTCTTATTCCCCTGTCCTCGCTTTTTAATTTAACCTCCCGACTGAACTAACCTCCGGTTTTTAGATGAACATGTTGCTTTTTTCCGCCGTTGTGTTAAAGTGACTGATTTACCAAATCTGTTCTGGATGAGCCGTGTTGTGTGGGTGGCACTTCTCACACGCTGACGACGAGAGCGCTGAGACAACAGAGTGTGTGTGAGGGAGGGGAGCAACTGTTTGCCCCGTCCGGCTCCCAGCGGCCCAGATGCATGATGGGAAGTTTTCCCGTCGGAGAACCTTTCCCCCGAGCAGAACCGACGTGTCTCTGCAGAGTTGCTGAAGGTGCGAGAGCCGCGCGGTGCACGCAAATATTTGTGTGTTGGATCGGAAACAATAGCAGATACACTTTGGCATCGACACTGACGTTGCACAACGATGGAGCGAGGAGCTGCCGTGACGGAGCACAGGCGGGTCCCTCATGACCCCGATCACGCGTGAAGCTCTTCACATGTGAGGCGTCTATATCCCAGCAGCTCTTTCTCTCGTGTCCCAGATCTGTCCGTTAATGACCCCCCCCCCACACACACACACACAAACATGCAAACTCACACAGAGAGACTTCACGCCAGCTCTTCAATGTCTCCCCTCATTTCCTGTGTGCACGCAGGATTACGTGCACGATTAGAGGATGTCAGCGATGATGGAGCCATGACGACCTTTGACTTCAAGGCTTCATCTGAGTATCTCCACCTGCACACAGCTATGCATTGTGGGAAATGTAGCTAGGCCGATGAAACGCTCGCGGGCCTCGTAAAATGACGCGGCGGGCCACATCTGGGCCGCGGGCCTCATGTTTGACTTGGCTGCGCTCATGTCTTGCAGTTGCACTTGTTTCGGCTCGACATATGTTCTGGGCCCGGCCGGGAGACAGTGAGACACCTGCTGAGTGATCACAGGGGGGAGCGCCCTCGTTAACATGATAAATGACAGATTACACACACACACACACACACGCTGGGTGGCCTCGGTGGATCGACTTTACGACTGGGAGCTGTTAAGGCATCACACACACACACACACACACCTCTCCTCCCTGGCTGCTGTAAACCAGTCAAACTGACAGTTTATATTAAGCTTTGTTTTTGCTCCGTCTTTGATGGTGGGTCCAGATCTGACCCAGTGACCCAGTTAGCTGCCCGTTCTCAGCGAAGTGTGTGAGCTCTGTCCTGTGATGCAACCGCTCACAGATTAAAATATACGCAGGTTTAAAAGCAACCCCACGCCTCCGAGGTCGCGGGCCGCTCGCTCGGCTACAGACGCCTCATGATGCCCCGGGGCCGCCTTTATGGCCACAATGCCGCCATTCACCCGGTGGCCCGTACCCGAAGGCTGCTCGCTCGGCCCCGTCTGTGAACCTGAGGTATTCACCTGATATCTGAGCTCAGGCTGCAGGAGATGTGAGAAATCTGAGGTTGGGGGGGGGGGGGGACAACCTCTTCTACTCTTTCTCATGGGCTCGTTTTTACTGGCGCTTTAAACCTTTTAGGAATTTCTTTCAAGCGTTTCATGTTGTCACGCCGATCGTCCGTCCCCCGGATCAATATCTCCTCTTAACCCTCCGGATCAGTCAGGTGGGTTTCATCTGCTGCTCGGCCCTCAGCCTCCGGCCGCTGCCTGACCCACAGTCACCGGGTCCTCGCTGATCCCCAGGGGCCTCTTAAGCCCCTCACATGGAGCCCAGTGGTGTCTGGGGACCGCTCTGGTTTAAACCTCAAAGGGCCTGTGTGTGTTGCTGTTACTGGACGTGCATGTGTGTGTGTGTGTGAGAAGGACAATGTGTTTGTGTGTGTGTGGCCTGTGGTCCAGTGAAAAACCTGCAACAGGTTCCAATCCATCTCACTTTGTTTGTGTCGACTCCTATAGCTTGAACCCACCCGTCCTTTTGTGTGTGTGTGTGTGTGTGTGTGTCGGACACTGGGAACCCCTGCAGAGTGGACTGTGCTGGAGAAGATGAGCAGTGCATTGTGAGGGGCTGTTTTTACCGTAGCTAAGGAGAGAATAGCATTAGCATTCTAAAGGCCGGCGGTCACGGTGGTGGGGGTGTTCACGCGGCCCTCTGAGCCTCTCGCTGCTCGTGCACACGGAGCGCACGTGTCCATTTTTAACGTGCATCATAATTCTAGCCTCCCTCCTGTTTGGAATGACCTAATTAAAGCTGTTACGATCCAATAAAACGTTATTATGAAGGTTAGCGATCGATCCAGTGCGTCGACCAGTGATGTATGACGTTGAGCCACTAGGGGGCAGCCATGAGCGTTCTCCTGGGCCGTGCTCACCTGTCATGTGACGGTTGCAGGTAATCGGCTCTCTCTCACCTTTAAAGTTAGAATAAAAGGTCAAATAGTGCAAGGTTATCAAGTTACGTGCACGGCCCTCGCTACGTTACGCCATGATTACATCGTGCACCTCTGACCACGACGCCTCCTGGGCGCCTTCCGCCGGAGGGGAGGCCGAACCAGGACGAGGAGCAGAGAGAGGGACAGGGGTTGTTGTTGGTGGACACACACACACACACACACTCAGCTGACCTCAGCCGTTTTTTATTCGTGACGTGTTAAAATTTTCTCTCCCCCCTCTGTGTGGGCGAGCGAGCCAGTCAATGGCCCCACATCAGCTCAATTTATTGACTTTTTATCATCACTATGAAACGCCGTAAATTACCGGGGCGATGCCGATCAGCTCCCCCTCCCTCTTCCCTTTCTCCTCCCTCCCTCGCCCCTCCCTCCCCCGCCGCCTCTTTTCATGCGTCTGTGGGGAGGCTCACTCGGAGGGCACTGGGGCACAGGGCTCTGACAGGACGATGAAAGAGGCAAAATTAAAGTGAGGAGTGAAGAAGGGGAGGAGGGTGATGGAATGCCACAACAGGAAGTGATGGGGGATAAAGAGAGAGAGAGAGAGAGAGAGAGAGAGAGTCAGACCAGGCTGATCCATCCATTCATCAGTCCAGTGGGCCGACTTTAAAGTTTGTTTCTTTCTTTGTATTGACTCAAAAGACGTTTGGACTTGTCCCCAGTGAGAGGGACGAGACGGATGACATGAACAATATTAATAACAGTAATACCAGTTATAACGTTTTCCATGGAAACACGTTTTCAGATCAGGTCTTTGGAAATGTTTTTTTTTTTTTTTGGAGATATGATGCAAATAATGTGTGTGTGTGTGTGTGTGTGTGTGTTCAGGGTCATGTCCTGCAGTGATCTACAGGAATTAACACGAACACACAGTTTAAATACTTATCTAATTACAGTCTCATTACTGACTCGCTGCTGTCACTGACGATCATCTATCAACTGTGGATTTGCACGATTTTGCACACGGCCCTAAACGGCTGCTTTAAAAACATGTTTTCCTTCTCTGGGATGTTTTCCTGCGGCTGTACTATATTTTGGAATCTTGTGTCCTGACGTCCGTGCACGCTCCGTGCACACATGAACTGGTAGTTTGTCAGTGAACCATTCGTTGAGGTTGCGCTCCAGTAAAGTCAGAGATCCGTCCCCTCGCCACCGTCGCTTCCCTTTGTCTCAAGCTGACCGTGCTCACGTGCACTGTGCAAGTTCCATGCGTGCTCACAGAGCCCTGGGAACGTACGCACCTTCTGGATGTTTGCGTTATTGCGTTGCAGTGGTGCGGAACCGCAAACGGAGGCAACTCTCACACAAAGCAGGCCGCCGCTCGGCCGGGCGCGGGCGTGCCGCCGCAGCGCCCCCGCATGTACGGCGAGATCTCGAGGCCCGACGCTGGTGTGCGCCCGTGTTTGTTGTGACCTGCCTGCAGTTCCAGACGGTTGCCGCCGCGATTCAGATACTGTGGGAGGAGCTGCCGACTATCCAGAGGTTCAGTGATGCGACCTGCAGAGAACATCAAAAGGTCTCTGTGTGCGTGAGCGAGCGAGCGAGCGAGCGAGCGAGGGAGGGAGGGAGGGAGGGAGAGGCTGCAGGTAGACGTATGGAAAAATGCACACAGGAAATTCACATTCCTCCTTTGAAACACGTGTGTGCTGAATCCCTGTGTTCATATGTACGAGGCTAAAACAAACACGGGCAGCAGGTGAACGTCCAGACAGGATGTGATGTCTAACTTTGACCCGATCACGCGTGAGGGTCATGGTATAGACCGTAACGCAGGGAGGCCTCGCTCCTTCTTAGATCCTCCCGCACGATAAGTCAACTTTCAGACAACAGGCCTCCTTCACTGTCTCTGTGAATTCCTCAGAGTCCCTTAATTTGAAAAGGTCGAGTTCCTCCGACAGGACGGGGTCTCTGCAGCCCAGTGAGCTCGACCCCATGCAGCCGGCAACACGGCATTCCTAACCCCCCCCACCCCCCACCCCCGGTCCTCTCTGATCCCCTCCGTCCTCCCTCCGTCCCCACGTCCGTCCTCTGTCTCAGGGTCAGGGACGGAGGGATGGAGTTCCGGTTCACTATGAGACGTTTAGTGATTCAGAAGTTTGAGTTCCTCTGTTTCTTTGCACATTTTCCTTTTAATCTTGATCAAACGCAGGAATTCTTTTTGTCTGGAAGACGAAGTCGTCTTTTTTGTTTTTGCTTGTGTTTCAGTGGGTCAGGGACGGAGGGATGGAGTTCCGGTTCACTATGAGACGTTTAGTGATTCAGAAGTTTGAGTTCCTCTGTTTCTTTGCACATTTTCCTTTTAATCTTGATCAAACGCAGGAATTCTTTTTGTCTGGAAGACGAAGTCGTCTTTTTTGTTTTTGCTTGTGTTTCAGTGGAACCCGTCCCAGATGAACTCACGTGGTTTATCCTTGTTTTGCTGACATTTCTCTGCCACAGCTGGCAGACGTTTGCTCCCATGGTGCCGATGATTCAGAACCCGATTAGCTGATCGCAGATCAGATCAGAGATTCTTTATAACAATATCTTCGTTCACCTGCAGCGGGTTGATCCCTCCCTCTCGACCCGGAGCAGAAACTGGACGCTGCTGCTGCTCCACAGACGTCTCGGGCCTGGACTGGTTCCATGCGCTCGTCACTGGAGCCAGGACGCGTGACAGGGACCTGCATGCATTGAGGTTGCATTGCAGCGCACCTAGTTACGACCCGGGGGGGGTGATGGTAAATCCTGGTAGAATAATGGAGGAGGTGACTTGACTGTCAGTCCCAGTGGGAACTGTCATGGAGGAGACTGGATGTATTTCAGAGGGAGCGTGAAGGAATCCGAGGGCGGCGCCCGGGCTTTAAGTTGGCGGTTTGATGCTCGGGCACATCGTGCCGCTTGTCGGCGAACCCGGGGTAGCGTTGGGCCGAGGTGAATCCCTGCGCTGGTTCACACGCTCGCTTCCTGGGTTTGTTCGCATCGCGTGCGAGGGCACGAGCAGATATCGGCGAACTCTCATTTTGCCTGAAAACCTTTTCCAGATGCAGAAAACATTTCAAACCCCCCCAAGTCCGACCTGTGCTGGGATTCTTATTATTGCCAGCGCCAGGTGAGCCGCGCTCGACCACACCACATTGATGTTGCTTTAATAATAAAAGTATGTCAACACAGTCTGGCCCGCAGCGATCACCGCCGCCGCCGCCGCCGCCACCGCTCTCATGTCTGGGTCTGACACTGCAGCTCTGTCCTAGCATGACACAACATGCATGTCAGCAGCTGTGCGCACGTCATCCCCAAATTAAAGGTGCTTTTAATTTGTTCGATCTTCAGCCTCATGGCGAGGATGCTGCGGATGAGCCGCGCCCCCTGAACGCGTCGCTGCGCTCCAGATATTTCTGTTCCGTCTTTTCTGACCCTCCCTCTCTTTAAAAGTCTGTTTGTCATGAGACAATCCGCCGGGCTTAAAATAACCCGACTGGAGGAATCTGTTGACGCCATAACATCCTGGAGGCGCCACCATGTGGTCGGCGTCCCAATGAACTGCAGAGTTGTTGAACTTCTCGAAGACAAAGTTATTATATCTGAACATCTGCGAATGATCCAGATGCTTCTCTCTCTGGTTTGAACTTCCCGTGTGAGCGTTTCTCCGACTCGCTGGTTCCCATCAGCGTTTAATGGTCTGGAGGTAACGCTGTTGTTCTCCGTGTGGCTGCAGGGTGTGCTCACATGTCAACATTCTTTAACCCGGGTTACACCACACGTTTGTCTTTTTATGTCCCTGCATTCGTCCCAGCGTCTCACAGCTTCCCACGGACACCGTGTGCCCCTGCGTGTTCTCCCGGTCGTTTTCCCAAACTCTGGTTCGTGGTTCTAATACTTCTCTAGGGTCTCACACCTGCAGCAGGGAGGAGACGGGGAGCGTCCCACCACAGCAATCTTTGACTCACGTCCTTGCTGAGGCCGTCCAGACCGTTCCCACCCGTCTGCTCCTCACAGCAGGACAAAACAAACTCACAGGTGATTTAAAATTAACTCCTTTAATGAGGTTTGGCTCTGACGGTGGTTAGTCAGCGGCGTGATGGACCGGAGCTGCTGTCCGCCAGGCGTGTTCCGCTGCAGGCGTTTCTGTGTGTGTGTGTCAACGTGCTGGCATGGGAACTCAAAGGTCGGAGGTCATCGGGCTGCACTCCCTGGCGCTGGCGAGGATTCGGCGCACGCCCAGATTCCTGCGACTGGATCGCGCCGATGACTCAGCAGCGTTTATTTAACCTCTTGTGGTTTTTACGAAGCGTCTGGAACAAACAGGAGCCGCATCGGCGATGATCTTATTTTAGATGCGGGCCGAAGGTTCGCACGGGCGCGTCGACCTCCGCCGGTACGAGACGCAGCTGGTGGAGTGACTCAGCGGCGTGGGAGGGATTAACTGTAGGGACGGTGACTCACTCAGAGAGGAAGCGAAGGAATAAATGGAGGGATGAGACGGAAGGATGGAGAGGACAGTCTAAAAATAAATTGGAATTATTTTTATCCATTTCTTTAAACAGGAGTGAGGATGTTCCTCTTTCTTTTTCTGGAATATTCTCAGATGAAGTCGAACTTCCTGAACGTTTTGGCGACTGAAAGTGACGGACGACAAACTTTGTCCCTGAAAACAAGAAGAAAGAGAGAGAGATACAGAACATGTGTCTGTGGCTGCGGAGCCACAAGTGTGTTTACTTTCAGCCAGCAGGTGTGGAATTCAGCAGTATGTGAACACACACACACACACACACACCACCGGCCCTGTATTCACGCCACCTCGACAAGTAAAAAAAAAAAAAAAAAGCAGGGATGAAGTTGCACTTTTGTTGGAGAAACTTCCGTTGCTATAATTAGTTCCTGGTTGGCAGCAGGAAGCACGGGGCTGCGTGTTGTTTGGCGAGGAGGAGGAGGAGGAGGAGGAGGAGGAGGCGGAGGGATACAGCGAGGTAACCCCTGGTTTGGACCGTGGCTCTGAAGAAGAACGATTTTCTCCAGTGGGGTGTGTGTGGCGCATCACTGTAACCATGGCGATATGTGGGATTAGAGGACGAGGAAGGGACACTTTGGTTCTGTGTGATTTGTAGTTCTCATGGAAAGACACACACACACACACACACACACACACACCTTCAGCAGTGTGGTGTAAAGTTTCCTCCAAACAACAACTGTAAACCGATCTGTGCGTCCCTATGGATTGACGTGACAGGATGAATGCACCGCTGCAGTGTGTGTGTGTGTGTGTGTGTGTGTGTGTGTGTGTGAGGACAGACCCACATGACAAGATTTCTCTTTTCTCTGAGGTGCATTAGCTCCATCTCAGATTTCCTCCCTGTAACACTGGAGCTATAATTGCTGTTCTATTGTGGCGCACACACACACACACACACACACACACACACACGTTCTTTACATACGTGTCTTCATCCCGCTCTGAGGCACACAGGTGAAGCCAGATCATGTTTCAGAGGTGGGGGGGGGGGGGGTCTCAGCTCCTCATCTTTTCCAGAACATTCTTTTCATATCGTCTCTGTCCCGCCTCAGTTACCTCACTTCTTTAATTCCCCCCCGGTGCATCGTTAATCAGTCAGTTTAATCTACCCACCGCCCCCCCTCCCTCCCTCCCTCTCTCCCTCCCTCCCTCCTTTCTCCTCTGCAACATGCTGTTTAGTGCACTTCAAAGGTGTAATTATCAAAGCACTTATCAGGAGGGGTGGGCACCGTGTGCGCTCCCCTCCGTTACCGCTCATTTTTCATCACCTTCCCGTGTTTTCTTGGCTCCGCTGCGACGCCAAACCCAATTATAAATAAAGTTCTGCTCTGTGGAGACGTGTCGGAGCAAGCGGTTCGTTCCCTCGCTCCAGAACGGCGGCGGGATTTATCCAAACGCAGACGTTCAGTCACAGCTGGACATTCTTGGACGACGTCTTCGGCCTCGTCCAAGTGAGTCAATTCAAACACGGACATAAATCCTCCTGGTTCTCCGCCGTGTCGTTTCTCTCTCTGTCTGTCTGGGCGCCCGCTGGCTCGCCGCCACGCCACCGATGACTAATCTATACCTGAGCTTCGCCGCCGTCGATCCTTTGTCTGCGCCGTTTGTTTTGGCTCTGCGGCTTTTCTGCTGCGTTCAGCATCTCGGAGCTCTGTTTGTCAGTCTTGCTGGTCGTCAGCTGACATCACAACGCTGGCGTGGAGCCGCCTGCACCCGGGGGCCATTGCCAGCGCTGCCAGTGGGCAGCCGGCCACCTGGAGGATGTAAAATTAGACGTTGGCGATGATTAATCACATCCACGGGCAACGCCGGGCCCGAGCCAGACAGTCGGACAGAAACGGGGGGTTCCCGGTTTCGCACGTGACGTTTTCCCACAGTTGAGTTCTTCACTGAGGTCTCAAACAGCGCGACGGTAGTTGACCCTGCGTGAACTTTGAAACTCACGCTCCGCTTTCTACTTGGTGACCCGAGTCTATTTCTGGTGGCACCGCAACCAGAGCCAGAACGGAAGCTCATGTTCTGACGAAGTCGGACGCAAGGCCTGAGGAGGCTAAACTGGGGACGGTCACGTGACCTCGGAGATCCCCCTGCGAGGTCAGAGTAGCGCTGGAGCCGGTCGTCAGGGCAACCGTGATGATGGGGCTCTCGCCGTTGGGTTCAACCACCTCTGAAACGTCGAACGGACTTTTTCAAAAGTGTTTGTGAACCCGTGTGAACCAGCGGCAGGAGTTAAAACACGTCGACCGGCTGCGTGCCCGCTCTCGCCCTGCTTCATTTTCTCCTGAAAGAAACATGATAAAACAGCTAAATTCCCCCTCGAGTGTCTTATTATGTCCATGATGGAAAAGAAAGGGTGATGGCAGAGGGGGAGGAGAGGGGGAGGAGAGGGGAGGGAGGCAACAAGGCTCGGCAAGTAGAGAATTAATCCTGTCTAACAGCAACGTTTCTGTTCCATCATGAATCTGTAGCCAGAGGAAACAGAGTGTGTGTGTGTGTGTGTGTGTGTGAGGAGCCACGACAGGCTCATAGGATTATTATTATTATTATATCATCATCATTATTATTATTATTATTATTAAGTAAGGACATTATCTGGGCATCTCTTTGTGAGTGCTGCCATGTCGTGTTTCCGTTGGTACGTCCCTGTCGTGTCGTGTTCTCGCCAGTGACCAGCAGAGGGCGACACCACAGGCGTCCATAGAATGAGAGAAATAGCTGGATTTCAATGGTGGATAAACATTTTACGTTGATGTCACAGTGTGACTGACGGCAGGAGGTGGGCGTGCAGCGTTTCAGTCTGGCTCCTCCTCCCCGCTCCTCCTGACTGCGTCAGAGCAGAATTTGAATATTACCAGTGGGCGAGCCCAGACCCGACGGACGAGCACGAGCCTCACGTCACAGACTCTGGAACGTCTCCAAACATGTCGACCGGGAAAGGTCACGCTACACGCGTCGTGTCATGTGACACATCAAACGCCGGCAGACGATGAATTGACTTTGAGTCGTGACGCGACACGTTTGTGTTTAAGGACTTTGACATGAGCGTGTTTCACCGTGTTAACGCGCCACTAACAGGAGCAGTAGTTGGCAAACGCCGCCGCCATATATCATGTTTTATAATGTTTTATATCACATGAAATCACTAAGACGTGAACTGTGACGTGCGGTTGCTTGATGATCGAGTGTGTCCTCTGACATGAATTCAAATGAGCTTCGTGTGTGCGATGTCACGCTCCTGAGGCGTCTGCCATCTTTGCGTCGGTTTAATTTGTTCCCATCCGCACTCGTCTTCCTGTTTAATTTCTCTTGTAGCCTCGCAAAATTTCCGCTATGTGGTCAAGTTGTTGATGACCCGAGTCCAGCTGCGTGGCCCCCGTCGCTGCAACACACACACACACACACGTGTCTGTGTGTGCACGGACACGCAACTTCTACACGCATGTGGAACAGATGTAAACGAGGATCGCTGGAGGCCCAAACACAGCTGCTCCGTCTCCTGCGGTGGATGTCGAGGTCACAGATGGACGGGAGGGGAAGGATGTGATGGAGGGAGGAGGACGGGAGGAAAAATAGAGGGAGATGTGATGGGGGGGGGGGGGGGGGGGGGGGCGGGCCCCCCCGTGGGGGGGGGGGGGGGGGGGGGGGGGGGGGGGGGGGGGGGTTCGAGTTCCCTCGTTTCGTCCTTGACGTCGTTCCTGGACGTCGGGGTCAGACTCCGTCAGGGTTGGTTGATAAAACTTGCCGGTGGCTCCTCCCCCGAGCGTCCTCACAGTTTGACTGACGGCTGTCGGAGTAAACTCTGCTCTCCCATTGGATTAGACAGAGTCCTGCGGCACTTAGTGACGAGATGCCCAGGTTGTTTTTGCTCTTCAATTCCCAGAATTCCGATCCGCAGCTTTGCGTCCTCTTTCGTTTATCGTTTCACCTTTCCCCCAGTAATTCCAAAACCAGGGAGAAACTTGAGAGGAGTCCTTCTGATTTTACACTGGAGCCTCCTGGAGGCTTTGCTCTGACGTCCTGTCACTCTTGTCACGTCTCTCACGATGCTAGCGAACCCCCAACCTTCGCGGCGTCACCTCCCAGGAATGAGCGGGCAGGTCCCGGCGGCGGCCGTTAGCCACGGGCCTCGGGTCTGAGCGGCGCGAGCGGCGGGAGGTTGGAGCAGGCGGCGCTCGAACGCCTCGTCCCAACGTGCGCGCGCGAGAGTGTTTGGACAGCGAGGAGCGAGCAAACAGCCCAGATTGACTGGGGAACATTAGACGCATAGCTGGATAATGCCGGGATGACAGAGTGGCGTGAAGACTGATGCGTGCATTGTTGGGCGCATCAGGAGCGTGCCTGTCGGATCACGTTGTCCGTGCGTGCGTGCGTGCGTGCGTGCATACGACGAGCGTCCCCTGCAGTGGTTTGCATTCCTAAAACTTCTGTAAATACAGTTACACGCCCCCCGCCCCCGCAGGCGTTTTAATTTCAGACTTAAATATTCATTCGCACGTTTATCTATGTCACAAGAGCGCGCACGGCCTCGGCCCTCGGCTGCGAGCGCCTGACAAAGGCAACGGAATCAGTTACAGCCACGAAAGCTGCAAACAAAGAAACATGAAAAGTGGAGGACACACACAACAAAGAGAGAGAGAGAGAGAGAGGGAGAGAGAAGGAGGGGAAAGGTCAGTGGTGCTGGTCCTGCTTTCTTCCCTCTGATCTCCTGCACTCGTCTAATCACAGTGACAGAAGGAGGTCGACGCACAGGGAGAAAGTGAACTGTGACGCCGGAGCAGGAGAGAGAGAGAGAGAGAGAGAGAGAGAGAGAGATGGACGAGGGAGAGAAAAGGAGGAGAAAGAAAGGGAGAAGGGGCTAAAAATAGAAAACATGGTTCCTTGAATTAAGATTAAAAGATGACAGGAAGAGGAATGAAGAGAAAAAAGGGGAAAGAGGGGAGCTGTCGCTCGCTCCCCTCTGACACCTGGTGGCCACAGGTGAGATGGCGCCGCGAGGGGACGAGTCCATGAAGCGTTCACTCGCACCAATGCATGAACTGTATGGATCCTGGGGGTGAAAGGTCAAAAGGCGTCCTCACGCCCACAGGGCCGTAACTCTAGTTCTGAGGTTCCTCTTCACCTGGGGGCAGAAACAGAAATCAGAGCAGATCCATTGTTCTGGGCCGTCATCCACCCGAGCAGGGCGGGGACGTCCCTGAGGGACAGAGAGGACAGACATGGACGCGTTATGACTTTTTAGTGGCGTCTCAGAGAACGTGAAGCGCGCCTCACATATTTACGCTTAATTAAAACAACGGCCTCGCTCCGCGCTGAGCGGGGTCAAGGGTCAGCGTTGTCATCGCTATATAAATATTTCCCAGGATTCACTGCAGGCGTTCCCAGGCTCTGATTAAACGAGACCCAGACGACATCATCTGGAGATTCCATCGGGGGTCCTGGAGGGGGCTTGACCTCCTTTGTCGTGCATATGAGCGCTCGCAGGCCGAGTTCGCCGCCGCACCCCCGCACGCTCCCGTCCGCTTGATCTCCATCTTCACCCCTCCTCCTCCTCCTCCTCCCCTTTCATCCGCTAATCGAGTTGAAATGCCAGCCGTGACCTTTCCAGTTTGACCCCAGCGGAGACCCTCAGTATCACAGCCTCACTTTGAACACGCAAACACACCCGGCCCCTCTCAGCGCGGTGCCCGACACCCGGTGGCGTGAATGGACGCCGTGCCGTGCGGTGGCGTTTTAGGAGCATCGTATATGAGAGCTCCCGCCAATCACACGTCGGCTTATCACGGCTCTGAGAGGCGCTGCGTGATGTCGTGGCGAGGAATGCCGACCGGTGAACTAAAGGTTAATCTGGGGTTCACAGGGAGTTTATATGCAACACATTGTCTCTGTGTGTGTCTGTGTGTGTGTTGACGATGGCAAAATGACGGCCACCATCTTTGTAAACATCGCTCCTCTCAGGTGGAATCATCCAAGCCTTTTGTTTCCCCGAACCAGAGGGGAGGTCTCTCGCCGCCGCTTCCCAGCGCTCCCAGTAGCTCTCCAGATAAAGTTAGGAGGAATTCTAATCTTCCACAGGCTCCTGCTGGGTACAACTGGCTCTATTCTTCGGGTTAATCACCGGGCTCTGGTTGTAGTTACGGCTGATGTGAGCAGATTAGAGCCGGAGGGGACGGTCAGCGGTCACACATCCAGGCGTCTGTGCCTGGTTACAAAACAACGGCCCGCAGAGAGCGAGAGAGAGAGAGAGAGAGAGAAACATGGCGTTCTCACCACGAGCAGAAATACCTGCTGCATGTCGGGACACATTAAACGAGCTGTTTGAAATAAAGTCACGCACTTCTTCATCCTTCAGCAGCCAGAATCAACTTGGACTTGATTAGATCCTTTTCTTAAAAATCCTCTTCAAATCCTCCCCCCCGACCTGCAGACGGCTGCAGACGTGTCGGCTTGGCGCCGTGCTCCTCGCATGCGTCCTGCAGCTGAAAGAGAGAAACGCTAACCGTTTGTTTTTCCATCCACACTGACTCCTCGTCTTCTTTCTTCCCTGCAGGACAAAAAGGATCCGAACGAGCCGTGTAACGGCCGCGACTGCAGCAAAGGATGCAAGTGCATCCCGGAGAAAGGCAGCAGGGTGAGTGACGTCTCCTTCTCCTCTTTCCTCTGAGCCCCGGAAACCACAGCTTGTCATTAAAACAAACACGTCACATATAATGTATGTTCGAGCGACCACGTGGGCTTGCGGGCGCCCCGCAGGAGATAAGGAGGCGCACGCACCTGTCAGACCTTCATCACGCCTGAGCTGTGGGAAAATAAAGAGCTAATATCAACAGGAAGCACCTTCATACCAATTTAATTGAAAGCCACCGCAGGGTTTTGAGACAGAGGCTGAAGAGAGGAGCCGCAGCATGTAAACACAAAGACCCTCCTGTGATGTGGCCACAGGACAGACTCACTCATTTCAGTTTGAGGCTTTCGGTTTAAAAGCTGTTGATCATTTTTTTGCGTCATCGAGCTCCTCCGCGGCGCTCGAGGCCCCGACACGTTATCTCCCTCCATCACACAGCTGCTCACAATAAATATTATCTGACACGCATCAAAGTTGTGTAACACCACAGCCCGCGTGTGTGTGTGTGTGTGTGGAAGTTGTTGTAATCTCGCCAACATTAAAGTGTGTCCGCGGGTGAAGGGGTTTCAGCTCTGTGTGGACACACAGTTTAACACTTCAGCAGCTGGGACGCGTGTGTGTGTGTGTGTCGCTGTTAAACTGCTGCCCGTGTGTAAATTCCTGTACGTTGACGAGCGCCTGTTAACGTCCGAAGCAAACCACTTTAAAAAAAAGGCACCGAAAAAGGAAAAGACGTCTTCACGTCTTACGCACACACACTCACGTTGTTACAACCTGCAGCACAACGTCAAGAACCAGCAGCTGGAGGGTTCAAGAGTCCCAGTGGTTCTGATGCTGATGGCCCTAATGTGTTGCTATGGCAACAGTGCTTCACATAGACAACAGTTGGTTCAACATCTTGACTCTGTGTGTGTGTGTGTTCTCCTCAGACTCTAACTCTAAGCTCGGCCTCTCTCGGTCTTTATCCAAACAACAATTACTGTCTGACACAGACTGCCACTCTGCAGCCGGCTGAATGCCACTTTAGGCAAATAACAGCCAGCGACCTGCAGCTAAATGATAGATGTGCGGCGGCGTCACCTCCTCTGACACTTGGCGCGCTGCGCTGGGCCCTGAGGTGCTTATTTGCCTCTTCACGCGTGTCCTCCATCATGGAAAGTTGTTGAGCTTTGAATCTGGGAGACGGACACTGGCTGAGTCTCTCAGTTTGTCCCCAGGCTCTGATGTTCCGTTTAATTTAAGTCTCGTAAAGTTTTGAATTGTTGAAACCTGCGCGATGAGCCCTCATTCCTCCGCACTGTTTAACCATTAAGAGAACGTGTTCGCATTTAAACGGTTTAGAAAAGTCAGAGATGTTTAACAGCCAGCTCGAGCTTCGGTGTGTGTGTGTGTTGACGTGCAGCCTGAGGGACGAGCAGGTCTCAAAACAATCCCAGGTCTTCTTCTTCTTCTTCTTCTGATTTCATTGGATTTTCTCTGTTAAAGTTCACACGGACGTAAATTCAGGTTGTTGTGTCACGCAGACGCGGGAGCTGTGCCGGCACGAAGCGCTGGCACCGTTTCCTAAGCAAACACGGCGGCCGGAGCGTGTTGATCCCTGAGGGGGAGCGTCTCTGTGCCGCTGCCTGTCTGACCCCGTCCCTGAGAAACGAGCACGATTCAGCGGAGAGCAGGCCGCCGCCATCAGAGGCTCAGGAGCTCCTGTAATTCCTCTTCAGCTCCTAAATCCACTGCTAATGCCTGAGCAGCAGCCCCCTGCCCCCCCGACCCTGACGCATTATTTTTATTATTTATTATTTTTATTTTTAGCCGACAGGCTTCGGTTTAACCTCGGTTTAATCCTGAGAGTCTTTATCAGGAGATTCCCCGTCTCACACTGGATCCGTTTGGTCCGATAACATCAGCTCACATCGGTGGGGGGGGGGGACCCCGGAGGTCAGAGGTCAGCGTCGAGGATGAACCACACACCCTGAAGTAGCAGGAAGCAGGAGCCTAATTCGATTTCGGTGCAACTTCCTTCTGAGTCGATCAGAAACAGACACTTCTTAGTTGTGACGCCCCCCCCCCCCCCCCCCCCCCCCCCCCCCCCCCCCCCCCCCCCCCCCCCCCCCCCCCCCCCCACCCACCCCCCACCCCACACACACACACTGGGCCTCTGCAGAACCAGAACCAGATCCTGTGGAGCTGGATGAGTGAAAAAAAAAGTAAAATGGAGGCGTTGGAACCTGCAGATAAACAGAGACAAGCTGCAACCAGCACTTTGATTTCCATCGTCTCTCCTTATTGTTCAATACATCTGCTGTGTCTCTCTCTCTCTCTCTCTCTCCATGCTCTCTAATGTCTGGTGTTTGTGATTATTAAGCTCATCTGGGTTTTGCTGACGGAGCTTGTGTGTGTGTGTGTGTGTGTGTGTGTGTGTGTGTGAGGGAGGGAGAAGATGAGCCCACCACCGTATTTAGACTCGTGGGCTCCAAAGAATGAAGAGACTGATAAAATGCCGCCGCAGGAGAGTGTGTGTGGAAATGCTTGAATGACAGAACAAAGCTGATAAGACTGCACTGCACACACACACACACACACACACACACCTGACACTCGGTGCTGGCTCATCCCCTCGGCCGACACGAAGTCTAGAAAAGGTTAAAGGTCACGACCAACACAAAGGCCACAGCAGGATCACAGACTCTGTGTGTGTGTGTGTGTGTGTGTGTGTGTGTGTGTGTTGAGGACCTGTTGCTGCATCATGTGTTCCAGTGCGCTCTACTGCCCTCACATGGCTCCTTGAGGAACTGCGTTGGTTCCACATGTATGTGTTTCTCATGTAACACGCGTGTGAAGATGAACACACATGTTCATACACATTTAAGCAGCGGTGCAGCAACCACAGCGCCACCCGGTGGTGCGACGCTGCAGCTGCGAAAAAAATCAAATGCTCAGCGACGAACTTGATGAAAATAAAAGTGAGTGAAGGGGAAAAAAGAAACGCCAGAGGGAAGCAGGACTCAGACAGCTCCTGGGTGATCCACACACACACACACACACACACACACTTCTATCATGGGCGAACACGTGAAGGAATGTGCAAAACTGCTTATTACTGATTTTTATAGGCTCTTGTGATTTGATGTGATAATGAAGGCGCTGTTATTTATGACATTTCCACTTTACACACGCACACACACACGCACACACACACACACGCGCACACACACACACACACACACACACACAAACACAAACCATCATTTATTGCATTTTTTCCTCTCAGCAGCCGTGGCCCGGCCCCTCGCTGAGGATGTGCTGTGTGTGTGTGTGTGTGTGTGTGTGTGTGTGTGTGTGGCGTGTCTTTAATCATCCAACCATCACATGCGCTCTTCTTGTTCTAGTAACATAATTAAGACTCGCAGGAAGTTGTTGCGTTTATTTAACTGAGTGGCTTTGCGCCCGCTGCAGCTCGCCGTCGCATCTGAAGCTCTGGCAGGAGCCAAACGTGCCAATTACACGAGTGAGACCGCGTCGTCACCTCAGGCACACGCACACGGTTTTAGCCTCAATTACTCAAGTTTCATTCCACAAATTTGAAGAGTCAAAATGTTTTGTTTCCGGTTTTAAACTCAGTCAGATAACTGATATTTCACTTTTTAAGCCTTTTTAAGCCAAACAGAATGAGCCGTATCAAAGAAAGGACGAGACTTTCATCTCCAGTCTGCCTGACAGCTGAGAAAACACCGCTGGCTTTATGACATCATCACCGTGGGACAGCGAGGGCCCCGCTGACCGCTAATGTGTTTTTAATTGGGGGGGAAAGCACCTGGATAAAAAGAGAGAACAGGTTGTTTGTCTAATGACGGCCATTAAAACCAGATGGGTGGGAATCCGTCCGGAGGGGAAGAGCCAACCTCGCGCCTGGTCAGGTCCTGTCAGACCAGGCGTGGTCGCGTGTGGGGGCCCGGATCCCGGAGCAGACCCGTCTGGAGCCTGGAGATCATGTCTGACATAAACAACGATGTTTGGGTTTAGATCTAAACATGTGGAGGAGGTTTCCCTCTTTCCATCTCATCTGCCGCGGCGCGAGAGGCCCGCCGATCAAACTCGCACCCAGACGGCCAACGCTCTCCGCCCCCTTCCCTCCCCATGCGCTCCCATCAGCGTCGCCCAGTGAGCACAAGGTGTGACAGCTCAGATCAGCTCGCCCTCGGAACAATACGCCCCCGATAAACTCCGGCAGCCCGAGGGCGCGCGCGCACACACACACGGGTTCTCACACACACGGCAGCGAGAATCTGTCTGTCCAAGCACTGCATCAGGAAGTGAGGTCGGGCCCGGTGGGGGCAATAAGTCCAGAGGGCTTAGCGGCCCAGAATAGGCTCCATTGTGCCCTTTGTGCTGGGGGGGATTTGAGCCTACAAACTGACCAGTCTGCTGGAAGGTGATGGGGATGGAAGGGCTGGAAGAGGCGGGCGGAGACCGGCCGGGATGGCAGGAAAACAAACAGGGATGCCAACTGGCAGCGGGGCTCGGGGAGACGCTGGACGCGGCGAGGACGACGTGGACGTAGACGAACTCGATTTGTACGCCCACGACCCACGAGGACCTGAGGACAAAGACTCCCAGAGTCTGGACGGAGCCGAGAGTCATGTCAGAATCCTGGTGACCTGTGAGGTCCAGACGGCCTCACCAGGAGGCCACAGAGCCAAATGTTAGGCCGCCTCCCAGTGGTCGTTTCCAGAGCAGCCTGCTAATCAAGCGCAAGTAAAAGCCCCGAATTTAACAGAGCTCTTTTTGTCTTTATTGGGTTTTCTTCCCTTTCATCCCTGCACTTTTATCTCCTCTCCCTCTGGGGTTCTAATTCCAGGCCATGTTAGGAAATAAACGCAGCCGCGCTCAGCCTCACTTAGCGACGCTCGGAAATCAAAGAGATTCTCTGGAGATTATCTTTGCTAGAGAGAGAGAGAGAGAGAGGTTTCTAACCTTTATGAGCTTTTTAAAAGTTAAAGGTTTACAGAGGCCCTCCAGTCCTGAACGATGATTTCTTTTGTCATGGAGGTCGGGGGAAGCAGAAGTGAAACAGAAGGGATGAGAGCTGCTAAGAACAAAGCCGAAGCATCATTCATGTCCTCGTCTCGCACCTCTCACCTCCACGCCAGAGACGCTCTTTGAAAGTGACCTCGGCCACGGTGCTCATTACAGCGGGAGGGGGGGCGGAGCCGTCGGAGGTGATGGAGGATGACAGGCGGGGGAGGCGAGGCGTGAGAGAAAGTGGCTCCCTGTGGGACCCTGCATATTTGCTCCTGGTGAAACCAGGTGTGGGATCGAGCCGAGAGCCAGACAGCTCCGGCGTGAGGCCGCGCTCACCTGGCACAGGCCTGTCATTACCGTGACCTGCCCGCGCCCCCCCCGGGTGGGTCACGTGGGCTGAGGGGGGAGGGTGGGGGCAGAGCGGCGGCCTCAGCCAGGCGCCCGGTGTGGTCAAAGCTCACCCAGCGTATTTATTAACGTTACGTCACTGCAGACAGGAGCAGCCTGACCTCTGACCTTTACCCACAGCCGTGTGGAGCGCTAAGGAACCTGCCCACAATCCTTCAGTGCATCGGACAGGCTCCACACAAAATAAATGAGAGTATTTTAAGTAAAAAAGTGTTGAGGTCCAACCTGTCCTCCACCAGCAGGGGGTGACTCTGAGAACGGTGTGTGTGTGTGTGCTGCCATCGTGTGGTTCAGATCAGACATTGCAGCCTGTCACTCGCAGCTCAGAGGGAATAAAAAAGTTTCAATGCATCGTGACATCAACTAAATTTGTAACCATTAAAATATTATTAACATACACATTTTTTGACGCTGTTTTTCGGGAGGATTTTATTATAATAAAATACTTCCTGTGTGTCGTCTCTTCTCTTTCTGTCTCAGGGCCGTCCTGGGCCTCTTGGCAAGGAGGGAGTAAGCGGACCAGAGGGGCCCCGTGGCAACCTGGGCCCGAGAGGCTGTAAAGGAGAGAAGGGCCACGTCGGCCTGAGGGGGCCGTCCGGCCCCAAGGGGGACAAAGTGGGTGCTGCTGGTCTTGACTGGACCTCTACACGTGTGTGTTAGAGCGGAGCGTGACCTGCAGGTGAATGACGTGTGTTTGACCCTTGCAGGGGCCGATGGGCGTGCCGGGGTTCAAGGGGACTGATGCGGTTCCTGTAAGTCAAACTCACACATTGAGATCCTGGTGTGTGTGGAGACGCTGAAGGTTCTCACGTGCTCCCCCTGCAGGGCCACCCGGGTCTGGCGGGCGGCCGAGGGCTGCCTGGTTTTGACGGCTGTAACGGGACCAGAGGAGAACCCGGCGACCCCGGCTTTGGGATCGGAGTCCCTGGATTCCCCGGACCTGCTGTGAGAACAAACCTTTACTCCTCTGTGATCTCACCTCCCTGTGTTTGAACACCTGTGACGGAGTCTCTGCCTTCAACAGGGGCCCACCGGCCTGAAGGGCCAGAAAGGAGAACCTCGATACATCTCGGACGGCACGGGGGTAAGAGCTGGCTAGTTGTGGGTCAAAGGTCACAGTGAATGTATCGGCGTATTGGGAGCGGGTTGATAACCTCGGGTTCCTCTGTCCTCGTGTAGAGTTATCCAGGGCCACGGGGACCTGACGGCCGACCTGTAAGTCCAGATCGTTGAAATAATGTCTATAGCAGTGGCAACGTCAGCGTTCTGATTCTGACCTGGTTATTGTCCTCACGTCTCTGCAGGGGGGCCCAGGACGCGATGGTCAGCCCGGTTTACCCGGCCCACAAGGACCGGAGGGCTACCAGGTACGTAGAGTGGCCCGTCTGTGTTTCCTCCGTCTTAATATCTCCTTGGCTTCATCTCGGACCCTTTGTCTCTGTCTTTAGGGTCCTCCTGGCCCCCCCGGCCCCCCAGGGATGATGGTGAGAATATCAAACTGACATCATGTTATTTATGGTCGGTGGCGGTGATGGAGCAGGGTGGTGACGGAGTCTGTTTTGTTGTTTCCAGGGGAGTCGCAGCGACGGATATCAGGGAGAGAAAGGAGACAAGGTAGGACCTGGGTGTCCCAGCATCCTCTCTGTCTCCCCTGCTGTGTCATCTCTCTCTCCGTCTTCTAACGGTGTGTTGTGTGCGTCTCGGGCTGAAGGGCGACGTGGGTCTCCCCGGACCCAGCGGCACCCCGGGCGACGGCTCACTGACCAGCGAACAAACTCTCACCATCTACAAAGGAGATAAGGTACAAGAAAGGTCCTCGTGAAAAGTGGGATCAGTGAACGCTCAGGATGCTGCTGATCATTTACGTGTGTGTGTGTGTGTGTCTGTCGCAGGGCGAGCCAGGAGCTAAGGGCGTCCGTGGATTCTCCGGTAACCCCGGCCAACCTGTGAGAATGAAACTTCTCTATTTTTGATCAGAAACTTGATGGAAGCTTGAAGTTTAACAAGAGAAAATCTTGCCTGAGAAACCAAACTGAATATTTTCATTTGACCCCAGGGGCCCTTCGGTTATCGAGGTGAACTCGGAGAGAAGGGCATTCCTGGATACCCCGGCGCGAGAGTAAGAGCTAACGTCCCCTGAACGACAGCGAGATTAGAAGAAGACAAAAAGAATCTGAAAACGAGATGTTGTGTCTGTTCCAGGGTCCTCCAGGTTTTAACGGCCCCCCCGGCGCTCCTGGACAGCAGGTACGCCCTGAAATGTGACGATAGTGGAAGAGCTTAGTGACGCTGGTGTCCAGAGAAACCAGAATCAGATAAATAAAGAATTAAGAATGAAGTGATGCTGAGAGGCTGCGGTAAATAAAAACGAATGGTTTTTATTCTCAGGGCTACAGGGGTAACCCAGGTTTCCCCGGGCAACCAGGATACATCGGACCCAAGGTAAAACACAGCGTGGAGCAGCGAGCCACAAACAGCAGGAAATATATCAAGAACTTCACTTTTACACTTTTACTATCAAGAAGATTAAACTTTTAAATGTTGTCTTATAATGAACATTTAAATACATTTAATAATACTTGCTAATCTCATGATTAAAATAAGACAGAATTCATTTAATTAAATCATTACAATCACAGCAGTTAACACGTCCTGTTGCAGTACCAGTGTTTCACCAGCAGATGGAGGCAGTGTTTCATACACCTGTGATTTAGTCTGTTTTTAAAAAGTGTGTCATCATTGTTGGTTTGATATGGTTTATGCTTTTATTTTGGCACCTTCCGGACAGTTTCCTGTTTCCTGCACATGTCAAACATCAAACAATCGTCCTCTAATCGTCTCCACGAGAATCTCAGTTCCTCCTTGACTCCTTCCTCTCGGTCTAAGACGTCTCTTCTGCTCTTCTTCCTCGTCTGTGACTCCTCCTCCTCCTCTCAGGGTGACCAGGGAGACCCCGGACCGCCGGGACCTCCCACCTACGTGAACGGACAGAGCACCTCTGTTCAAGGTGACGCCTTGGCTCCTCGTGCAATCGAAGCCCTGATGACGAGGTGCGAGCGCCCGGCTCTAACCGTCTGTTCTGTGATTGGCTGCAGGTCAACAAGGCGACCCTGGTCTCAACGGCCTGCCCGGCGCCCCCGGTGACCAGGGACTTCCCGGGTATCCGGGACAACCAGGGCCCCCCGGAACCACTGTGGGCAAGTTCACTGACACACGTTGCGCTTTTTAATCCACTCCGTCCCCTCGGAGTTTCATCTCAAACCTGTGGATCCTCCCGGCACAGACCCCACGGGGCGCGGCGGCTCCCAAGGTTTCCCCGGCATCCCAGGGCCCAAGGGAGAGAAGGGTAGCGGTGGTATACCGGGCTATGGCGTGGAAGGGCTCCCAGGCTCCCCCGGATTCCCCGGACCCGTCGGCCCCCCCGGACTTCCAGGCCCCTCAGGTCCGTTCACACAGAGAAACGATTGACCACGAATCTCTGGTTCCTCACAGGCGGTCGCCATGGAGACCGGCCCGGCTGCCGGGTCACAGCGCATGAAAATAAGTTTGCATGTGTGTCCTTTTTGAGCTGTGGTTTGATGCCTCCCTCTGAGCTGCATTATGGGTATTTGAATTTTCCCCCGGGACTCGTGGGTAAGTGAAGCTCGACCGAGACTTGAAAGCATCACGGCTGATTGACTTTACTGTCCTCCAAGGCTCGGCAGGCGATCCCTGTGTCATCTACCCTCTGTTGCCCAAAGGTCAGTCAAACTCAGGTCGCCCTCAGGCGGCCATATTGCTCTGGGCCCACGAAGCTCAGAACAACAGACACAACTTTCAGCCTCGGTGCTTTTGACTTTCCGCGTTGTACTGTGCGCAGGGGGCGGTGGTAAGTAGAGCTGAGGCCGGCGCACACTTGGAAGGGAGCGTCTCTGAACTCCAAGTTGCTTCTCGCTGTCACCAACGTTCACTGATTTTACATGGACCTTAAAGCTTGGCAGCGTTTTTTTATTATTTTGTTTTGCTTTTTGTTTTAAGTTTGGCACAAGCACAAGGACCTGACGACGAGTCGAGACACAAACTGAAGGAAAGGCAACGATGATAACAATGAAACGTCTTTCCTTCAGTTTAATTTTTAAAAATTTAAAAATGAGTGTACGATGACTCGCTGCAAAAAAGTTCTGAACCTTTGCTGAGGGTCCAAACTGCCAGTATGAAAAGGAAAGGAAGAAATAAATTCATCACATATATTGTTAAAATAAATAAATAAATAAAAAATCACATCAATAATTTACGATAAATTAGAAAAATGTATTTATTAAATTGAGATAGATTTATTTGTGCATCTTCACTAATCTACATATTTATCTACTTTTCATTCATTTCTTTATTCCCATAATTCAGGCGTTTATGGATTATTTTTTTTATTTTGGTGGTTTGGGTCCAGAACGATTCGTAGCAGTCGGGTGAGAAGTGTTCGGTCGTGCTTGTGTCTGCCCTCAGCCGTTATAGTCGATGTAAAATCACTGAATTTCCGGCTGAATACGACGCTGTTGTAAATTTGACACAAACCAATTAATGCTTTTCATTTTGAATGAGCGTCTGTCACCTTGCCGCAGCAGCAGCAGCAGCAGCAGCTCGACTCTTCTGTCAGATCTGATGAGCCCACAGAGCAAACTAACCCCGATTTCACACCGTGACGAAGAGCTGACAGGCAACAAAACGCTGGAGGAATTCGTCAGGCTCACACCGCAGTGACTCAGCTTCCGATCAAAGTGTGAAATCGAATAACAACAACCACTGAAATCACGCGTCGCTTCAGGACTCCCGGGGTTAGACTTCACCTGACGTTAACCTGCATGTGTGTGTGTGTGTCTGTGCAGGTGCACCTCAGGGTACGAGCTACCCCGGACCGACTGGGCAGCCCGGCGCCCAAGGACCGCCTGGAGCGCCCGGTTTCAAAGGTTTCAGAGGTACAGGCGCACAAACCACTTCCTGTTTACGCCTCGAAACACGAATCCAAATATTGACAAGTCTCTGCGTGTCCCTCGTCCTCCAGGGGATCCCGGCGACTGTCGGTGTGGTGAAGGCGTCCCCGGGGGACCAGGGAGACCAGGACTCCCCGGAGCCGACGGCAGGCCCGGCTTCAACGGACAAAAGGGAGAACTCGGCGACGCGGGCGCACCTGGCTTCGGCGGCGCCCCGGGAGCTCCTGTGAGTTCCACTTTCACGCCGATGTTTTAAAATGTTTGTCGTGGCTTCCAACGCCGAAGCCGTCAACCTGCCATGTCTGTCCCCGTCCAGGGGCGGCCGGGAGAAACGGGTTTCTATGGCCGTAAGGGAGAGAAGGGGGCGTCTTATTATCCCCAGCTGGGTTTGGGCGTGAAGGGGGAAATCGGAGCTCCGGGCCCCAGAGGCCCCACCGGGGAGACTGGAAAGTCTGGCAGAGACGGATTACCTGGCTTCCCAGGACAGCCCGGGCCTCCGGTAAGTACTGAGCGTCTGTGTTCACCTGCGGGTTGGAGCTCAACTCACGTCTCACTTCCTCCCCCCAGGGTGACGCTGGCTTCGGCACAGTCGGAGAGAGAGGTTTCCCAGGATTCCCTGGGGCTAAGGGCCGTTCCGGCGGCCCCGGCGAGCCCGGCGTCGGCTACGTCGGAACCCCAGGCTTCCGTGGAGAGACTGGCAATCCTGGAATACCTGGGTTACCAGGCTCACCCGGTTTACCGGGGCCAAGAGGTAAGTGATGGCGGGGAAGAGTGGCGGGAGCGGAACAAAGGACAGGAAGTGCAGGGCGGTGGCGTGTGTGCGTCTCATGTGAAATTCCTCCAACAGGACTGAAACCCTGATCGTACATCTCATCCCCTTTACCATCCATCCATACTGTAGTCACCATAGCAACCGCATCTTAACACATAAACCGGTAGGAGACATTTGTCGGGGACAAGCGCGGCTCTCCAGGACCCGGAGGGACGGCGTTAGACGCAGCTTCGTGCCTCGGCTGCAGCCGCACTGAGACTTAACTCCATGATTAATGGTCACCATTAATGTGCTTGTGCACCTCTTCTGCAGCCAATAATCTATAATCCATCAGCTGCTTCGTTAGTCCACTGATTGATGCACAGTGTCGAGGAACTGTAACAGCCGCTGTGCTCCTTTAGTCTCGGAGAGGACGAGGGTTCCACAACATCTCATCCAGATCCTGATCCGCTTCATCTTCTGTGGACGTATTCTGTTTCATTCCATGTCCCTGTGTGATGAAATAGAAGATAAAAACGGATTAAGTCAAGTTGAGTGTGTAGAAGTGACCCGTTGTCCCTGTGAGACTAAACGACACAAAGTCCTCAGCAGCAGCTCAGTGTGAATGTGTGCGCTCGTATCGTGACGCTAATGCTAAACGACTGATTTGTTTGTTTTTTTTTTTGTTTTGCTTTTAATACGAAGGTTATTGTCGCTCGCAGGAGACGAGACGGACGGCGGGCGCGTGACGCCGCTGCTGCTCTCTCTCCTCCTGTCGAGGGGAATAACCTGATTTGAAGCATTTTAATATTTGCCTTAACTGAATGAGCCTTAATTAATTGAATGGAAGTGATTGCTGATTTGCTGATGTCTGTTTGATGATAAAAAAAACATTTAATTGCTTTATTGGCGCATGCAAATGACCCTGACTGGCTTTGTATGCTGCCATCTTCTGCTCTCTCTCTCTCTCTCTCTCTCTCTCACCCACCTCTCTGACCCCCCCTGTGCATGTGTATCTGTCCAGGTGAAAACAGCTGTGGAGGGGTTAATGACGGCGAAGAGGGAACGGGTGGGTAACTAACTTTTTCATCCACCGGTCAGAGCGATGGGCCCCCGGTCAGGGGCCTCAGGTTCAGGCAGCGCAGCCTCTGGTGGATACAGACGGTCCATGAGAAACGGCGGATGGAGGAAATTTAGACTCCGCCCAGGGAGAGAGTGAAAACGTGTTCACAATGGAAACAACTCACTGGCTCATTTATTGGTACTTGGTAATATTCACAGAATTAATGATAAAATTACTAAATAGAAATGCACATGAAGCCTGTATTCTCTCAAACGACCAGCAGGGGGAGACTCTCTGGCGAAAATCTGATGGAAAAGTCAGTCATTATTATTATTATTATTATTATTATTATTATTATTATTATTATTTATTCCTCATATATTACAGACTAAAGTTGATTCTCAATAAGTCCCCACAAATATTTATGGCAAGAACCTGAAAGAAATAATGATGCAGCAGAAATATTGAGCTAAATATCTGGTGTTTTTCTTCCTGAAGTGAGTGAGCAGAGGTGTGTTTTCATCGTGAGCACTGGGGGAAGTTTTTAGATCAGTTCAGATCATCGTCTGTGAGGAGCTCGTGTCATCAGTCAGGTTCATTATTTTATTAAAGGTCAGAAATCCTTTTTTCCCTTTTGCAGCCGTTTTCCTAAATCCTAACCCTGAATCATCATTAAATCATTTGACTGCCATCGATAAACCATCCGTAGCTAACGAGGACGCCATCAGAACAGGGGGGTTCTGGGAAATGTAGTCCGTCACATCCTGGCTCGCTGTCAATCATTTGTTCATGATGGGGCCGATGGAAGCGTCTCGCTCCCTGCGTCTCAGGGTTTCCATCGGGCCGCGGTCAGTGGATGATTGACAGTCTGAGCTCAGTTCATGCTCCGCCCCCGCCCCCCTCCCCTCCCCTCCCCTCCCATAATCTAAAATCCCTCAGCTCCTCCAATCAAAGCTGCTGAAACCTGGCGCATGTTTCCAAACCTCGCCTCTGCTCAACGCTTTTAACCACCAGTGAGGGGGGGGGGGTAGGGGGGGTATCTCCACCATCAACGAGGAACCTGCAGCTAACGACCGCCACGCCATCGAATTACCGAGTAAACGCAGGGATGGCGTGAATGGAGGCGACAGACAATCAACAGCCAGCGAGAATAAATAACAACAACACGCACCAGGCCTGGTTCTGTAAACGATGCCAAGATAAACACATGCTCATGCATTTGTTCCAGTAGTTTGTCTTTGTCTTAGCTTTAATATGAAGTCACGTTTATCCTCACGTGTGTTCACGTGTGCTCACGTCATATGTGTGATTGCTAACCCGTGTGTGACTGCTGCCAGGCCAACTGCTGCCGTGCACCATACCCGGCGAGCCAGGAGATCCCGGTTACCCCGGCTTACCTGGACGACCAGGTACACCTCACTGACGTGTGTCAGCTCTTTGTTCCAGTCGATTCAGGAATGTTAGTGAACTCGAGTAAAGTCGCACCTGTCCGCTCCCGCCAGGCCCCAAAGGTCAACCAGGTTCCGTCAGAACACCAGGACGTCCTGGCGTTGATGGACCCAAAGGAGAAAGAGGAGATCCCGGTACCGGAGGTCAACCTGGACCACAAGGTGAAATCGATGTCATCCTGACTGATGGAGCGGGAGGAAGTGGAGACGCGTGGACACTGACACAGTCCTCTGTCCTCTTCCTGCAGGATTCCCTGGGCCCAGAGGAGAGCCTGGAGTTCCAGGTATCCCAGGACAAGGTTTTGATGGAGGCCGGGGAAAGGCCGGCATCCCCGGGCGTCCCGGAGCCAAGGGCCAGCCTGGAGACGTGCTGGGAGCCACGCCTGGCAGTCCGGGGCGGGACGGCCTACCGGGACTTCCTGGAGACAAAGGCCAACCTGGGACACCGGGGGGACCTGGATCACCCGGTGGGTCTGAGACGGAGACGCTCACACTGTCCGAAGTGAGCGGCTGAATGAGCGCCTCTATAAACGTCTTCCTCCGGCAGGTTTTGACGGACGCACAGGCGTTTCTGGAAGAAAGGGAGAGCGCGGCGTTGACGGTCTTCCCGGTTTCCCCGGGCCCCCCGGGCCTCCCGGTGAACCCACCGGCGGCATCCCCGGTCAAGTCGGACCTCCTGGCAGCAAGGGACTGAGCGGCCCGCCAGGTGAGGGAGGAGCTTCGGCAGCCGTGCCAATGCGAAACTGACTTCGTTTCCATGTTTCAACCCTCATGTGTTTGTAGCTTCATTGAAAGTAGAAGAAGAAAAATGACGATGTCTCTCACCTCACCCCTCCACTGTTACCAGCGTTGGTTCATCCCAGTCTTTTTCTCTGTGTATTTCTCTCCTCCTCCTCCTCCCTTTATATTTCTCCTGGTCCTGTTTCCTCCTCCTTTCCTCCCACACACCATCATCATCCTCATCTCCATCCATCCTCTCATCCCTCCATCCTTTTGTTCTTGGTGTTGGGTCACTCGTTATAGGCTGCCAAGGTGAGACACTCTCTCCCCCATTCATCCATCATCCATTCTCTTCCTCACTCCCTCCCTCCCTCCTCCTGCTGTTGATGCATCAGACCAAACGCTTTAACTGCTCCCTCCCTCCCAGCCTCCGCCTCCGCTCATTTCCTCATCTGTGCAGCGAAACAAATGTCCATCTCCAAATTCAACCAATCTGAGAATCAGTGTGAAACCAGCGGTTTCCTTTGATTCAAAGCAAACGGCAGCACGCACCAAAGACAGCCTGCATGCACCGGCCATCCTATTTCAAGGGTGATCAGGGCGCCGCCGGTCGACAGGGAGGGAAACACAAACGTTTGCCTCAAGATGGACATTTTAGTTGTGAGACACTCAGAAACAAAACCAGCAGCGTTTGAGGTTTTAATTTGTATTGTGCAGCCAGAAATAACCCCGGCAGCCCAGTGAGACTAATCTGTGCCAGTGTGTTATCGTGTTAACCGCAGTAGGTCTGTGTAACACCTAGAGGCTTATCCCACACTCTTAAAAAGGCTTTCTGTCTTCTTTTTTTTTTTTTTAATTCCCAGCACGTCACAGACGTGTTGGGAATGTCCGTCCTTTTTAAGAATGTAACCCAGTAGCAGCTCGGGAGGTTCAACCTCACTAATTCGGCTTGGAATTGCACTTGTGTTTCTGAAACAGCTGAATGGAATTTAACGTAATGAAACATTTCAAGTTTAAATGTTTTAAACTCCAGACGTGTTTAGGGTCAATGACGTTGACACGCCAAGTGCAATTGCAGCCAAAAACATAAACAAAAGAGGCCATAAGCAAAACAACAGGACACGTGTGCTTACGTTGCTTTGTGTCATTGTGTGTGTGCGCCAAAAAAAAATTAAATTGCTCATTATTAACAAAGATATTAAAGGTAAGTTAATTAATTATAAACAAATGAGGTAAGTTTGCTTTTGTTTCCCAACATGTAGTAATTAATTCGCCATATTCTTAATGCATGATTATTTATTTATATTTGATTTATTTTGTCTCTGTCTCATCATCTCTCCTCGTCCACACACCCGCAGGTTATCCCGGGCGCAAGGGAGAAAGGGGGGACCCGGGATTCTCGGGCCCCGCTGGCATGAAGGGCACCCCAGGACAGCCCGGCACCCCTGGTTCTCCAGGGTCCAGGGGACCCCCGGGCCCTCCAGGGCCGGGAACCAGAGAGGGAGTTCCAGGGACCCCAGGAAGGAAGGGTGCGCTGGAGCTCGCCACGTCCTCAGCTGTCCCACAGGGACCGACGGTGCTGTCCCTTCATTTATTTGTGTTTCTCCGCAGGTGAGAGAGGTTTTCAGGGACTGCCTGGTTTCCCCGGACTACCAGGGCGCCCTGGTAGTCCGGGCTTCCCCGGAGGCAAGGGACTCCCCGGAGGGCCTGGCAGAGATGGACGTCCTGGTGGACCTGGATACCCTGGACAGAAAGGTAAGATCGAGTGCGATGCCGCCAGTCGTCTTCAGTCCCTCGTCACATTGGTTTGTTTTTGCTCCTGCAGGTGAGCGTGGGTACCCTGGCCCCCCCGGCTTGCCCGGAGAAGTCGGTCCCTCATCCTACGTGGAGAAAGGAGACCCCGGAAACCCAGGAAGCAACGGACTTCCCGGCTTCCCCGGACCCAGAGGTGACGCTGTGTTTCCTGCTGCTGCATCGACAGCTTTATTTATTTAACCTTTAACCTCAGCGTTCCCTGTGACCTGCAACCGCTCTGACCCTGGCTTTAGGTGACAAAGGTCTGCCGGGTCAGCCTGGTCGGCAGGGTCTGCCTGGACTTCCTGGTTATGCGGAGCAGAGTAAAGGGCAGCCGGGTCAGCCTGGGTTCCCTGGGCTGCCTGGAACTCCAGGCTACCCTGGACCGAAGGGAGAGGCTGGAATCATGGGATTCCCTGGAATGTCCGGAGCAAGGGTGCGAAAACACACACACACACACACACACACATCATCAGCCAGTGATCTTCATCTTCTGACGGCTTCCTCCAGGGTGATGATGGCTCCCCTGGTTTCGCTGGTAACCCCGGAGAATCTGGTCGCCCTGGAGCCAAGGGTAAGTAGCACCAGATCTGCTCCTTCATCACATGTGTGGATCCAGCCTCTGTGCATCCTTCATCTGTGGCGTGTTCTTCCCCTCAGGTTTACCCGGAGACACCTTCGGTTACCCTGGAGGTCCAGGTGCTAAAGGTCAGCCAGGAGAACCAGGCTTCCCAGGTACGACTCACACGTTCGCTTCCTGGTTACAGAGACGGGTTTTTTGGGAAAGTAATAATGTTAATGGCGTATTGTTGCCTTGCCGTCCATCTCTGGAAATCTCCTCACAGGCGGCCGTGCTCTCGACGGCAGTCCCGGCGACAATGGCTTTCCAGGAAGGCCTGGTTTCCCTGGAGCAAAGGGTGTTCCTGGTGAAGCTGGACGGCCTGGAATAATGGGTGAGAGACACCAGAGTAACGCTGTCAAAATGATGAGCTGGGCCACAGGAAGAATCCGTCTCTGAACATCTCACTCTCTCCAAAGGCTCCCCTGGTTTCCCCGGACCCAAGGGTCTGTCCTCCTACCCAGGACCAAGAGGAGCGGATGGGGCCCCTGGTCTGCCTGGAACTCCTGGAGGACCTGGAGCCAAAGGTTTGCCTGGAGCCCCTGGTCTGGATGGACTTAACGGCCTCGGAGGGCCTAAAGGCCTCCCTGGAACTCCAGGTAAGGACGTTTTGAGACGCCCACGTCCCTCTGTGTTCTTTCAGTTCGTCATGTGAAATATGTCGTTTCTGTTTGGGTCCAGGTGGAAACGTCGGAGGTATTCCAGGTGCCTCTGGTATTCCAGGGCAGAAGGGAGAGAGGGGCGTCTCCTACCCAGGAGGTCCAGGCTATCCTGGAGGGAAGGGAGAGAGAGGAGAGCAAGGTAAGGCACACTCAGATGAATGTAGAAGCGCTGACTCGTCGACATTCTAGTATCAAAACAATGGCCGATGGCTGATTTTGTTTTGTTTGTGTCAGGTGCTCCTGGACTTCCAGGATTCCCCGGTCGACCTGGACTTCCTGGTGAGAGTGTGGGGTCCAACATCCCCGGACCTACGGGAGATCCCGGACTCCCTGGACTGGATGGAGAGTATGGTAAGTACATCTTTCCTGCTGTCCCCTTTCCTTTTCCTCTCCTCTCTAACCCTCGGCTCCTCTCTCCTCCAGGTTTCCAGGGTCCTCCAGGTCCGCCCGGGCCCCCTGGTCCAGGTACGGCACAGGGAGACAGAGGAGACCCCGGGCTGCCAGGGTTCCCTGGCTCCCCCGGCAGTAAAGGAGAACCTGGATTCCCCGGAGGCCCCGGAGGCTTCGGTTTCCCTGGTGCCAAAGGTAAAGTGAACCTAAAAAAACGTAAACATATGTAAATATCTACAGCAGATAAATGAGATGCTGAGGTCAGACATATTTGTTTTCAGGAGCACGAGGTGACAGCGGGTACAGCGGAGGTCCTGGTCTGAAAGGTTTCCCCGGTGACCCCGGTTACTTTGGAAGTAAAGGACCCAAGGGACTGCGAGGTAGGACGACTCTTTTCAGGATGACTTTATTTCGTCGAGTGAATTTTCCTCACCTCCTCTTCCCTCCTCCTCCTCCTCTCCAGGGCGTGCCGGTCGGAAGGGTTTCCCCGGAGTCACGGTGCCGCCCGGAGATTTCAGGCGACCTTTCGGAGACATGGGTTTCCAAGGTGACGGCGGATCCCCCGGTGCCCCCGGAGACTCTGGTCAGCCTGGAATCCCAGGACGCCCCGGTGAGCTGTCAAGTCCCTCACATGGCCTGTGTTATACTGCCCCACATGTTTCTATCTGTCTAAGAATTAGAATTATTTTGTTTTCATGTGGTGCAGGTCCTAAGGGTCTTCCTGGCCCTATTGGCAAACTGGGCAGGACCGGAAGCCCTGGTCTGCCTGGATCTGTTGGTGACGGCGGACCACCTGGTTTCCCAGGGCCAACTGGAGAGCAGGGTGAGTCTCTGCCAAAGACACGGTGACATTTTCGTGTTTATTTTTACCAATATTCATTCTCGTGGCCTCTCCCTCAGGTCCTCCCGGTGCCGTGGGGCGCCCCGGCATTCCCGGCGGAGTCGGCCGCAGCTCCAGCATCGGCTACACGCTGGTAAAGCACAGCCAGGACTCCCAGGTCCCCATGTGTCCTCAGGGCATGGCCAAGCTGTGGGAGGGCTACAGCCTGCTGTACGTGGAGGGGCAGGAGAAGGCCCACAACCAGGATCTTGGTGCGGACACGCCAGCGGTAATCTCTTGGTCACAGCAGCCGGGTCGGTCAAAGGCGTAACCTTCCCTCTTTGTCTCTGCAGGTCAGCCGGGCTCGTGTCTGCCCAGGTTCAGCACCATCCCCTTCCTCTACTGCTCCCCCAACGAGGTCTGCTACTACGCCAGCCGCAACGACAAGTCCTACTGGCTCTCCACAACCGCGCCCATACCCATGATGCCCGTGGCCGAGCAGGAGATCCGACGTTACATCAGCAGGTGTTAAAGGCTCTCCGAACGGAGGCGGCCCGGCTTTTGAAAACGCTCACGTAATGTGTAACGTACGCTTCCTGTCCTCTGCAGGTGTTCGGTCTGCGAGGCGCCGTCTCAGGCGGTGGCGGTCCACAGTCAGGACATGAACATCCCCAGCTGCCCCCCCGGCTGGAGGAGTCTCTGGATAGGTTACTCCTTCCTGATGGTGCGTCAGGACGCCCCAGAGCTTCTCACAGCTCAGCTCCAAGTGTGACTTTGTGTCCTCATTTCTTATTTTCCTTCGCAGCACACGGCGGCGGGCGCAGAAGGCGGCGGTCAGTCCCTGGTGTCCCCCGGCTCTTGTCTGGAGGATTTCCGCGCGACCCCGTTCATCGAGTGCAACGGCGGCAAAGGCACCTGCCACTACTTCGCCAACAAGTACAGCTTCTGGCTCACCACCGTCGATCCCAACCAGGAGTTCCGCTTCTCGCCGGCGCAGGAGACCCTGAAGGGAGGCCAGGAGCGCTCCAGAGTCAGCCGCTGCCAAGTGTGCAGCAAGCTCTTGTAGGAGGAGGTGAAGGAGGGAGGTGATATACTAACACTTCAAGGGAAGCAAATAAAGAGAGGTGTTGATGATGGAGGAGGAAATGATCTAAAGAGAAATCTATAAAACCAAGAACATGTGACTGACTGACAACGAGCCCCTCTCCTGCTTCACCGAGGGTCCGAGTGTTGTTGTGATGTTAATCCCCTTTTAGGAATGAGTGTGGACGGGAGGCGATGAAGAGAGGAGTGTTCCCGCTCCTCTCTTCTAATTATCACTGACAATGGTGCTATTGTTTATGTTCTGTTGTGTTTCATTTGTGTCTCGTTAACTTTTTTTGGGGGTCGAGAATCGTTTCTCGGCTACCTCGGAGAGTGCCGCCGCTTCGGATCGCACCCCCCCCCCACCCCTCCCCATGTCTGAACTCAAGCTACACTACCAAGACGAAACTTATTCTCTCAGAAAGTATTTTTATACAAATCCTGCAAAACCACCAGTGCAGCGCTTTAACTATGCATTTGTCATTTCTCACATTCCTGTGATATTTCTTTCACATTTGGTGCTACACAACCCTGCGGCTACCTCGGAGAGTGCCGCCGCTTCGGATCGCACCCCCCCCCACCCCTCCCCGTGTCTGAACTCAAGCTACACTACCAAGACGAAACTTATTCTCTCAGAAAGTATTTTTATACAAATCCTGCAAAACCACCAGTGCAGCGCTTTAACTATGCATTTGTCATTTCTCACATTCCTGTGATATTTCTTTCACATTTGGTGCTACACAACCCTGACGGTCGACTTGAGATAAGTTTTCTGTTTTAGCTGCGATGAGAAGACGAAGCTCTTCTGCGACAGCTCGCTCCAGTTGTTTGAATGAAGCCGCTCTTTTATTCATTCACAGGAATTCTTTTTATGTTGCGACCAAACTAGTATTTTTTTTCTCATTAATTCACGTTAAATGTACAACAGGAAACACACAGATTAATTATTGCTGTATATAGTGCTTACTGTATTCCCCAGAAAAAAATATCTTAGTGCAAACTTCTAGAATGTTAACTCCTTATTTTATTTAGGTGCTCTCCCAGTCTCATATTGTTTCACTGTTCACAGATATAAAAAAAAGAGAGGATGTTTTTTATTTTCTATGCAGATCATTTTTTACATTTACGTGTTTTTTGGAGAAATATCCGTGTGCAGTGAAAGCCTCTGGGTGACTTGTAACCACTATGACCTCTGTGTCTGCACATAGCTCTGCTGGTAGCCCTGATTTTATCCCCTTTGTCACATTTTACTTTTTTGATTTTCCTCAGTTTTTGTCTGCATTTGCTGGTTTGTAATCTAGATTGTAATTATTTTACCTAAGTCTTGATACTATCCGTTGGTTTTATTTCCTGAGATGGGAGGGAATGGGAAGATTATGATGTGTACATTAAATATTATGAACAAAGATGTCTTTAGGATGTTGTTGTATGGAAAGTATATTCACAGCTGAGGATCCATTTGCTCACCACATGTTCAGCAAGCAGCATGCTTAAAGTGCCGGAGTGACAGAAAAGAAAAGTGCAGTTTTTCCTCAAAGAGGATCTATAACAGAAAAAAACACAACTTTTATTGTAATGTGTATTTCTGTGCTCACACATCTGAAAAATAAAGTTTCTAATCCAACAGAAAAGATTCATGTGGGAGTATGAAATAAGCAAAAGATAATTATAAATAATAAATGACACAGTTATACAGTGAAAATGTTCAAATTATAAACATTTCACTGTCGAGTTTATACTGAATACATTTTGTGTAAATACATAAACTTTCTCTGAATAGTTTTACAATGATATACTAAATACTTGCAGTATATAATAATTGAGAGGTGTACTTTTATTCTGTGTAAAAATATAAACAGTCATAAATGCTACATCGCTTTTATAATTATTTAAAATAAGTTTATTTTATTCATTGTTCTGAGGCATTTCACTTTCAGAGCAGCAGGTGGCGCCAAAGCTTCAGCTGTAAGTTCCGAATGGACCTGAAGAAGAGGGTCAGCGTCATAACAACAACACTGCTAGCGGCGTTAGCTCGAAGGAAAGCGACGTGTGTTTGTTTCTGCTGGTGTGGGACTTATCAACAGGTGAGAGGCTGCTCGCAGTCAACACGGGCTCAGGACGAATGTCCTCGTTCACGTGTGCGACGCGTCAGAGTTTAAATCTGGCGTCAAACAACCTCAGCGGCGCGATGGAGGCTCTGCTAACAGAGCTAACAGGCTAGCGGAGCTAACGCTAGCCTGTTAGCTCGCAGAACCTGCAGGTTGATGTTTGATGAACCGTGGCGGACAGTTTATCGGGTCTATAGCGTCCTTATTGTTTCCCGTTGCTTCCATTATCGGTCCTGCTAGTTGTTGTTATTGTTGTTAGCCGCCATTGTTACCGTGGCTCATTTGAACCTGACGTTTTTGCTGCTAAAACATATATTTATATGAACAAACATGAATGTTTGTTTGAGGGAGCTAGGTTGAAGTGATGTTGCACGTGTGTTCCACCATGTTGTGTTTTGTTGTTTCCTTTACAGATGAATTGTTATTGTTGGTGTCTCTGCCTGTGATTTCCCGTTTCAAACAAATCTCAATTCCATGAACATGCAGATTCCAAGACCACCGTGATCTTCTCTTTCCCCCCAGGTACGCTGGAATTTTCTGACACCCACTCGGACATGTCCTATGTCTTCATCAACGACTCGTCGCAGACCAACGTGCCTCTGCTGCAGGCCTGCATTGATGGAGACCTGCCCTTCGCCAAGAGGCTCCTCGAGACGGGATGCGACCCCAACATCCGCGACAACCGGGGCCGCACGGGGCTGCACTTAGCCGCCGCCAGAGGGAACGTGGACATTTGTCGCCTGCTGCACAAGTTCGGGGCCGATCTGTTGGCCACCGATTATCAAGGGAACACAGCGCTGCATCTGTGTGGGCACGTGGACACGATACAATTCCTGGTGTCCAACGGCCTGAAGATAGACATCTGGTCCGTGGGTTTTTTTTTCCACGTAAATCAGTTTGGGAATGTTTTATACACTTGTTCCAGTTCATGTGGGTCATTAACGCGATGCCTTCTGCTTCCCAACAGTAATCACAATGGATCGACTCCTCTGGTGCTGGCAAAGAGGCGTGGCGTCAACAAGGACGCCATCCGCCTGCTGGAGGGACTGGAGGAGCAGGAGGTGAAGGGCTTCAACCGAGGGCCCCACTCCAAACTGGAGACCATGCAGATGGCTGACAGTGAGAGGTACGCAGAGGTGGCTAGAACAGCGTTCAGACCTGTAGTGTGTTTACGATTGCTTTGTTCTTTCCCCCCTCTCTCTCTCCCAGTGCGATGGAGAGCCACTCCTTGCTCAACCCCAACCTTCAGAGCAGCGAGGGCGTCCTGTCGAGCTTCAGGACCACCTGGCAGGAGTTCGTGGAGGACCTGGGCTTCTGGCGGGTTCTGCTGCTGCTCGTGGTCATCGCCCTCCTCTCGCTGGGCATCGCCTACTACGTCAGCGGGGTCCTTCCGTTCTCCACCAGCCAGCTGGAGCTGGTCCACTGAGGGGGAGGGCAGGGCCGAGGGCGACACCGAACAAGCATGGCTCACGAGGGGAGTGAAATAATCAAGTGAAGTTCTACTTTCGACTGTTTGTACCTGACAGAATCTACCATTTGTACTTATTTGCAGCCCTGATCCACATTTTATGTTTTTGTTATGACATTTTATTTTAAAGCGCAATGATGCAAAAGAGCAAAACTCATTCTCAGCTTAAAAAAATAACTTAAACGTGCAACGTTAACTCAATTTTCAAATGTAGGATGACTAACAAAAAGGAGTCTGAGGAGATTTAGCTTTAATCTTGAGTCACAGGTCTCTTTTAAAAACAACATTGCAAAGATTAGTTCCCTTTTTAACAAGTGGCTACAATCAGTGGTCCAGAGTGAGAATCACCTTCTGATTCACTGACACTTAATGCACATTTTATGAAACACATCCCGCTCATTTCAAACAGCTTCTGAACCTTGCAGAGAAGAAAATAGGATGCTTGTTTTGTGACATGCAGTCACCTTGACATTTCCTGGAATCCTTTCCTGTCACAAGCTGTATATTGGCAACTCTTTTTTTTCTAATTTTTGTGTTTGTTTGTCCAATTTCTCCATCGTGCTATTTATCAATTAATTAATTTCCTTTCACACTGTCAGCTTCTGTTAAAATGCTTTGCCTCTTTAACCCAGTTTGCTCTTAAAATGTCTGCATCTATCGTTCAGTCGATCTCAGTTCTGACCTGAGACAGTTTGATAGGTGAAGAGTAGATTCACCTGAAAGCATCGCATCGTCTACAGTTTGGAGAAGCACCTTGTCTGTTTGCCTTGTGCGAGAAAGCGCCGCGTTTCACGACAGTTCATCGACGTTCCCGCGTGAAGCATGCAGCATTTTAGCATAAACATCTACCGCGTCGCGGCGAACGAGACGTGAAGCTTCTGAATGAGGATGGTGGCAGCAGATCAAAAGGTATAACTTGTCCTCTTTGTATATTCATTCATGTCCTTTGAAACTGTGTCACTTTCATTTGTTGTCGTTTTTTCCAGAGCTGATTTTCTGTGATCGATAATACATTCAAAGTGGAAATAAAAATGTGTATGAATGATTGTAATCTCCATACAGCCTGTCCCCTGAGTGGTGCTATTTAGACCTAGAAAATATCCTACTTGCACATCACTATATATTTTCAGTGTGGTCGGTTCAGAAAACTTTTACAGAATAAAAATGAGGAGAATGTGACGCATCGTAAGCAGAATCGATTGCCCCTTCTCTTTGAAGGCATACACAAAGGTTTTCCTCCAGGTTTTACGTGATCGACTCGTCTGGAAGTACAGCTTGATGTGCTTCAGCAGAATTTCAATGAGCAGGTCAACCATGGATTGCCTCTGCACGGCCAGCGCGGCCTCCAGCATCTCCTTGCTGCTGAACTGTCTCTGCAGGTCATAGATCACGGCCTTGGCTACTCTCTTGATGTCCTTGGTGATGTACCGAGATCGGGGCGGGACCTCCTCCATTACCCTGTTGATGATGTTCTGGCAGTACTTGATCCACTGTATTCGCGGCAGTTTATTCTCGAAGTTGCAGTCGCACAGCACCATCACTGTCAGCATGGACACGAAGACGCGGGTGTCTTCAATGCTGTCGTATTGGGACATGCTGTCTCTCAGCACCTCCGCCATTGTTGGTTGTTCTCCTTAAGTCTTAATCCTTAAAAAAAAACAGATGTGTGTTGCTGCCATCCTCACTGAGTCTCATTAGGTGCCGTTTGCCTTTGATCTCTATGGTGTCGATGTTGCTTTGTTCTAAAATGCATTTCAATTAAACCCGTCTATAGTATCTACACCATCACAGCCATTGCAACAACCACATCTGAACACGATTAGCTGCCAATCAAACCCACAGATGATGATGGATGGCAAATATTCAAATTCAATCAATAAATTCACGAACACAAACAAAATATTACACCAAATGGACTCAGTCTTTGTTGACAATAGCGTGCTGTTTTCGGTTTGTCTGTTATTCACTGTTCATTACTTATGGGGTTAGCCAGCAGCTAACCTTTAGCCCAGTTTAATAGAAACATTGAAATTACCGTATTTTCCGCACTATAGGGCGCACTGTCAATGAATGGTCTATTTTGTTACTTTTTTCATATATAAGGCGCACCGGACTATAAGGCGCATTAAGCAAAACAAAAACGTCCGTCAGTCAAACTTACTACGTCCCACACAAAATCGCTTCGAGGTCAGTAAGCACAACCAGAATTAATCCATATATAAAGCGCTCCGGATTATAAGGCGCACTAGCGTTTTTTGAGAAAATCCAAGGCTTTTAAGTGCGCCTTATTGTCCGGTAATACGGTAGTATTGAACGGAGCTCATTTAGTTCCCAAACCGTCGCCTTCATGGACGGTAGGAAATCTGAGACGCGTAGTGCAACCCGGAAACTTAATGTCGTAGCTCCGACTGTTCGTGTTTTATTTAATTCGTTCCCGAATAAAATGAACGAACATAAAACCCCAGCTGTTTTATAATTTACATTTACTCATTGTCTGTACTCGTTTGACTGGGGATTTCTGTTGACCTCGTAGTTTTACTTCATGTATTTTTCATGCGCGTAGCGTCTTTGAACACCTTTGAACGCATCGCCGTCTCTGGTTCTCCTTCAGTCCACTCCTACACTTCTCGGGGAAGGGGACACCTGCGCCATGGACACCGCTGTCCTCCTGGTCGCCGCTGTGCTGTCGGTTCGTGCAGGTTCGTGACCTTTCACACTCAATGATGCTCGTGTGATTCAGGGGTCGCTGCCCGGTTCATGTTCATGTCTATCGGTATGAGACTGTGTCTGTGTCTCTCAGCTGAAGATATGAACTTTCTGAAGACCCAGACAGGCTGTCTTTAGAAATGAAACCTGTCTGAGTAATTACCCAGAACTTCTTGGAATTGTAACCTCGGGTGTGGTGTGAAGAGTTTCACCTGAGTGACCTGAGTTACTTTCATCGAGATTTCATGGATTTAGACCACGCCCTCGCACCGATACTCAGAGTGAAGAAACAAGACGTGAGTGATGACAAAAAGGGGTTGATTGAGGAAGTGTAGTGTAGCATTGCAACACTCTGGAAATTTACATGTTAAAAGTCCTTCTGCTCTGCTGTCATCTGGGAGTCATGGAAATCAATGTTTGTGTGTCTTTCTGCTCTCAGGAGGAACCTCAGCCAACAGCCAGCCGATCCTGGCCTCTGCTGGCGAGGCCGTTCTTCTGCCGTGTCAGATCAGCGACAACAGGGATGGGTCGTCAGTGGAGTGGTCCAAGGCGGGTCTGAAACCAGACATCATCTTCCTGTACCGGCATGGCTGTGAGACCTTCGAGATGAAGAATCCACTCTTCCAGTTCAGGACGGGTCTCTTCATGAGAGAAGTGAGACATGGAAACTTCTCTTTGAGGATTTCAAACCTGCGGCCCTCGGACGCAGGGAGGTACCAGTGCCGGGCTTTGCTCCCAGGGAAGCAGCCGGTGGTGGTCGCGACCCTGGAGCTCGTTGTTTGTACGTCCACTCGACTTTATAATTCATTTGTAATTTATGATGAAAATGAAATTAGAGCTTGACAACAGAAGTACTGGATGATGCATTCACTGGTCTTACAGGTGCCGCCATTGAGCCAAAGCTCTCAGTGGTTCCGGGCGACGTGGAGACTCTGCAGTGCGAGGTGAACAGCTCGCTGCCGCCGCCTTGGATCACGTTTCTTGACCATCGAAGAGAGGTCATCGATGCTGTAGAAGACCCGAAGCATCACGAAGACACCAACGGGTGCTTCACCATCACCAGGAGAGTGGCAGTGCCCACCGAGAGCCAGAGGTTTGTTCTCAAACCATCTGACATGAGATGCTGAAGAACACGCAGCTTCCTCGTGTCTCCGCCAGCCTAATGCGCCTGTGTTTGGTGTCTTCCTCTCAGGGTCACCTGCAGAGCTCAGTGGCCCCTCTCAGACCAGTTCGCGGAGACGCACATTTACTTCACAGGTACACTGGAGCTTTAACTGTCCTCCAGCAGCAGCTGGACGTTAGAAACTTTAATGGAGACATAAAAAAACCTCAGGTTGTTTTTAGGTTCTATTGGTCATAAAAAGCTTCGCTATCCTCCGAAGCTTCCTGAGCATTAAAGAAAATGTCGGCCTCTGTGCTCAGGATCAGACGTGTGTTGTATTGCGTAAGACGGGCAGCTCACAGAGCCTGCTGATAATGGGCGCCCCCTGTTGGATAACCATTTCAGAAGGTCCTACCTGCAGCCCGACTGACTTTCCTGAATTCAAGCACGTCATTAATCCGTGATCATAAAGTCATTATCATTCCTGAAATAACATGTGCGTAAAATTTGTCATTACAGATAAATCCACCATGAACTGCACAATTCTGTGTAGCAGTGTTGGTGCTGCTATTTTGGGGATGGGACTCACTTACTGGGTGTTCGCCTGTGGTAAGTCAGCACCATTTTCCCTTTAACCGCCATCAGCCGAACAGATGTTGTAGCTGTTAGAAATCCAAATATCTTGCTGCTTCTAAAGGCTATTTTCATTGTCTTAGTTGAACGATATTAGATTTGATCAAACAATGATATAATAAGAAAATATTGGCCTCTTGTTCTAATGAACTTTCGGGTAAAGAAGAGACACCAAATGTTAATGTTGCGTGTTTTTCATGTGTTCACACAGTGAGAGACAAAAGAAGAGCAAAAGCTGTGGTTGAGAAGAGGGATCCACAGTCACACCCACTGGTAACAGCCACTCCGGACGTCTCCAGCGAGTTTCAGAGAAAAATAAAGAAACTGGAGACTCAGCTTCAAGAACAAAAAAGGATCAATGTTGAACGTGACAAAGAACTGAAACTCCTAAAATCGAAAATGAGCCCTGTCACAAGCCAGCACGACCAGCCCACGTTTAACCTCAGTCCTTCCAAACAGTCTCTCAAACCCATCAGTCCTAAGCAGGTGGCCGCAAACAACGGCAGCCCTTACAAATCGGTCACAAAACCTGGTGTTGGGGGGCAAACTTCTGCGGGCAGTGGAAACAGTCTGGCCGTTGCGTCTGATTCTTCTCGAAACTCTGTTTCAGAGGAACAAGTTTGTCGACCTCGCACAAAGTCATCGGAGCTCCGCCGTTTTTCAATGCGCCAAAAGAGAATCTTAAGCTCCGATGACATTCTGATTCAGAACTCTTTCGAAGCCCTGACGAATTTACCTGAAGACTGAGGAAGAAATGAGGTTTTCCTGTCTGTTGTTGTGACTGTGAATTTTTACTGCAACGTCTTGTGATACTGGGATGGGAGTTTGGTTGATTTTTATATTTTATCAAGTCTTTGCATTTTTCATGAAAGCATTCTGCTTTTAAACAATTTTATACCGCTTTAATTTCTCTGATGAGGGCTCTTTTAATGATAGTCTCTGTGGAAACTTTTATTGTCAGAAGCCCAATGCTGTTTTTTGTTATATATTAAGATATTTTCACACTATGGCGAACATGAAATGTGAAGTGCCTGCTTAGTAAATGAAATATGTAAGTAAGAAATGCTTTTAAAATGCTTCTTCTCCTCATTGTTGTGACTCAATTCATTTGGAAAATAAACATGTTTTTAATAAAAAAAAAAATATATAGTTTATGTTTTTTCTGTTTCAGTCAAATACAATTATGAAACAATTAACCTTTAAAGTGAAATGGTTAACAGGCTAAGTTAAACCCTTATTCAATCCTTTTTTTAATTAGAACTCATTCATGACTTCTTCCGGCGCTCGGACATAACGCACGTTCGGCTGCATTCGGCCGATCACGTGATTTCCGGTAAGCCTTCGAGTTCCGAAGAAGAAAAAAACAATCGGAGTTAGCCTGCTAGCCAGTTAGCTAGCACCGAGCCCGCAATGGAAGCGACGCAGAAAGGGCTGAACCGCCGCCGACACTACGGTGTGTAGCCTGCGGGTCCGACGGGGAACGAACTAGCCAGCCGCCGCTGCGCCATGGATCTACGAGGACTGTTTCAGGACTTCAACCCCAGGTGACGTTAGCCGCGACGTAGCCCGCCGGCTAACTAGCTGTGTAGCATCGCATCGATGTTTGTTGCCCTGTTGTGACAGAACCCCGTGCTGGGGTGATACGTGTCCGTTATGCACACGTGCGCGTGCACACACACACACCTGAGACGAGAGCTGAACAGCTGCTAAAGATGGACGGTTTTTAACCGAACTACGCGAGCACGTTAGCTAACGCGTTAGCTTCAACACCGTTGCTGCTTTGCTAGTTAGAACTAGCCACACGTTAGCTGCCTTTACTGAGAGGCTGTATCATCCCCATTTATTCTGTTAGCAGCTGAAACATGGAACTGCAGCATTTGTCTTGTTGTTGTTGTGACTGTATTTGCATGTCGACGTGTTTCAGTCCAAATTATTACTCAGATCCAGTGTCCCCTCTGTTGTTTTCAAACCTGCACATGAGTCAGTCTGACCTCTCTCAAACTAACAATGTCCCTGTCGTTCCCCTGGTGCAGTAAGTTCCTGATTTACTCCTGCCTGCTGCTGTTCTCCGTGTTGCTGTCCCTGAGGCTGGATGGGGTCATCCAGTGGAGCTACTGGGCCGTGTTCACCCCGATATGGCTGTGGAAGCTGCTCGTCATCTTTGGGGCGTCTGTGGGCACAGGGGTCTGGGCCCACAACCCCCAGTACAGGTAGACGTGAACACATGCAGTCGACAGGCCCTAACCCATGTGAAGATGAAACTTATATTCTCTTATTGTGGGGGTTCGAACGTTAACTTCCATCCTCGTGGACAGCTGTAATGATTTTTGTGTCTTCCCTCAGAGCGGAAGGGGAGACGTGCGTGGAGTTCAAAGCTATGCTGATCGCAGTCGGGCTCCACGTCCTGCTGCTCATGTTCGAGGTGTTGGTGTGCGACCGCGTGGCGAGAGGATTTTACTTCTGGCTCATCGTCTTCATGCCGCTCTTCCTCGTGTCACCTGTGTCTGTTGCAGCCTGCGTCTGGGGGTTTAGACACGACCGCTCTCTCGAGGTAAAGAATCTGATGAAGACGCGTCGACAGAAAAACAACACAAACCTGCAGCCAAACTTTTATACAGCATCGTAACTTCAGCCAGTTCAGAATTCATCTGATGTGATTCACTGGTCACAGTAAACGTGGACAGGATTAGACAAAGTGAGCAGTACAGTTTGTTTCATCCAGCCCATGCAGGAATGATGCAGGAAGATAGAAAGGAGATTTCACAGCATCACAGAGCTGAACCTCTCTTTCCTCCCTCCTCAGCTCGAGGTGTTGTGCTCGGTGAATATTCTCCAGTTCATCTTCATCGCTCTGAAGCTGGACAGGATCATCAACTGGCCTTGGCTGGTGAGAGACACTGACCTGTTACATCACAGTTTATTCATTTTTCTCAACCACATTGTAAGTCTTAACTTGTGTGTGTGTGTGTTTTACAGGTGGTGTGTGTCCCGCTTTGGATCCTGATGTCCTTCCTGTGCCTTGTCGTCCTCTATTACATCATCTGGTCTGTCTTGTTCCTCCGGTCCATCGACATCATCGCCGAGCAACGGCGAACGCACATCACCATGGCGATCAGCTGGATGACCATCGTCGTGCCACTTCTCACCTTCGAGGTGAGTTTCAAAAGCTTTATTCTTTAATAAATCCTCTTTGCTGTTGTTTAATAAAGGATTTACAAAAGAAAACAGCTAGTTATTTTGGTCACTTGTATTTCTGGAGGTGAAGCCTGCTTTAGACAAAATGTAATGTAAACTAAATCGTGTCTCTTCAGATCCTCCTGGTGCACAAGCTGGACGGCCACAACAGCCTGAGCTACGTTTGTGTGTTCGGGCCTCTGTGGCTGTCGCTGCTCACGCTCATGGCCACCACCTTTGGCCAGAAGGGAGGGAACCACTGTGAGTGTAGAAGCCAGTTGTTGTTGTTGTCTGAGAAGCTTCGTGGCGCTCCTGTCTGCAGTCGTGTTAAGATCAAGTATTTGGTCCAGTATTTACTGTGTTGGTCTTATTTTAGTGGTCCAATGACAAATGAATGACTCTTATACTGTGCTGCTCCTGCAGGGTGGTTTGGCATCCGCAAGGACTTCTGCCATTTCCTGTTGGAGCTCCTCCCCTTCCTGCGGGAGTACGGCAACGTGTCCTTTGACCTTCAGCGCAACGACGACCCCGAGGCGGCAGAGGACCTGCCCGTCCCCGAGCCGCCGCCGAAGATCGCCCCCATGTTCCACAAGAAGACCGGCGTGGTGATCACGCAGAGCCCCGGGAAGTACTTTGTCCTGCCGCCTAAACTCTGCATCGACACGCCCGACTAACCGAGGGTCCGTGACCACGAGGCGGGAGCTGCTGGCCTCCATGTGTTCAACTCATGCATTGGCGGAGGACGTCCTCAAGTATTCTGTCTCCTTGCTGGAGTTGGGACTATTACTGGATCCAGAATCCTCGGGTTGGTCTCACCGCCTGTTTTTATTTTTCCTTTTTTTGAACAAAGATGCCCCCTGTCTCTGGAGGATGAAACCACAGAAACGCTTTCTTCTTCACGTGTTGTGTGGGAGCGTCTCGCACTCTGAGTGACGGACATGGCGGCTGACACGCACAGGAGGAGTGAATATTTGACTTTACGGTCGGAGTCAGCGACGCCCGCCCTGCTTTATGATGGGACCAGCTGAGAGAGAAACTGACTCTGGGATGAGTTTGGGATCAGTTTAACCCTGGCTGCTCCTGTTTTTACCGCCAATGGAGAAAATGATTTTAGTTTTATGTCTGTCTTCGCCCTGCACTCACACCCCCCCCAAGATGATTGTTCTTCCTTTTTCTAAAGAAGAGGACTGGCATCTCGAGCCGTTGGATAATCTCTCATAGATTAAAGTGGCGCCTTGGCCTCTTTAGGAGATTCACTGTAGCAACATCACTTCACCTCACCCTGTTTTTCTATCATCGACTATGAACTGAAATGTATAGGATAGAGATTATACTGCAGCCAGCCACTAGGGGGCAGTCCAGATGATGTCACGACGAACAATTTTATTTATCAGTCGATGGCTTGAACTCGTCATGTTTCCACATGAGGACGTACCACTGAAGGAACACGGGATTATATTAGGACTGATGCCTCTGACGTTTTGGTTCAAGACGGACCTGAAAAAGTCTTTTCTTTGAAAGACAAACTATGGAAATGGCACTTTGTTAGACTGTTTGTTTTCTGTTTGTATTCCTGCTTTTGTTTTGTAGGACAGAAGTTGTCAGGTTAGGGACCAGAGCAGAGACGGTGTGGAGGCAAAAAAAATGAATAAACACACAAACCAGTATTGTCAAACACCCATTTGCTTCTGATTTCATTTTCAAGTCAGGGCAGGAGATCACAACAGCGTTCGAGTTTCCCAGTTAGACCCGAGAGTGAATCCTGTAGCTCCCAGAGAGACTCCTCCTACTTGAGGTTTTTGATTGTGTGTATGCGAGAACAATCCTCCATTTTTTAAAATATTTGGTTTGATAACCTGACCTCCAGCACCTAGACGTCTTTCCTTCCAGTTCCATTGGTCCAATTTATTCACCGCACTCAAAGTAAAAGTTATGCAACAGCTGATTTCCTGTATTGCTATTTATTTATTTCAGAACTGAATGAACTCTGATTGGCGCCCCCTGCAGCCAGATTACTGGAATGACACATTGTGTGAACTCAATTTAATCCAGCTGCTGCTTTGAGGTAAAAGTTACCTGGTGTTGCTGGAACATCAAATAATGCCATTGACTTTCATTATGTGTTTCTCTCGGATCAATGCACGGGTGAATTAAAACAGTTTCCTGAAACAGGTGACCTGAAGTGTCTCTGAATTTATTCCGAATGCTCGAAAAGGTTGGTACCAGCTCGTTTACTCGTTTACGTTTGTCTTAAATTACTGATTGACTTTGCTTCGTTCCCTCTGTGATCACTTGGCTCCTTGTGGTCCAGCAGGATGGAGATGATGCTCGGCTGCAGCAGGAGCGAGCCACGGAGGAGGGGAGCGAGTCTGAGGTCGTTTCATCTCTGCACTGCAACGATTGTTGGAGACACACAGCCACAGGGAAGTACTCAGCATTTTGCAAAATGAATTTATCTGTTTTTAAGTGTTTTAATCGTAAGAAGAAACTTTATAGAATTTATAAACTTTAGAAGCTATCAAGTTGTAAACATTGTGGTTTTAAGTGATTATGAGAATGAGACCACTTTATTACTAGAGTGATTAGTCAATTGTTTTTAATCCTTAATTAATCAATCAGACATGTAAAACCTCAAGCACATTACTGTTAAATAGTAAGAAACTTTATTGATCATGTATCTGGAGACAGTGAAATTCTTCATCAGGAATAATTTTATAAAAAAGCAGCTTTAACAAATGGTCTGTTCAAGTATTCAAGTAGGGATGTCATGTAATCAGATTACAAGAGGTGAGAGCTCAGTGTGTGTGTGTTCACGACAGCGCTCCAGGGGTACAGTAGAGCTGATAAATGGTTTTGCTCAGAGCTGGACCCAGATTTCTGGAAAACAAAAGGAGACGCAGTTGATTCAACTTGATTGGCAAAAAGAAATGCTAAGGTTTTTAAAAACTGAACATATTTCTTCAAACCTTTTGAGTTTCCCGTATCGTACTGACGAGAGGAGTTTCTCTTTCTCCGCTTCACTCGTCTGTTGCTCGTACGCCTTCAGAAGACTGACGGAGAGACAGACAGGACAATAAGTGAACTCTGAGGAAAGACCTGAACCTTCCAGATGAGTCGGGACCCTTGGTGACGCGTGGTTCATGTGTGGGCATCACCTGTGGGGGGTGCTGTATATCTCCAGTATGGCTGCTGCCTTGTCTCCGGACAAACCGCTGATCTGCATCAACTGTCTGGCGAAGACTTCTCTCACCGTCTGACACTGGAGGGACAAACGCATGGAATGAGACTTATCGAGGTGGCTGTGGCGCTGGAGGCTTGAGCCCCGGCTCCTCTGTCAGCGTCGGGGAACGACTGATGGAACTTGATGTGACTGATATTTGTGCAGTTTGAATTTTAGATGGCTACATCGCCTTTACCTTGTTTTTGATCGCCCCGTGGTTGAACTCTGCAAATGAAATGAGGGAGCAGGAGGGGCTCCCTCTCTCCTCCTCACCCACTTCATCCCCCTCCAGCTCTCTGGAGCGACAGGTCAGCGTCCGGTCCTGAAATAAAGCGTCAGTCACAGTTGAGGAGGGCGTGACCATGTCAGTGGTCACCAGAGACGCAGACTGCGAGTGTGTGTCGGGGACCTGGTAGAGTTTGGTGAGGTATCGGGTCATGATGGTGAGGTAGGCTGCGGACTCCCTCACATCCTGGACTCTTTTCACGAAGAAACCGTCCACCACCTGCGTGTTGACGATCGCCTGCTGCAGCGTCGCTTCGGGTAAACTCAGGTGAGACGCCGCAGTTCCACATTCCTCCACCAGGTAGACGGGCTTGCGAAGACCACACCTCTTCAGTCGGAACTAATGGAGGGAGCGAGAGAGAGAGAGAGAGAGAGATCTTTAAACAGGAAAACGATGTTGCTGATGAGAGAAACTAGCGATGAGGAAAACACGCGTGCCTTCTGTTCCCTGAAGCGTCCGTCGATGATGCTCCCACACAGGTCGTCCATCCTCTTCCTCTCGATGATGTAATCGAGCACCAGCTCTCTGCCGGGTGGAGCTCGCAGCTGACCTGGGAGGAGGCGGCGTGACGGAGTCATTCACCGTGGAAACGCGAGGTTCAGCTGAGCGTGTGAGCGTCTGCGTTACCTGGGACCGGTGCAACCTTTTCCCGAGCCACCCACAGGAAGTCTCCGACGTTTAGTTTCCTCACGTCGAAGCTCACGCCATTCCTCTGCAGCTCTTTGACCAGCTCCTGTTTCCTGTGGCTGCTGCCCCTGCAGACGGAGGTGGTGAAGGGATGAGGACGCAGTTTGATAAACGCAAGTTTACACAGACACTCAAGACAGTTCCCTCACCCCGTAGTTTCAATGAAGTCCACACAGAGTAAAATATCATATGTCCCAGGCAGAAGACGTCCTCCGGCCACCTTCCTGCTCGTTTGGGACTCTGAACTCGTCGGATTCTCGTCTCTGTCTGACTGGGAGACGCAGGGGGGTCTCTCTGGGGGACTGTGAAGACAAAGCGATGTGTTCCAGCTGGAAGACGAGGACAACGTGATGCCTCTTCACCCCTTCAGCAGCAACTCACTGTGTTCCATCCTCTTCCTCTTCACTACAGGTAAGATCCACGACCCCTGGACGATCCTCCTCCTCTCGTTCACTCCTCTCTTCCACTCGGTCTTTGGATCCTTCTTCCGCTGCATCCAGTCGCTCGGCCAAAGCCAGGCCCTCATCAGTCAGGGAAAACCTGAGACACAAAACAACGGGTTCTGAAAAATGTCCTTGTCCTGCTTGCAGTTTTAAGACTGTGCACTGTTGTGTACCTTGCAGGATTGTGGGTCTTGATCACCAGGTTCTTCTGGATCAGCGTACTGACCGAGGACCAGGCCGTGTACTTACTGCCGAGGTCGGGCTGCGGGCGAACACACAGGCAAGTCTCCGTGTTTGATTATTCTTGAAATGACCCAACCGATCAGGATGATGTGGACACATGACGATGGAAGGATTATAACACGACTCACGACAGTGAAAGATTTGTCACAGAGAAGCTGGGCCTCGGCTTGTAGCTCCAGTTTGAACATGTAACCTTTACTTCCCGGGATCTGGAGAGAAGACGACAACGACCATGAGACTGAACGAGGTGACTCACATGTTTGAGAGATGTCTGACGGGGAAATCTCTACCTGTGACTGTCTGTAAAGTGTGAGGAGAACAGCATAACCCCCAGACCTCCTCTGAGGGACATACTCCCTCTTCTTCCTCCCTCCTCCTGCTTTTTCCTTGGCAGCATTCTTCTTTAACGAAAGATGAAGTACAAAGAAAAACACTATGATCAATTTGCCTCCTTCAAGGACGTCACATCTTTGATTTCTCAGTAAATAATTAAGTAAACGTGATGATGTGAGGAGACGCTACCTTTGTGGGTGGAGCCAGGTCGTTGTTGTCTTGTCTTTGAGGAGGAGGCGGGGCTCCTTCAGGCAGAGCGTGGATGGTAGCGTCTGGACCTGGAGCCGGTTTGAGAGAAAAATCACATCACCTGCTTTAAATTGTCCTTCATCATCGTTGATTTGTTTTTCTCTTCTCGGTGTGATCGTGAGTTCTTTGTTAGTTTTCTGTTCTGCTCCTCGGGTCCAACCATGAACTGAGCTCAGATAGAGAATAAATCATGCCCCTCAAAGAGTGCTAAAAGTGTTGTGTGTGTGTGTGTGTGTGTGTGTGTGTGTGTTCACGACAGCGCTCCAGGGGTACAGTAGAGCTGATAAACGGTTTTGCTCAGAGCTGGACCCAGATTTCTGGAAAACAGAAGGAGACGCAGTTGATTCAACTTGATTGGCAAAAAGAAATGCTAAGGTTTTTAAAAACTGAACATATTTCTTCAAACCTTTTGAGTTTCCCGTATCGTACTGACGAGAGGAGTTTCTCTTTCTCCGCTTCACTCGTCTGTTGCTCGTACGCCTTCAGAAGACTGACGGAGAGACAGACAGGACAATAAGTGAACTCTGAGGAAAGACCTGAACCTTCCAGATGAGTCGGGACCCTTGGTGACGCGTGGTTCATGTGCGGGCATCACCTGTGGGGGGTGTTGTATATCTCCAGTATGGCTGCTGCTTCCTGTGGCTGCTGCCCCTGCAGACGGAGGTGGTGAAGGGATGAGGACGCAGTTTGATAAACGCAAGTTTACACAGACACTCAAGACAGTTCCCTCACCCCGTAGTTTCAATGAAGTCCACACAGAGTAAACTATCATATGTCCCAGGCAGAAGACGTCCTCCGGCCGCCTTCCTGCTCGTTTGGGACTCTGAACTCGTCGGATTCTCGTCTCTGTCTGACTGGGAGACGCAGGGGGGTCTCTCTGGGGGACTGTGAAGACAAAGCGATGTGTTCCAGCTGGAAGACGAGGACAACGTGATGCCTCTTCACCCCTTCAGCAGCAACTCACTGTGTTCCATCCTCTTCCTCTTCACTACAGGTAAGATCCACGACCCCTGGACCATCCTCCTCCTCTCGTTCACTCCTCTCTTCCACTCGGTCTTTGGATCCTTCTTCCGCTGCATCCAGTCGCTCGGCCAAAGCCAGGCCCTCATCAGTCAGGGAAAACCTGAGACACAAAACAACGGGTTCTGAAAAATGTCCTTGTCCTGTTTGCAGTTTTAAGACTGTGCACTGTTGTGTACCTTGCAGGATTGTGGGTCTTGATCACCAGGTTCTTCTGGATCAGCGTACTGACCGAGGACCAGGCCGTGTACTTACTGCCGAGGTCGGGCTGCGGGCGAACACACAGGCAAGTCTCCGTGTTTGATTATTCTTGAAATGACCCAACCGCTCAGGATGATGTGGACACATGACGATGGAAGGATTATAACACGACTCACGACAGTGAAAGATTTGTCACAGAGAAGCTGGGCCTCGGCTTGTAGCTCCAGTTTGAACATGTAACCTTTACTTCCCGGGATCTGGAGAGAAGACGACAACGACCATGAGACTGAACGAGGTGACTCACATGTTTGAGAGATGTCTGACGGGGGAATCTCTACCTGTGACTGTCTGTAAAGCGTGAGGAGAACAGCATAACCCCCAGACCTCCTCTGAGGGACATACTCCCTCTTCTTCCTCCCTCCTCCTGCTTTTTCCTTGGCAGCATTCTTCTTTAACGAAAGATGAAGTACAAAGAAAAACACTATGATCAATTTGCCTCCTTCAAGGACGTCACATCTTTGATTTCTCAGTAAATAATTAAGTAAACGTGATGATGTGAGGAGACGCTACCTTTGTGGGTGGAGCCAGGTCGTTGTTGTCTTGTCTTTGAGGAGGAGGCGGGGCTCCTTCAGGCAGAGCGTGGATGGTAGCGTCTGGACCTGGAGCCGGTTTGAGAGAAAAATCACATCACCTGCTTTAAATTGTCCTTCATCATCGTTGATTTGTTTTTCTCTTCTCGGTGTGATCGTGAGTTCTTTGTTAGTTTTCTGGGATCTGGATCAGGTGCTTGTCCCGGTCCTTTGGGTCTCACCGTTCTCTCTCAGGTATCGTTGTAGTTTCTCATCCAGGATTTTGCAGATCCCGTCCCCAAAGTTCTGCAGGATCTTCGCCTCCTTGGCGTTTTGTAGGGGCAGAGGATATTTGTTCAGAGAGTTGATGGCCTGGGTCAAACACACAGAGACACATGAAGCAGTCTGACGTCATTAGCGGGGGGACGAGTGCAGGCTCCTCCTCACCTTCTGGTAGCAGAACTGCATCTTCAGCCCCTTCTCCTTCGCCTCGTCCCGGAGCTCCGTGAGCCACCGGAGGAACAGCGGGTTGGGGCAAGAGGGCACGCGGCGTTTCCGACCCATTCGGACCGGCTCCGGAGCTGACATCACCATAACCAGCCCCTCTGGACCACTGGAGCTAACAGCGGCTAGCGTTAGCAGGAGAACAAAGCGGCGAGTATCCTCTCGTGGACAACACGTGAGGTAGACAACAGAAGAATCCAGAGTGGGTGGACCCGGACCCTCAGCTCACCTTTGACCTTCAGGCTCCAGGTGATCCAGGTGCTGTTGCGGCTGTTCGGCGCCCGCGTTTCAAAACAAACCCTGCGCTTCCGGGTTGACGCGGGTCACATGACCGGAGGCGGAAATCGGAGCAGGGGACGCCATTAAACCGAATTTAGGATTCAGAAAAGAATCAATAAAAAGTTAATTTTTGAGCATAACAATTAATTACTTTAACTTTTTAATTTTTAATAATCCTAACACAATTTTTCCCGAATTGAAAATGTATAACTTAATTATTATATATATTTTAAGACACTAAAACCCATAGTTGTGGCTTTAACGTGCAGTTTGAATTAGAAAATAATGTGATTTATTAATTTACTGTTATGGGGCGCAGGATGTCTTTAGAATTGGTCGAGCTGCCCCGGAGCAGCAGGTAAAAAGCATCACAACATCTGAATCGGCTCACTGTTTATTTTCATGAATCTAATATAACGTTGACCTTCACTCGCCCAGTCAGACCGTTATGTGGTTGTCTTCTGAAGCCGAAGTTTCCCTGGGCTGAATAGAGTTTGCAGGAATCCTCCGACAAGACCGGACAGACACCAGGAATCCGACCTCACCCTCCCCACCACATCCTTTGCCTCACCCGCCCTCTCTCTCCTAGAACACACAGTCAGAGGCTTGGGGGTAAAACAAGCAGCGTAATTAGCATGTAACAGTCAGATCATCTTTTGTGCACTGCAGAGACGCAGCAGAGATTTGTAGAATTCGCAAAATGCTTCTAGTGTCGCTTTAACCATTTGTCACGATGCGTTTCACGTGAGGCGCTTTGAAAAGCCTCGCTGAAACAACCTCAGCAAATAAACCCGCCTTGCCTGTTCTGTTGTATTGACGCGAAACCAGGCTCCTGACAACGCCTTAAAAATGTGCAACACTGTTGCTGCTCCAACTCTTCGCGCGTCGGCCACACAGGAAACAGAAACACGAAGAAGTATTTCTACTCCATTTATTCAACAGTCATTTCTCTTCCGTGACTGTTGCTATTTTTAAACAACTTTTCTATTCCCTAACCTTTGCTTATGTCTAAAGAAAGTACATGAAAAGTGTGCGAGAGTGCTACTGTGTCAATAAGACGGCAGTAATGTAGGATACACACCACTCAGGTTCATATATTACTCCCTTTAATAGAATGCTTTCAGTTTTTTGAGTAGAAAAACGTATACTGTACAGAGGAGCCCACAGGAAATATGCACATGATGTGAAGGCAAAAAAGAAAATATTGTCAGATGTGTAAATACTAGTTTCCACAACGAAATCCCATGAACTGTAAAAATATGAACGATGACCTTGTTTAACATGAGTCACATACAGATTCCCATAATCCATACACACACGTCATAAATATACACACACACACACACATAATATATACATGTACTCTAACGGTGGTATACTCCTCCTTCATCCCCCCCCCCCCCCCCCCCCCCCCCCCCCCCCCCCCCCCCCCCCCC
>JAFBJW010000284.1:684079-702744 GCA_016785235.1 Pseudorhombus dupliciocellatus
TCCCCCCTCCCCCCCCCCCCCCCCCCACCAGCCCCTCCTCCACTCTACGGCCCCGCAGACCCGGTGGTATCATCGCTATCGGCTCCTTGGGGAGAACCTGGCGTCGAGCCCCCGGCCGACTCGTCCTCTTTGGCCGCCCTGTCTCCCGCCGCCCTCCTGGCAGCCTTCCCCTTCAGCAGGGGGCTGTCGGGGTGCAGCGAGTGGAGGTGGAGGCCCAGCTCGTCCTGCGTCGCCGCCGTGTGGCCGCACTCCTCGCACACGTACAGCTTGTTGCGCCGCTCCTTGTAGGCGTACTTGAGGGTGACGCTGTGGATCTTCTTCATGTGCGACTCCAGGGAGCAGCGCTGGGTGAAGGCCTTGTCGCACAGGTTGCACTTGTAGGGACGGACGCCTGCGGGGGAAATCACAGCGCGTCACAGGTTTTTCTGCACATCTGGGAAAAGCTGAGCGGCTGCGTTTGACGTGGACGTGCGGAGGTTACCTGTGTGGGTGCGCACGTGTCGCTTGAGGTCGAAGGTGTCGTTGAAGCCTTTGCTGCAGAAGGTGCAGATGTGTCTCTTGGTCTCGTTGTGACACTTGACGTGTCTGTTTAACATCCGCTGGTACTGGAAGGTCTTCTGACAAACCTACAGGCCAGAACAGTCGAATTTACGAAACGTTAACATTAGGAGCAGCGTTCAGCTCTAAAATCTGAAGTTCCAGGTCCAGCTTCATACCTGGCACACAAACGGCCCTGTTTTCGCCGTCGACGAACTTTGAACAGCTGATCTGGTCACCATGGGGACCACCTCCAGCTGGGAAGGTGCGGTCGTCACGGCAACAGGCATCACGGTGGCCGGTGGGGTGGGTGAGGGCGGGGTGGGAATGGGTGGAAGAGAGAGAAGCACAGGGGTGGGGCTGAGGGGTAACTCGCCCGTGGTCACCTGAGGTGGAGAGAGAGAGAAAACTTGAGTATTGGTTTCATGTTTAAATTTAAATTCTGACTCCTCTCTCTGCTCCTTCCTCACCTTGATTTTGGACCGGACGTACGTGGAGCTGCCCTGTGACCTCCTCCTGACCTCTGACCTCTCCTCCAGAGAAGCGTCGGGGCTCCGCGGCCGGCCCAGCACCGTGCTGGACGGCAGCTCGGCGTGCGGCTGCGTGTCGGACACGGAGTGTTTGGTGAGGCAGAGCGGCGTGGTCTCTGCGGGGCTGGCCTCGGCCTCCATCAGGGTGGACGAAGGGAAGATGGAGACTAGGGACAAGAGACAGATGGGTGAGTGTCTTCAAAACATCCCTGTTCAATTCAGAGGATTTAGTCATTTACTTGTATTCACTATGAAAAGTAATGAATGCTTTAATTTAACAGATTCAAAGGTATATTAGGGAAAAATATTGGGCTCAGCAACTTATCTTGTTAATTTTAATTATGCAACCTGATGACAGGTCGCAGCGCGCACCACGCCGTATTTACACAATCTCTCATTTAACAAATGTGCAGAGTTAAACATGTTTCTGTGCGTGGGTGTGTCTGAATGTTTGGCCTCATATTTTGTCACACGCAAAGCTACACACACACACGCACACGCACTCTACCATTACAGACTTGTCCAGCCAGACAGTCTTGCAGCACCAGCTCTGAACCTTCCTCAAACAATCCACCTCTACAGAAGTGTTTCTGTCTCTCTCTCTCTCTCTCTCTCTCTCTCTCTCTGTGTGTGTGTGTGTGTGTAGCCAGAGGCAGGTGTGGTTGCATTCAGTGAAGATAGTGAACTAAAAGAGAGCAGTATTTTAATATTCCTCATTTAAATCATGTGCGGGACCGTTAGTCCAGTTCCCAACCCTTTCTCCATTGTTCCAGTGAACTGATGGTTTCTGTGGTGACTGCTGCCGCCTGGACATCTAATCTCATCTTGTGTTGTTTGTTCACCCCCCTCAACAATGAGCGAGAGTGTGTGTGTGTGTGGCAGGTGGGACATACAGAGCCCCAAAGTTTCTGGGAGGAGACTGCGTGAACCTTCTCCTGGTTTCATTTAATGTCGCTCAGGTGAGAGAGCCAGTCAACAATTGGCAGATAATCTTATCTGATGCTGTGCGAGTCTGTGTGTGTCTTATGTATAAGTGCATGTGTGTGTTTGCTAAAGGTGTGCTGCCGGCTGCAGCAGGCCTGCCGAAAAGTCCGTTACATTTCCTCCCATCCAATAAACATTAACCTCTGAGTGGCGTCGGGACAAAGCAGTTGTTCATTTAGGACGCAGACCTGCTCATGCTTCAGGATAAAAGGATAAAGGTGATATTTGTGATTGGCAAGAGTGTGACACCAGCAAGTCGTTGAGACTCTTGAACAAACAGGATGTAATTGTTCTGGAGCCTTGGAGATGGGATTTTTTTTTTTTTTTTTTTTTTTTGACTTTTGGATGGAGCAAAAACAAAGACGTGTGTTTCCAGGCTTGATGCTAAGCTCGGTTCGCTGGCGGCTGGCTGGAGCATATTTACTCAAGGGTCACTTTACTGTTGTCAACAAAGCAAAGGAACAGGTTTCCTCTGAACGTAGCAACCGTTAAAACCTGCAGCGTGGTTTTGTCTTTTCACATTTTTACTTGTTGATGGAAAACATTTTTTTTAGTGGACTGGTGGTTATGAGTGTGGGTGACGTCAGGGCAGAAGTGATGCTGTTCAGGTGTATAGAATACAGCTGAGATAGAGAGAGAGAGAGAGAGAGAGAGAGAGATACACTCCTGTTTCTGAAGACAAGGGCAATTATCATACCTCTCTCTGGGTGAGCGCGTGCGCGTGTACCTCTGCCCCACCGTGCTCGAAGGCACACGTCGGGCAGGTACATCAAGTAACGGCACATACCACAGACCTGAGCTGAGACCGTTGCGGGCTGTGGTGACGAGTGTGAACTGTGCGTAATTGCGCACGGAGGCTCCTGTTCGCGGTTGGGAGCAGGTCTCCCGCCACTCTGGACCCTCTCTGTTATTTCCAGCTGGTTCTGGTTCAGTTCAGAATCTGACTGACAGAAATGTCGCCGCGTTGTTGGATGCGGAGTTTCTCTTTAGGTTTAATTTTTGTGTTTTTGTGCGTAAAAATAAAACGAGACACGGGATGTGGCGCAGGACCGATGCTTCTGTTCATGTGACTCGATAGTTTCTCCTCTCCTCTTTTTAAACACTTTAAAAAGTTCCAAACAGTTCCAAAGAGGATGTGAAAGTCAATGATTGAAAGTTAACGGAGAGGGGGAAGGGTGAGAGAGAGAGAAGGGGGAGCAGAGAGGGGGAGAGGTGTAGGGTGTAGTCCGTTATTTGTTATCTGATACCGACGTGGTCTTACAATAAAAACTCCACTGATGGCAACAATGGGGATTGTTATCGAGGAGGGAGAGAGAGAGGGGGGGGGGTCTCTGGAACCGAGGATTCTCGCCACTTGTCATTTAAATGTAAAGTCAAAGCTCAGACGTTGACAGGCGACACATGTCAGGTCTTGTACTTTTTCAGTTGGCTTTAATCCGGCTCCGCGTTTGCTTCATGAATCTATTTCGTTTAAAGAAAAGATCTCAAAAGCAGCGGGGGCATCCGGAAGAGAACCGCCTCGGTTCCACCCAGAGCTCTGTGAGATCCAGAGCTAGTTGAGCCACAGGCCTCAGCTGAGATCTCTGGAGGAAGGTTTGCAATCAGAGGGTGAAGGTCGATCATTTATAGGCCGCAGCAAACTCCACAGTTGTTAAATGACGTGAAGGCAACGGCGCAAACATTCTGCTCTGTCCCCTTTCCCCTGGGTTTAGTTTAGATATTTGTACTTATGATAAGTGGAGGGTGACAGTTGGATTAAATCTATTCTTACGCATGATAAAAAAAGGGTGCAGCTTGTTAAAACATGGATGCAAATCTGCTCCGCACGGGCAGCAGCTCCAGGCTCCCGCCGCGGCCCCGCATTGTTTCCCGTTATTCGGTGGCCCCGGCCCCGTTACACTCGGCAGCCGACCCCCTCCCGAGCCTCCGCACCGAGGTTCCCCCGGTGGCTCCGAACATCCCACCCGCCGAGCCCCGTGCGTAAAAGGCACCGGACTGGCCCGCAGGAGCCCGCCTCGGCTCCAGCTCCGTTTCCCACAGAATAAAAACAACATGGCTCATCACAGCGGCGTGCACTCACCTGGGACATACACGTCTCCTCGCTCATGGTCGGGCAGCTCGCTCCAGTTCCGCTTCCCCGGCGAAATGTTCGGCTTCTTCACCAGAAAGGCCCGCGGCATGGCTCCCGACCCCCCGGCCGTCCGCGCGGCTTTGGCGGAGAAGCCGGAAACTCCAAAGTTAACCGGGAAAGGTGTCGGTGTGTTCCCCTTCTCCTGCTCCCTCCGCGCACCTTTCCTCTCCTTCCCCTGGCTCCCACTGCAGCTCCTTGCTGGCTCCTCACTTCTCCCTTCTCCCTCCTTCAGGTTAAAACCTGCAGCGGGAGGAGCAGAAAGCGTTCGGACCGCGGGACAGGTGAGTCCGCTCAGGTGAGCTCAGGTACGGGCGAAGATCAGCTCGCGCGGCCGCGAGTAACGGGAGTGTGTGTCTCTGTGTGTGTGTGTGTGAGAGAGAGAGAGAGAGAGAGACCCATGCAGATAGCACACACACACACACACACGGTGAGTCGACAGAGGTGAGTCAAACTCAGGTACTCATTTAAAAGCAGGAAACTGGCGGCAGCGCGCATGCGCTTAGAAATAACGGTGACAACAAGCTGCTGGAGGAGCCAGGGTTAGGCCCCAGTCTGTGTGTGTGTGTGTGTGTGTGTGTACCTGCTCAACCGGTTTACCCCTCCTCTCTCTCTCTGTGTGTATCAGTCTTTTCTTTACTCTCTCCACCTCCACCTCTTCTCTCCATTCTGCTTCAAGGTGTGGGGGAATGATGCAAATGAGAGAAGAGGAAGAAGTGCTGTGTGTGTGTGTGTGTGTGTGTGTGTGTGTGTGTGTGTGTAAGTTATACAACACTGACACACACACACATGAGGCAAACAACAACAACAATAATATCAATGATGATTATTTACAGTTGTCTTGTGTTTATTCTGAAATGTTGTTGTTAAACAGAAACACCTGGAGGGACCAGGCCTGAGAGGATGTGGATTATTGATTGTGTATTAATTAATTCATTAATGAAATCCAGGCACGTTTAGTCGTGGATCTGAAGCTGAAGCTGTGTTTCATCCCAGTGTCTCTCAGCTGGACGTCGGGTCCAGGTTTCGCTGTAAACGACAGGGGCTTTACAAGAGGCTATTATGCAAAGCGGGGAAGGGCCTGGGCCCCCAGGGTTGGGAGGGGGGGCCCCTGAACTTACACAACAACTGTGTTGTGAGATTCTCTGATTGTGGACGTACAGGAGACTGACGGATCAGAGGTGCGTCCCCTCTCTGTGACCAATTTAAAGCTGAACCAGTGAGTCGTGGACGTGGGGGCTGAGGTGTCATGATCTCTGCCTCTGTGGGTCCTGACATGTCGAGGCTTCAGGTGTTTGGAGAGGCCTCGGAGGAGAAGGGTCTGAGGGAGGTGGTGTAATTACAGAGAACAGTGGAGGAGCAGGAGGGGGCTGTAAACACACACTGCAGGAGGAAAGGAGGAGCAACACTGATCCCTCAATGACTCATTTACATTTACACACCTACTTTAAGGCTGAGTTCTGAAATTAGTATCACTGATTACTGAGGCCATGGAACCTTTATCCACGGCCCTGAGACCTGCACCTGACGCAGTGGATGGCGGTGGTTGCGGAGAGGAGGTGTCTGCGGGGAGGCGTGGTGCAGGAGCTGTCAGTGAGCGGTATGTCACCCGGGCTGTTTGAGGAGTCGGGGCAGAACGGCTTCTCCTTGGTAACTGTCATCCCTGTAACAGCTGCTGCAAAAACCAAACATTTCCTTCAGCGTGGGATGCTCTTGCCATCCCACAATCCCTTGCAGCAACAGCAGAAAGCACGAGGGGGGCATAGCGATGCCACGTCCTTAGAAATCTATAGGAGCCACATTCCTGAATAGATGCAGGTGCCATGTTATTATCTGTGTACTTGTACTGCATGTACTGGAGTTTAACCCTCTGTTTTCCTGTCACCAGCTGGTTTTTGTATTAAAAAAGGTCTCTCTCAGTAAACGCCGTGAAGCAGCGGGGGGAGGAGAGGCAACAGGATCGGGAGCGGGAACTTTATACCGGTTCAACCTGACCGACGACCTCATCTCGTCTCCGCTCTCCTCCGCACGACTGTTATTCCTGTGTTTCCATGTTTAGTGGAACACACATTCTTTCTTCATCATCTCTGTTGAGGTGGCGATACGCCGGGGACCTGACATACCTGACAGGTCAGTGAGGCGTACACGTCGAGTTATTGTTTTTATAGAAGGGAAAAAAAAACACTCAAAGATGGAGACAGGACTGCTCCCAAAAACTGAGCCCAAATCATCCCCCTGGTGGCTGGAAAGGTCACAACCCCCCAACTCCCTCATGCTGCCAAATGGGACCAAAGTTGACCTCTGACCTTTGACGAACATTAATTCACAAAAGTTTAGTGAAGAAAGGGCTCATGCCTTGATGAGAGGTTTTGCACACACACACAGTGCTTGAGCGTTCCATCTCATTTGATTCTCGCTGACCTATTTGTTCCTGTTATTTTGACTCGAGCTCAGTTCGTAGCTTTTGTTTTCCCGGCGGCAGGTGGGAGCACCTGTCGGGTCACATACCTGCGCGTGTCTGCGTTTCTCTGCAGCTCATGTGACGGTGGCGTTGTCGAGTGAAGGAAGGAACCGAAGAACAGGCAGAAATAACAGAAAGGGTGGAAGGACGTAACAGAGGAAGGATGAGGACGGAGACACTGAAGATCAATGCACAGTGGCGATGAAAAGAAAATGTCCCAGCACGTTACAGTCTAAAACCCAGCAATTAGTTTGCAGTTATGTACGTTATGTAAGACACAGTTATTGCAGTTAAAGCCACGTTAACTGGTTCTGGCCACTTGGGGGCAGCAGAAACTCTGACCTGAAATTCTCCTCAACGCAATCATCCAGGAACATCCAACTTGAGTTAATGTCCACAAGGTGGCGCCGTCGACCAGCTGATGGAAAGAAGTCGATCGTTCAGCAAAATTAATTAATTTTGATAAAATCACTCTTATCGTGTTTTTGTTGGTTTAACAATGAAACGAAATAAAGTGAAAATAAAACAATGAAAGGGCCCTATAGTTCACATGATTTGTTTTTGTATGTATTTACTGATGTATGAATTGTATATATTTCATGTATTATGTTTTTTGTTAATTTGGGCATTTATTTGTTTGATTTATTTTTTATTTTTATTTATTTCATCTCTTTTGGTTACGGTGTTCAGGCCTGTTGTTGACAGTTCGTGCTCCGGGGCGCCAGATGGCGGTAGTGAGCTGCGTGGGACCACACCCGGAAGTGTGTGACGCGCGGTCACGTGATCGGCGTAAGGCACGGCTCAACGCCTCCGGGGCAGTGAGTAACAGTCTGTGCTCCTCCGGCAGCCTCCTCCCGGAGTCAGCGAACTGTTAGCTCAGACATGGCCGACAGGAAGCGGTGCCTCCCCGCACCTAACGGAGCCAGCGACGAGCCGCTGCCCGCCTGCAAGCAGCAGATCCGGGGCAGCGGGGGCAGACACGTCGCTGCGCTGATCCTGGCGAGAGGTGGAAGCAAAGGGATCCACCTGAAGAACATCAAGACCCTGGCCGGGACCCCCCTCATCGGCTGGGTCCTGAGAGCCGCGGGCGACTCCGCTATGTTCGACAGGTACGACTGTTCTCATCTCCATGGAAACCTCTGTTTTGATCCTCTCAAACCCGAATATACAACCACACACTCTGGTCCAGGGCTCACCCACAATGCATTTCACGGCGTATTTGTGTTTATTCCGCTGTACTTGTACTTCTGTGTGTAGAAAAACTACTTGGTTTTAAAACCCATGAGGTGAACTCATGAAATGTGTTTCAGGTCAAATCAGATGAGAATTGAAAATTCAGGATTTCCAACCTTCTCTCTGTTTTTGAGTGTGTGGTGTCGTGTCTGTTTAAAGCCCGTAGAGACACGAGTGTCTGCTTCATGTCAAGATGCCGATAAAGTTCTGTATGTTTGTGTTGTCTCTGCATTTGTAATCAGTTGAACTGAGCAATTTAAAACCTCAGAGTTGCTTTCGTCTCTTCAGTATGTGGGTGTCGACGGACCACGACGAGATCGAGAAAGTGGCGAAGACCTGGGGTGCGAAGGTGCATCGCAGGAGTCCCGAAGTCTCCAGAGACTCTTCGTCTTCGCTGGAGACCATTCAGGAGTTTGCGAGGCTCAACCCAGGTGCTGCTGGCGTTTCGCGACGTAACGGCCCATGAACGCGCCCGCCCTGCGTCTGTGTCACTAATACCTCGCCGCTTGATTTCACAGAGGTGGACGTGATCTGCAACATCCAGGCCACGTCCCCGTGTCTCCACCCGTTCCATCTGAAGGAGGCCCTGGAGATGATCACGCTGCAGGGCTACGACTCCGTCTTCTCCGTGGTCCGGAGACACCAATTCCGCTGGCAGGAGGTCAAGGCAGGATGTAGGTCACCAGATGTTACGGAGAAGCGGCGCCACGTGAAACGTGCTTATTAACCTTTGCGCTGCTTCTCTCCGCAGCCGGCGAGCGGACGAGGCCGCTCAACCTGGACCCGGCCAACCGGCCGCGGCGTCAGGACTGGAACGGAGAGCTGTGCGAGAACGGCTCCTTCTATTTCACCAACAGAGACATGATCATGAAGGAGTCACTCCTCCAGGTGATGGGCGTCTCTCTCAGGAATGTGGTGCTGCAGGGTTCTCCTCAGATCAGCAGTGCCGCTTGACAAACCTTTATTTGTGCGTTTTTTACAAATAAAGAAAAAACTCCATCTTCTGCATCTGCAGGGCGGAAAGGTCGGCTACTACGAGATGCTGCCGGAGTACAGCGTGGACATAGACGTGGACATCGACTGGCCTGTGGCGGAGCAGCGAGTCCTCAGGTGCTCTCACCGGGTGCTTTATTCATGCGTCTGCTGGGTTCTCATCGCCCGGCGTCTGCGTCACCCGTGTCTGCTCGCTCCGTTTCCCTGCAGGTATGGGTACTTCGGGCGGGTGGCGCCGGAGGTGGTTCGGCTGATGTTCTGCAACGTGTCCGGGTGCTTGACGGAGGGCAGGATGTTCCTGTCTGGATCCAGAGAGGAGATGGTGTCGGTCGATGTGCGGGACACCGTGGGCATCCGGATGCTGCAGAAGGAGGAGGTGGAGGTGAGGACGTGGACATCAGAGGCTCTGAGGCTCTGTGGGCTGAATGGCATCCGTCACATTAAGCTCCGCCCTCTCCAGGTGGTGCTGGTGATGTCTTGCGAGAACCCCTTGTCCCAGAAGTTGCTTGACCAGTTGTCCCAGAGGACGGGCTGCAAAGTGATTCCGGTGGGAGAGGAGCCGCTGAACGACTTGAACACGATCGTGGAGCAGAGGAACCTGGAGTGGAAGGACGTGGCCTACATGGGTAAAGACACACGGCCGAGGACACCTACACCTGGATCCGCCCCTGTTGTCTCACTGTGTGTCTTCTCTCCTCAGGCAACGACAAAGCCGATGTCAACTGTCTGAACCTGGCGGGTTTGAGCGCGGTCCCTGGAAATGTCCCCACGGTGGCCATTAATGCCGCAAAGTACACCTGCCACGCGTTCGGCGGAATGGGCGCCATCCGGGAGTTCGCCGAACACATTCTCCTTCAGAAAAAAAAGGCAAAGTCTCAGATGGAGCAAGATCGCATCGACCGCAGCAGCAAGTGAAAGAACTCAAACTATTTTAAGATATTATTCCGAATGGATGTGATTTTAGATGAGAGAATTCATTTAAGTCCAGGCTGAAGAGACGCTGTCCTGTCCTTAAGTTCTTAAGGAAAAAAAATAAGGAATATAGGTCAAACTGTGAATATGGGACTGAACCTGAAGGTAGCCAGCGTTGTGTCCAACAGGAAGTTAGAGTTTATAACCTGGAACTGAAGTTCACGATCTTATTATCTTAAAACAGCTTTTAAGTATTTTAGAATGACTGATTGGTACTTTATATATTTGTCCATTTCAATATTGGTGTTTGTAAGACCGGCTGTTAGCATTAGCTTAGCGTGAATCTTGGGGCTAAGTTTGCTTTGAGGTCATAGGAGTTATTTATGGTTATAATCCCAATAATGACTTTGTTTTCTAAACGTACGGAGTTGTTGGAGGACTGTCAGGTCCATGTTCCTGTTTGTTTTCATCATAGCCTCTGGAGTAGGATGTGTGCGTGTCTCTCCTTATCGAGGGCGTGGCCTCTTTAGATTTACATTCGCTCTGTTCCAGCCAAACCAAAGAACGAGGGATTTGAATTTGCTTTGTGTTGTTCTGTGACCAGGCCTTACGACGGCTGGAGCTCGCCAGTATTTGCACTTTCATGCTGTCCCCTGCAGTAATAATAACTTATGAGGAAATGTGAGTACGTCTGTGCTCTGTGACTGAATCAATCTGCTCTGATGATTAGCGTTTGGCTCGTTTTCAGTTGATCCCGTTTGCATCATTTCAGGCGAAGGTTGCCAAATTAAAAGGATTAAAAGTCTTTGTGTCGTGTTTTTAATTGAGAGCAGGACTCTGGCTCGGTTTGACTCTGTCTTCTTCAGGAATGTCGGTCGGTTGTTGTGTTGCGTGGCGTGATGACATCCTGGTATTAATGCTGCGACTCCAGGAAAGTCAGATATGACTTTGGATCAGTGCTGGATTAGATCACTTTCAGGGTAAGTTCTATTATTTATATTTGATCATTTAGTTGTAAAATCTTATTTCTGTTGGAAACAGTATTTAATTAATATCTGTAGTTGAAAAGTATTGGAGTAGAAGTGTGAAGTATAGTAAGAAGTACATGGGTGGATAAAGTAGAGTAATGTGGCTTCAGTTTGAAATTAAATGAAACGTGTCCTTTAGGCTCGACAGACAAATCTGCCCCCTGGTGTCCAAAGCACTGAACTGAAGCAGGATTCAGTCAGTGCAGGAGAAAACAAACACAGTTTACACAGAAATACACTTTTAATAGTTTCTTAAAAAGTTGTTGTTCTATCATAGAGTCGGCTGGGTTGTATGTGATGGACATCTCTATTAAATGTAATAATGTTATTAACATTGTTAATATCAAGCGTTATTATAGATTAATACGTTTCTACACAGCCCCGGCTAAACTATTTACATCTGGACTCATCAGATCATTTCTCCTCTGAGGATCAAACCCACAGAATTATTTTAAATGGGTGAATCATTTAAAGTGTTATCCAGATGTGAAAGCAGAGTTCACGTCTGCGTAAACGTTTCTTAAGTGCACATGAAGAAGAAGAAGAAGAAGAAGAAGGAAAAAAGATGAGCTGCAGTGTGTGTTCTGTCACTCTCTGTTGACTGGCGTGATCACCAGCGGCCCGTCGTTCTTCCCCGACTTGTTCGTGCACGGGCTGAAGAACGGGAGGATGCACTCGGTGAAGCGGTCGCTGAAGGTGTAGATGTGGATTTTAGCATCGACGTTGTAGAACGACACCTGCACGGCCGAGACAGAGAGAGAGAGAGAGTTCAGTGTTTGATCAGAAAATACTGTCTTACAGAAATATGTTCCCAGACTGCACCTGTCCTTTCTCAAAGTCCACGAACACGCCGATCTTCTGAGGCCGCAGCGTCAGGCACACGTCTGTGGAGGGCTCAGTGCGGAAGGCGTATTTGTGCCTGTGTAGTGTATATTTCACGATCACTCATTTCCTGTTTTATTTTGTCTGTTCTATCATTTCCTGTCCGAGGCCTGATGAACTTCCTGTCCCTGCATTCCCCACCAGTAAACCCCTGCCGTCTGTCCCAGTGTTGTGTCCCTGCTCTTCTTCTTCTTCTCCACGTGTGACCTTCACCTCGAGGTCGACCAGCGGTGAGTAAATACTCCACCGTTCACCTCATCCTGCGTTCCGCGCTAAACGAGTGATGGCCGACTCACTTGTTCCTGAGGCTGAGGAACCAGTACCCGTTCACCGGGGTCACGTCGATCTTCCCCTTCCTGTTGATGGATTGTTTGGCCACGCCCAGGTCCCAGTCCGTCTTCCCGCCCACCTCCACCTGGTCGCATCATCGTCACGTCATCAGTCATTTAAGTCAGGTGGCGCGTATGTAAAGACCCCCGGCCACCAGGTGTCGCCAGATCTCACCTCCCAGTAGTGTCTCCCGGAGGAAATGGCCTCGCAGCCCAGGACGCAGACGACTCGGTCGAACCTCTCCGGGTTGTCGGGGAGCGGCTTGTGTCGGTCTCCGCACCTCACCTGCAGAGACGCCGTCATCAGAACCTGATGCAGATCGAAGCTGAGGGAATGAAAACAAGATGTCTCACGCTCTTCATGTCGTCGGTCAGGATCAGGCGAGGGTGCGAGGTGCTGCAGTCCAGGGTCACGTCCACTGTGACGGAGAGAAACGACAGAGGATTTGAAATTCGCCGTCACTGCGGCGTGAGCGAGGTCGGCGCGTGGCAGCGTGACTCACAGGCGTACTCCTGAACCCTCCTCATCCCTGCACACAACAGGTTTCATTGATTTAAGGTGGAATCCTCACACATAATCAGTTTAAGGTGGACTAAAGTCTGTCCGTCACTCACGTGGCTGCGCCCGGAGCGGACTGGGCTCCAGCACCGCGGTGGGAAACCCTGGAGGAGCGAGAGTTAAAGCTCAGGTTCACGTGGCGTTGGGATGAATGTCTGTGTCCCTCTCTCTGACCTTTTTCTGCTATGTTCCTCAGCTCCACCTGGAACTTCTCCACCAGAGCGGCCAGCGACCTGTAGATGGTCCCTGTTCCCAGGTCAGAGGTCACCGCCACGCCGGACCAGTTTTTGGTGGGAGGAGGGCTGGGGAGGAGGTTGAACGTCTGGGAAGCAGGCGGAACAGGTCGGAGCGTCACGCGGAGGTTCCTCAGGTTCAGACAGTCTGCCATCAGATTAAAAGCGCGGCGCTTCCACCGACCTTGATGCCGTGGTTGTGGTCGTCCGACTGGGCGAGCTCGGCGAGGGCCGCCTCTCTCCTCCGCAGCTCCTCGACCTCCAGCTCCAGTTGTCGTATCATGGCGTCGGCTTGGTGCTCGGCCGCCCTCCGGCTCATCTCCATCACCTCCATCAGCTCCGCCTGCGAGCGCTCAATGGCCGACACCAGGGCGGAGAACAGGGAAACGCTGCCGGCCGTCTCTCGCTCCACCGCCAGCTGGGTAAAGTCAGACGTGTTAAACACAAGCTTGTTCTAGATCGATGGATTTGATCAAAGTCCCTTTAAGTCAAAAATATAAGTGACACTCTGAGTATTTGGTCAAACTTGAAGGTTACATTTGGGCTGACACCAGGAAAAAAACCAATCAGTGAAAGAAGAATGTATATTTAAAAAAACGTAAAACAGATAAAAACAAACGCTGAAGCCTGAACGATTTATTGCTGAACAACTTCACTCAAAGTTCAGAGCGGCGGCGTCACAAAGTCAGAGACTTAAGATCCAAGAAAAGATGATGAACGGCGACAGGAAGTGGATTTACAGGTTTTATTACATAACTGTGGAATTTACTGTGTGTGTGTGTGTCTCACCTCCACTTCGCTCACTGACATTCTGACCTCTTCAATCTTCCTGACTCTCTCTCTGATCATCTCCTGGATCTCCTGCACCGACACTCTGAGCTGCAACTACACACACACACATTATTATCGTGGTATTTGTACTCATCTGTATACGATGAGGATTTTGAGCAGGATTTCAGAAACAGTTCTTCTCGTACCCGAGTGTCCGTCCACTCGTCCTCCACAGACACCGTGTCGTGGTCCTGATGCTGCTCGGCCTCGCAGTCGGGACAGATGCACACGCGGTCGGTCCGACAGTAAACCTGCGGTCAGAGGGAGGGAGGGAGCGAACCGTCAAAGCTCAACTCAAAGTCCACGTGCACAGTTACGGCCGAGCGCGGCTGTACCATGAGGCCCCGGTGGTGGAGGTCACAGACGGCGAGGCTCTGGCTGCTCGCCGCCCCGCTCACGGTGAAGCGTCTGCGGCCGCCGGTCTGGTAGGGCGGCGGCGGCGGCGGCGGAAGGCCGCAGCCTCGCTGCAGGGACACGGGACTGTGGTTGGGCACCGAGGAGGCCAGCAGCTGTGGGTTAGGGTTAGGCTCGTCCTCTGGGGGACAAACAGGGACAGACAGGGACAGCTCCTAACTCAGCTGTCAATCATTAGCGCCACATATTTAAAATGTTTTAATTATCTGTACATGAACCGAACATTTATCAGTGGAGTGACAGAAGTGGGGTGGAATCCACCGGCTGCGTGGCGTTCCCATGACCTCGGTGCAGAACATGTGACAGCAGATCAGCTGTGGCATTCAGCCCCCCCCCCTCCCCTGACAGTCCATTGCTATGAAATGAACACGTGTGTCTCTGTCTCACCCAGGGACTGAGTCTCGTACGTCAGCGTCTCTGGTGTCCTCTGCTGCCCTGGAAACCTCTTCTTCAGCTCATCAAATAAATAGTCAGGTACGTTTCCTCGGTCTCCTCTCTTGATCAGCTGTGGCATTCAGCCCCCCCCCCCCCCCCCCTGACAGTCCATTGCTATGAAATGAACACGTGTGTCTCTGTCTCACCCAGGGACTGAGTCTCGTACGTCAGCGTCTCTGGTGTCCTCTGCTGCCCTGGAAACCTCTTCTTCAGCTCATCAAATAAATAGTCAGGTACGTTTCCTCGGTCTCCTCTCTTCCTCTCCATCACCGCTCCTCCTCCTCCTCCCCTCATGGATCTGAACTGCTCGGTGATCTCCCTCAGCGTGCGGTTGATCTGCAGGTCCGGCCGCTTCTGGAAGGTTTTCTTGCAGAGAGGACACTGGCAAACCTGGAGGAGGAGGAGGAGGAGAGGAGAGGAGACACTTCCTTCATTTGCTAACGAACAGCAAGATCAGTTTAAAGTTTAAAAGCTTAGAGAAAGGAGCGTGAAAAGATGGCGACGCACCTTGCACCCATCCCAGTACCTGCTGATGCAGGCCATGCAGAAGCTGTGGCCGCACGGCGTCGACGACGGGTTGTTGAACACGTCGAGGCAGATGGAGCACTGGAACTGCTCGTCGGACAGAAAACTGCCGCACAGAGACATCCTGCGGGGGACAGGGACAGTCCTCGGGAGGTCAGAGGTAGCTCGCAGACAAACGGCCTGACGCACACACACACAAACTCTCCGCGGTGGAGGAAATAAATGAGGGCGCACGTATCTCTGTTTTTACATCAGATTAGCAGAGTCAGAAGATCTGAGGAATGAAGAGAGCAGAGATTGTGTCAGGGATCCTCACGTACACCCCAGGGCCTCTGAGGAGACGCTAATGTATTTCTAGACATGTCTGGAAGTGTAGTGTCTTTAAACCGCTTGATTCTTGAGTCAAAGGCTTAATATGACAACAGTAACACGACTGTGCCGCGTGTCAGTGTCGTAACGACATCAATGTTCTCTCCCTGCAGACGGCTGAATGAACCCGCTCCTCTGAAATCCCTCTGAGACCAACAGGCGTCTGCAGGTAAGAGATCGAACGGCGCGAGCCTCGTTACCTTTGAGTCCTACGCGCACGCTGCCGTGAGGCCGAGGCTCGTTTGCTCACTCTTTAAAAACACAAGCAGGATAATTGTGATTTTTTTTTTTTTTAGGATTTCTACCTGAAACAGTCACGTGATGAATCGTCTAGTCAGCAGCAGAGAAATCTCTCCTCTCGGGTGTGTGTTCATTTGGGTTTGAATCAGCTGGTTGGTCAAATATTAGAGGTTGAGATTCAGTGTGAAATCTAATATGAGGTAAAGCTGTTACCTGTGCAGGTGATGATGATGATGAGGATCAGGATCGTTAGTCCAAAAAAGATATTGTGTCTTGATCTTCAGACTCAAACTCCACTTGTGTCTCTGCTTCTCAGGCTGTAGCATATAAAGGTGTGTGTGTGTGTGTGTGAGAGAGAGAGTTGTCATTTTCCATTAAAAAGCCTCCACGCCCACTCACCTGTCTCAGTTTGTCAGGTCAGGGCTGCAGGACTGGTTAAGATGGAGGAATGACACACACGCTCTCAAACTGGGTCAAAGTGCCGCGGCTCCTCGACGAATACGTCTCAAATCCTGAAAACTGCCAAACCACATTTTTTGCAAAATGGTCCTGAAATTGGGTCAAAGGGAGTTGAAGGGGAAAGAATGAAATGAGAACACGACGACCTCGTCACGTTTATTCTTTCAGAACATCGTGTTAAAGCAGCAGCAACAACAGAAATGCCGTCTTTATCTCTTTCTCTTTCTTCTCGTTATGCGCGTCGTCTTTTGTGTTCCTCTGTTTGTTCCGGCCTCTTCTTTCACGTTTGTAATTCCTTCCGAGCGGCGGAGCGTTGCGGCCAGAGCGAGATAAACAGAGCTCGCAGACATCGTGTTCCCGGACACCTTGTTGTTCCAAAACATTTTCAGCTGTGGGAAAATTTTAAAGGCAACAAGGAAAGGAGCTAGTTTGTGTGTTGATGATGATGAAGGTTCATTTTGTTGTTACCTTAAAAGTAATATTTAGAAAAGATGCTCTGACCAGCAGGGGGCGACTCCACTCAGTGTTTCTACAGAGAGCCACTCATGTCAATGATTTTATTTCACATGAAACAAACAGAATTAAAACAGAAATCCGTATAAATATAACTCGTAAAGCGATTCCTCTGCTGTGACGTCATCGGTCGCCGCTCCAAGGTTTCAACCCTCCGATCGACGTCGTCCGCCTTTGCCCTGCGTTCCTGCCTTACAGTCATTTTCATTTCACCTCCGGCGTTTTGGACTTCCTTCTCATGAACGTCTTCTTCTTCTTCGCAGGTTTCTGCCGACTCTGAGTTGCGTTGCTGTTCTGGTCGCCGACGCTGGTCGCTCTCCTCATCTGGTACACGACCTCGGCCGCTTCGTCCGAGAGCGCCTGCGGAGAAACAGGGTTTTTAATTTTCATCTTTCAACTTGGGACGAGAGCCGGCTAGCGTAGCATCGCGCGAGAGCCTGCATTGTTTACGTGAGACGCCGCCGTGATGTCGTGGTGGATCGTGGTCATGGTGTCCATCCAGTTGCCGTAGATCCTCTCCTCCGTTGCGATTGGCCGCTGCTCTCTTCGGGAAGGTTGATCGACACGTTTAACCACAGAGCGCCATGTTGTTGGTTACGATCGTGACGTGAGGTCAGAGGTCAGAGCCTGGTACCTGAGCTGTGTCAGCAGGTCTTGGTGCGCCTTCAGCTGCTTCTGTGCGTCCTGCACTCGACCCTCCATGGTCAAACCGGCGCAGAGCTGAGCGCCGTGCACGCCGAGCACCGCCATGTTGAAACTGCCGCCACTGATCCGACTTCACGGGATAAAGAGGAGGAAATGATCCAGTTACAGCAGATCTGTTATTACCATGAACCATTAGAGCAGGGGTCTCAGAGTCGCAGCCCGCCGGACCATAGTTTGCGGCCCCCGCCTGTAACGGGCATGAAGGACCCAATTGCAGCACAAAATGGTAGACTCAATCTCTCAGCTGTATTGTCAACATTCTAGCTCATGAGGACAAGGGTGGGCAGAGCTGGAATTTGACCCGGGTCTTCCAGGTGTAAGCTAGGTTTTAGATCTAAGGTTGAACAAGAGCGGCCGGATAGCTCAGTGGTAGAGCACTATGCCTGTAGACCCCAGGTTAGCCGGTTCGAATCCCGGGTGTGGCTTGTCGGTTGGTTTGGATTTTGACTGCTAGATCTAAGGTTGGACTTAGGGTTGTGTGAGGATGACAAGACGAATTGAACCCCGAGCAAGAGCGGCCAGACAGCTCAGTGGTAGAGCACTCGGCCTGGGGATCCGAGGTTGGTTGGTTAGGGTTGTGTGAAAACATACACTTTACTTTTTTTTCAGATTTTTTGTGATAGGTTGAGGCAAAAGGTTAATGACACAAGCACCGAGAGTCAACCTAAGACAAACACCTAGAGTCAGCACATGCTGACTCTAGGTGTTTGTCTCTTGCAAGCTATGTTTAATAAAGACTGAAACATTTGCTTCCAAGTGTGACTTCTTTAGCCTTCATTAGCAGGGTGGGAACAGGCATGAACACAGCAGCAAGACTGGGATCTGTTCCTCTATAAAACGACCTCCAGCAGGAGTTTTCAGTTTTCCTTTTTCAAATAAAAAGTGTTTTAGTGTTTTCTTGATTTATATTTTCCTGAAAGATCCTGAGACTTATTCCTGAACCCGTTTAGATTCAGTTATCCAAGTAACGTGAGAGCGATCAAAGGAACCATAACTGATTTAATGAGGATGCGGAGGAGCCCCACCGGACCGAGAGGGCACGAGAGGACACGAGAGGACGGACACCTTGAGTCCGAAGTCCTAGAGGCTGGCGGTACTGAGAAAAACAACCGTGCTCTCCGGGCGCACGCCGCTGGATGTACGAGTCGCGCTGTGCGTGTGAGAGGCGGACCTCTGAGCGCGTCCCTCCGCGGGCGACGGGCCCGGTCGTAGGGCTGCTGAGGGATTTATCAAACTGCAAACATTCTGGTAACCGGTTGATTGTTGTTACCCTGAGGGGCTCACGACCCTTACAGTGTTTTTCCCATTGAAGTCTCTTGTGTCCCTCAAGGAAAAAACAGACCAGAATGTAAGATACTGAATCCT
>JAFBJW010000284.1:704042-757907 GCA_016785235.1 Pseudorhombus dupliciocellatus
TTACCCTGAGGGGCTCACGACCCTTACAGTGTTTTTCCCATTGAAGTCTCTTGTGTCTTTGCAGACATGCAGTGGCACAAACACAGGTAGCTCTGCAGCAGGTGGACACATTACACCACATAAAAGCGATCATGCAAATGTTACCATGAGCCCCTCAGGGTAACAACAGACCAGAATGTAAGATAATGAATCCTAAAAGGGTTCAGGAATAAGTCTCAGGATCTTTCAGGAAAATATAGATCAAGAAAACACTGAAGTTATTTATTTATTTATTTTTATGTTTTTATGTTTAATTGCCACCTCCTAATAAGTGTGCACGTAGAAATCAACAGATTTGAGCGTGCGCACTTATTAGGAGGTGTCTCTTTCTTGTGGTCACAGGACAAAGTGACAAAAAATAAAAATAAATAACTTACTAAGAATTTAAGACTAAAAAACAATGTTGATTAAGTTATTCTTTGTTGTACGTTGGTCTATATTTCTTTCTTTTTCTTTTTTGTTTTCTTTTATGTTAATAAGGATACAATGTTATGCAGAGGTGTACTTATAACAATTTCATAGACAAATGTGTTGGTGCGGCATCAAACTAAAGACAAACACCTAGCGCGAGCACAAAAACCAACCATCCACAAGCTGGATTCGAACCGGCCAACTTCGGCTCCACATGCCGAGCGCTCTACCACCGAGCCACTTGCCCGCTCTTGTTCTTGCTGAAATTCGTCTCCTCATTCTCACGCAACCATAACGCCAACCTTAGATCTAGCAGTAAAAATCCTGACACTAACCGACAAGCCGCAACCGGTATTCGAACCGGCCAACCTGGGGTCTCCAGGCCTAGTGCTCCACCACTGAGCTATCCAGCCTTTAATCCAAAGAGTCAGTGCAGGGTTTAAGGTTGTTTGTAGGTTTAGAGCAGGGGTTCCAGACTGGCGGCCTAATTGCAGCCCCCGCCTGTAACGGGTGGATGAAGGACCCAATTGCAGCCCAAAATGATAGACTCGATCTCTCAGCTTCACAGTCTGTATTGTCAACGTTCTAGCTCACGAAGACAAGGGTGAGGGGGAGGGGAGCAGGAGAGCAGGACTGTGACACTGCCGCAGTACAAATTTCTACTGTCAGCGTGGCCCCTCCATATAAGGATAATATGCGACGCTAGCGGAAGAACTGCCTTGACTATTAGAAAACCAGTAATGGCTGAACTAAAATTCTTAACTTGTTTATTTATTTTTTCTTGTTAAAAAATAAACATAAAGATATTTAAGAACATTGGAATGTTTTTATCAGAGCTTTTCTTGTGGGAAACCTGAGGCGTCCCCCAGGTAAATTCTCACCTGCAGGACGTCACCGGCCGTCGCTCGGTGATGATGCGAGTGAATCGCTGTTGGTCTCTGGTCTTGAAGCTCAGCTGGAGTTGGAATGGAAGTTTGTCCCTCTGGAGGAAGACTGACACACACACACACACACACTAGTCTTTCCCTGAGCTGCTGGACAGAACAAACCAGGACGTGTTGTCTCTGCGTCAGTCCCTGCCTCACCCTCCATGAACGCTGGTTTGACGGCGAACTCGAAGGTGACCTCCAGCCCAGTGGTCACATTCCCGATCTCCCTCACCAGCCTGTGGTGGTTTTCTTCCTCATGGGGGAAATAACTAAAGAGAGAGAGAGAGAGAGAGAGACGAGGGTCAGAAAGAGCCGATTGTCTTTCACCTCATCGTTTACCGAAATTAGAAACCAGCCACCACCCACATTCCATCACAGGCCACCAGAGTGGCCGTGACTCCTGTTGCCAGGACGTTGTCCAGGGACGCTGACCGGATCTCCGTCGCTATGGTGCCAATGGACACGATGTTCACCTGTGCGGGAGAGGGAGGGTGTGGTTTCAGGACGTGGCCACGCCCCCTGGAGGCCTGCTATAGCGACTGACTCACCCTTCCTCCTGTGGTGTCCGCCAGTCTCCCCACCTCAGCCAGGCGACAGTCCGTCCCCTCAAAGCTCATCACGGATATAATGACTCTGGGAGACAAAGACAGAGAACATGTCAAATTCAAACGTCACGAGGTTTTAATAGATTTATTATTGATGTCCTCACCCACTGTCCACGGCCCGCTGAGCCAGCTGTCGGTAGAAATGTGGCGTCAGGGGAGACGAGGACGTCTGCTCCATCTCTCCCAGTCCGATGTTGGCCCGGCCGTCCGTGCACAGAATCACCTGCAGGCGGCGAGCGCTTTAAAAAACCTTCCCGTTAAAAAGAACAGCCATTCACACGAACACTTCAAACTCACTCACCTTTGACCCGGGGTACCTCGACGCCATGGCAACCGAGGCTAGCGCCGCAGGGCCGAGACTCGTGGCCCCGTGTTCCCTGAGGCTGGATGACAGGTGGTGACATGAAGCCAGGCGCCGGGAAAGGAAGTACGAATAGAGCGCGGACACTTACTCTTTCACCGCTTGGATCAGCTGGGGGAAGGTCTCAGCGATGCAGTGGGGGACGCCGTAGGCCACGCCCTGTTCCCACACGTGGTCGTAGTCGACCAGCGCCCAGTCCCTGAGGGTCAGGGGACAGCTGGTGCCGTCACCGTAGATCACGACCTGTCCACAAAAATGAGCTTTAAATTGACTTCATTCATTCAAAAAAAATCCAAAATTGAATATAAAGAGCAGGTTGAGATGAGAGCAAGCAAAAAAAAAAAAGAATCAGAGTTTTCTGTTTCTGTAGAAAGCACCTGCCGTCATTTAGAGTAAAAAAGGAGAACAACAGGAAGTCGCCTGCTTTTGCTTTAGTGCAGTGAGGTCACAATTTATTCCACTGAGATGAAAATGAAAGTTTCTTTCTTTCATTTTTTAAATCTCTCTCTCTCACACAGGTGCCAGTTTTAAATCCCGCTTATTTCCCAATAAATAAATAGTTCCTGACATAATAACTGCTATTTTACATTAACCAGTAAACTGTCCCTGCCTCGTCACTGAACGTCACCAGGGCCACTCTCCTGCACGGGGACTCCTGCAGCATGGAGGACAGCGCCCTCTGGAGGGCATCCTGGATTCCCTGCCAACACAGACGGGAAAATATTATCTCACAAAATGACAAACACAAACTTCCTGCAGGCGTCTCACCTCCAGCCTGGAAACGTACGAGGGACGTCCGGTGCTGGACGGGACCTGAGGCGAAGGGAAAATACGCCAATATTGGTATTATTATTACACTGAAATACTGAGAGTTGTACAGTTACGCACACACACCTCTGTGGTGACGCTCATGCTGCCAGAGATGTCCACACAGAACACCACCAGCGAGTCCTCCAGGTTCTGGTAGTCGTCGTCGCTGAGGCTCAGCAGATAAAGGTCGTCGCTGTGCTCGCCCGTGCACCGGCCCGTGCACGCTCCCTTCACATCCACCTGCGCGTTGTTTACACTTCCACAAAACTCGCACGCCCACATCTGGACGCGAAGAAAAGAGACACAGATCTTATTTCTCCTTTTATTCTGCTCCGCTCTGTCGATTTTGAAATAAACAACTAAAGTGCGACTCACGCTGCTCTGCAGGGAACTCAGACAAGACAAGGCTGCGCCGCATCTCCCACAAACCACCGGGCTCTGAGACGTGTCCCGGTCTGAGGATGGTGGGAGAAGAAAAGGGTAAGAAGACATGCACTGTGTGTGTGTGTGTGTGTGTGTGTGTGTTTGTGTGTTTGTGAGTGAGAGACCTGGGCTGATGTTGACCAGTTGTCCAACCCTGAGGGACACGACGTTGACGTTGGCCTTCAGCCTGTTTTCTGCCTCCATCTCGTCCACTGATGGGACAGAACAGGGATGAAGACACAGAGAGAGGGAGAGAGAGAGAGAGGGAGAGAGGGGTAAACTCACCTCTGGGTGGGATGGGAGGGGGCAACGAGGCCGGAGTGTGTTTAGACTCTACGGTGGGAAGACGAATGCGAGGGAGAGTGTGAGGAGGTCTGAATCGAGGAGGAGGCACAGGAGGAGCAGCTGCAAACAGAAAAACTAGTTCAATAACAGCTCTGAGGACTTTTTAAAAATGTGGAACCTGCGTGTGTGAGGGCCACCTGCGCTGATGTCCACCAGTTGTCCAACACCGGGGGACACGGCGTTGACGTTGTCTCTCATCCTGTTTTCTGCCTCCGTCTCCATCACTGGTGGAGGTGCCTCACCTCTGGGTGGGAGGGGAGGGGGCTGAGGTCTGAGACGAGGAGGAGGCACAGGAGGAGCTGGACACAGAGATTTTAATGTCAAGAACAGTTCTGATCATTTACGTGTGTGTGTGTGCGTGTGTGTGCGTGTGTGTGTGTGGGCTTCCCCCTGCTGACGTGTGAAACATTAACCGTTACTGCTTTCCTGTTATTTTACTTCTTGAGAACGTGATGAACAGAAAAACATCATCCGTGATACACTGTGTGTGTGTGTGTGAGTACCTTCCTTCGCTACGTTGTCATACTCGTGCTTCATCAGGGGAGAACCTGTAGATTTTATTCAGATTAGACTGAACTGATTACCTGGTTGTAAATGAGTAACGAGGACTTGCTCGTGACCGTCGTCAGAAAAAGGTTTTTCGCGTCTAACTCGCTCACCTGCGTCTTCAGATCTCCAGTTACACAGAACGTGGCTGCAGGCGAACTCCATCTGAGCGGCAGGAACACAGACAAGGTACGACTTCAGCCTCAAGCTGTCAACATCGCGTCTGTTTGACGCACACGCGCCACCGCCGCTCCGTGTTTTTAACGTGACAGTGAAAACAGCACGACTTCCAGTCACAGCCTTCGATGTTGATGCGAACACAAGCGAGAGAATTACCTTTTGTGGTGATCTGTGACTCGCGTCTGCTGCTTCTGGGTTCCTTCGTTCGAATGTGTGGGCGTGTTCAACTCGGAGCGAGCAGCGCTGGGTGTCTGTGGGACGCCAGGAAGTCGATGCGACAGTTGTTGGTAAGAAGAGCAAAGATAAAAGAAGCTGCTGCTGATGATGATGATGAGCGCCTACCTCAGCTGTTTTGATCCCGCCAGTCTTTGACCTCTGACCTCTGGGCTGTAAATTCATGTGTGCAGAATGAAAAAAAAAAACACATGCACAAAACTCACGTGTGTAAAAATAATGAGTTTATTAAGAGAATTAAAGTTGCTTTCACTCTGATCGAAGAGTTGCTGCAGCTCCAGCCCTCAAACCGGTTTCACCTGGTTCCGATCAGATCACAACGCGCCCGTGTGAAAACAGGTTGCACCTCATCGGCGCAGGAGAACGAGGCGGCTGCAGCGCTCAGGGAAAAAACCCGCCGTGGTTTCTGAACTAACCTCAGTCATTGAGAGCTCTGCTGCTGCATTAGCTCTTTGATGATTGACAGCTGGCCTGTGATTGGTTGAGAGAGGACTTCATCGCCACTTCAGTTTCATTTCTGTCTGAGGAAGAGGAGACGTGTTCTTAATGTATTTAGAGCCTGTATGTTAGGTTTAAAGGACCATGCTGGGGGTTATTTATTTTATTCTGTAACGTCTACTATCTCCATGAACACACACCCTCCTGACCCACTTTCTTACATTCCATTCATAGTTTGTTCTAGCTGTTGAGACGCGGGAGCGTTGTTTCAAGTCATTTGCCCTCCAGCGACTCCAACACAGCTCTCAAGATGGCGGCCACAGCCACAGCGCCAGGGTCGGGCAGGGTGACCCGCTCGGCCGCGATGTAGCTGGCCCGCCCCGCCCTGGCTGTGAGGTCACGGGTGGCCTCCGCCCCCGTGGTCGCTTTCTGGGATGACAGAGAGAAGGAGATATGACGTCAGAGACAGTTTCCAGCGAGCGGCTCATCTGAAGCAGACGATGCGTTCACGTGCCTGCACGGCAGCCTGCAGTACGGCCATCTGTCCACCAGGCGGGGCTGTGCTCAGCTTCATCAGCTCATCCACGGCCGGAACCAAGGCATCCAGCTGTGGAGGAAGAGAAGCAGATGTTTAGAGATGAAGCTGCAGAGCCCCAATAAAGCAGGGAAGACTCACCATTGTTCTGTCTCCAGGATCAGCGCCGCCGTATCTAGAGGACGTTTCGATAAATAAATAAATCGAATGATGATGTATTTAAACTCTCCGTCTGTATTTATCCATGAGACGGACAAACACCCCCGCACCTTCTCATTGCCTGTGTCCCAGCATGCACTGCAGTAGCCCAGGATGCGGCGTCGCTCCGCCCCTCGGCCACGTGACCGGCCGCTGCCGTCAAGAACAGGCTGTACAACTGAGAGGCAGAAGGTTGCTAGTTTGACTCCGTCGTCTGAGAATGATTATTTTTACATCCGTTACTTTAAACCTACCGCCCCCGAGGACCCGCCCATCTTCTCCTGCACCAATCCGGCGAGGACTGACAGGAGTGTCCCAGGGCAACCAGGGACCACGTGACTCTGCAGCCACTCCTGAATGGCTGAAAGAAGACTTTTCTTATTTTCAAACACCTCACCATGACGTGCAGTTATCTCGTTATCTCAGCTCTCGTGCTGCTCACCTCTGGCTGCCCGCGCGTGAGTGTTCCCACAGTCTCCGTCCCCAGCCGCTCGGTCCAGGGAGTTCAGTTCCTCCTGCTTCTCCAGCAGCGTGGAACAAACGGACTCCAACGCTTTGCGCATCGCAGGGCTCAGCGAGCCTGAGCGGAAAGTTTGAGGGTTAAATGATATTATCACTAACTTTCCGCTCATCTTGTAACCGTGGTAACCAACCTTCGGTGTGAATATCGTCCTGCGGCCGCGTGCTCAGGGTGGGAGGAGCTGTGACGAAGCTGCGTCCGCTCACATGCACACTGCTGAGATTTGGCCAGGCGGGGGCGCTAGTCGCAGCGTCTGTGTGAGATCACGTGAAGGCTGGAGGAGGGCGGGTTCTGGTGGGCTGTGTGTGTGTGTGTGTGTGTGTGTGTGCGTGCGTGCGCTCACCAAACAGTCTCAGTGTTTCCTCGTCAGCTCGCATCAGGGTCAGCGACACGCCCGCCATCTCCAGTGATGTCATGAATGAACCGGACATCACCCTGGCAACCGCCACGCCACGATTCTCTGGAACCGCACAGACACATTCCACAGCTGAAGGGAGGTTTCACACACACACACACACACACACTGGTCACACACACTCAGTTACCCAGGCAGGTGATGGCAGCTCGAGCAACGATGGCCATCTCCAGACAGGACAACGCTCCGAGGTTGTTCACACACACAACCACAGTGTCTCCTGTACGACAGAAGGACACACACGCGTTAGATACACTCACTCTGACTGAAGGGAATATTCTGTTCAAGTTGAGCGTGCCTGATTTCAGCGGCAGACACGATTGGCTGTCAGGGTTGGTCATGTGATCGATCATGGTTTTTACCACCTCGTCTGCCGATGCCACCTGAGTCACAGTAGAAAACTTCAGAGACACAGAATAACATGTAAAAAGTCTTTTTTTGTTGTTTTTGCCAGCTGACCTTTGACCTCTGGATCCCAGGTTCACCATGGATACCTGAAAACAAGATGGAAGATGGCGGTGAACAATGAGAGACAGAGACAAATCCGATCTATACTCTGGGATTGATTGTGTGTTGTCTGTGTCTCACCCAGACCCAGCTCCATGTCTCCTGGGGGCAGGTCGAATGACGGCTGGCACCCGGGGACGCTGCACGGAGACAGACTCACCCCGAGCGAACCTGGAGACAAACGTGGACAGGACGTTAACGTCCCGATAAAGACGGAGCGGCGAGGTGAAGGAGAAACTCACCGATGCCCTTTAAAACCTCTGTCACCGTGGCAACGATGTGGTCCAGCGAGGAGCCTTCCTCCGCCAACGCACCCGCCAGCTGACAGGAAGTTTGTGTCGGCACAATTGACTTTTGTTATGTTTGTCTTTCACAACTTTATTTAGTTTTGAATGGCAACACACTAGTTGATTTTGTCGTTTACCTTGTGTATAAAGACGGTTCCACACAGGCCCCTCCTCCCAGCCTTACTGGGCCGGTCAAAGGCGCAGTCCTCGGCAACGATCACCATGTTGACGGCGACGCCCTGGTTCCGGGCCTGCTCTGCGGCCAACCCAAAGTTGAGGCGATCGCCGGTGTAGTTTTTCACGATGAGAAGGACCCCGGAGGCTCCTGTGGAGGGACGAGGACGACAGGCATCTAGTAGACGAAAGGTTGCTTTAAATTGAAGTGAAGTAAGGCGTGCATCACCTGCTCCATGCAAAGACATGATGGCTGCCAGGATGCTGGCAGGTGGTGGTGATGCAAACACTCCACCTGCGACCGCTGCTGACAGCATTCCTGCACCGACGTAGCCTGCACACACAGGGCGGGGGAGTTAAAGCGGGAGAGATTAATGCTGACCATTCAAGATCCTTTAAAGGACTCGCCCCCGTGTGCCGGCTCGTGTCCGGACCCTCCTCCGGACAGCAGGGCCACTTTGCCCCTCAGCCTCTCCAGGTCGGACCGAAGCACGACCCTGTGGCCCTTGAGCAGCGACAGGCCCCCGCTGGCCCTGACCAGGCCGCACAGAGCCTCGTCCACGCAGCTGTCCGCTGAGTTTATCAACTTCCTCTGGGGCTGACGGAGAGAAATAAAGACCTTACACACAAATCTCATGGTGCCCTGACGGTTCATGAAAAATGTGGTGGTTTAATAGACTCAGGTGTTAATGCAACAGCAATAATAATAATAAATCTTATTAATCCGTGTGTGTGTGTGTGTTATAAAGTCATGAATCATTGTCAATAAGCACACAGAGGTGTGTAATATTAAGCTTTCATGTGTAACCGTTTGATCAAACAGTGTTGTGGACTCTGATCTCTCTGAACGAGCACAGCTAACAAGGTCCAGCTGTCCTCCACCGTCCTCCATCATGGCGGCGATTCTTCTCAGTCTCACAGCATTAATCTGTCCCCTCTTTCACTCCGAGGTCTTTAAAAGCCAGTGTTATTGGTACTTTACCTCCATTTCTCGCTTCTTTTCGATGACTTGCAGGATCCAGCAGCGTCAGGTTAGCCAAGTTAAGCTAGCGGGACGCCGGACGTGCCGCGTGTCGCCTACAAAATAAACGTATGTGATTCTAAACGTATAAAATCGGCAGCTTGTTCGTATGATTATAGCAAAGATATTACAACAACAACAGTTATTAGTTGTGTTGTATTTAATACGCAAATAAATGTTACACCGGAATGCATACTTAGCTTAAAGGGTTGTAGAAGTTCATGGTCAGTTCTTTCTTTATTTTGAAAGGATAAAGCGGAAATCCTGTTTCTTTTTTGACAACGAACGATAAAGGTGACGGCCACTTTTTAGTTTCCGGTAAATTATTGAATCTCAAAATATATGTAATGTGTATGGAATGACATATAAATATGAAAATGATATAGAGTGAGTATAGTATTGAGTGAACATGTAAATATGTTTATACATAATACAACTACGCAAGTAAATAGTGTCATATCATATATACATACACTAAAACTTTACATACGTATTAAAAATATGCATAGAGGGGTTCATGTGTCATTGGTATTTTAATACTTTATCCATTATTTATTTATCTTTATCGCAACATGTGACATTGTTCAGGTGTTTGTACTTCCGGTTGTCCCGCCCACCGAACCATGGCCCCTCCCCTTTCCCCCCACAAGTTAAACTCCACTCTCACACGCGGCTCTGTAACCTCAACGAACCCGCCCTCTCACGCTCCGTGCTCGGCCAGTCCGCCCGGCTCGGCTCGGCTCGGCTCGGTACAGCTTGTTCGGTACCGTCCACAACAACATGCATGATGGCGAGCATGGAGACAGCCGCCGAACATGAACGCATCTTGCGAGAAATAGAGAGCACAGACTCCAATTGCATCGGACCGACTCTCCGGTGAGTAAAACCCGCAACAGCAGCCTCTCCCCCGGCTAGTCCCCGGTTCCCCTCCCCGCTGAGGGCAGCCGGACTCCCGCAGCCGCGACTAGCTCCGAGTTAGCAACTCCCGAAGCTCGGTCCAAACTTTAACATGCATGCACCCGTTATCGGACAGCTAACATGCTACCTTTAGCAAACATGTAATTTAGCTCGTGTAAATGGCGCAGCGTGTGGACGTTCCAAACTGGGTTCAATGATCTGATCTGATCTTTAGGGCCTGCTGTATTTCACCCGGCTTCCTGCTCGTTACACTTTTATTTTTAGCAACTTGTCCGCAGGAATCTCAGCAAGCCGGGCTAATGCTAGCTCAGTCGGCTAACTCATTGACATTCTGCTCAGTGGTGACTGAGGCTGCAGTGGCAGCCGTGGCTGTCTGTTGTTGTTGTCTGTGGTTGTGGGGTCTGTTCATCGGACAGCTCTGTGCCCGGTGTCTGCCGCTGTTTCCCGGAGGAGCTGGGTCAGAGCCTGCTAGCCTGGATGAGGTTAGCATCAGCTGGGATGCACTGGCATCGAGCAGCGTCAAGTGCAGCAGCAGCAGCCCTGAGACAGTCCACACGCCCCGGGGGCGTTCAGCTCTGTACTCCCCGCACACAGGCTCCGGTTGATGTGTGTGTTGGTGGAAAATGCTCATGAGTGTTGTAGCTGTTGCTCAATAATTCAGAGGAAGCCTCCCCTGCAGAGCTCAATGACTTTTCTGTTCGTTTCTAGTGTGTGTGTGTGTGTGTGTGTGTGTCAGGGTCATGGTTTCACATCCCATGAGTGTGTTGTCCATGCAGCTGTGTCTCTGTGCCTCTGTCCTCCTCTGTCTCTGCTGGCATGTGAGGACAGGCTTTTGAGCAATGCTGAATCTCAGAGAGGAAGCAGGTTGTCCTGGTGTCACATGTTTTTCTTTGAGTCCAGTGTCAGCCTAAATTACTGAAAGCACTCGAGTTGTATCTTTGTAATTCGTGCTAGTATTCTGGCTTTTATTCACTTCTGAGTGTTTTGATCTGATTTACAGAGAAAATAGGCAGTGAATGAATGAACGGGGGTGTGTGTGTGTGTGTGTGTGTGTGTGTGTTGTCGTCTTGTCCCTCCGTGTTGGTCACTTTGTCCTTGCTATGTAGGCCAGTCGCTGTGCCTGATGGGAGTTTATCAAGGCAGGATAAGTGTGTGTGTGTTTGCTGGCGGTCTCCGTCAACGTAGAACATCTTGTGACACCTCTGGCTGCCATATTCTCCTCGCACAGTGATGGATTCAGGCTGGCACCCTGACGACTCTACTGTCATTTTCCTTCTGACTTCATGTTCTTCCCGAAGTGATGAGTCTCCCTCAGCTTCCCTTTTACCACTCGAGCCGATGCACGCACTCACACACTGAAAATATAATAGCAGAGTCTAAGTTTGTTGCTGTCACGTCATTGTCTATTTTTAGCCCAGAGGGAGGTCGAACGCATCAGATGATGATGGAGGATGCGAGCGTCAGCTGAAAGAAACGCCACTTTTACTTTGTTGCTGAATCTTTACCAGAGAAATACAAGCAGATAACGTTCTGTTGTTTTGCTTCCTTATCAACCACCACTGGCTTTACATGTTTCCATTTCCTGTTACGTGACACAGGCATGTTCGACTGAGATAAAGGCGTGTGGAATCGCGGGGGGCCTTTCCTTTTGTATGACGGCGTGGGGGCCGAGGATATGAGACAGTTTGAATTAACAAAGAACTCTTTTTAAGGAGTTGTCCTTATTTTGCACGTCCTCTAATTGAGCGGGATTGTGGGTTGTCGGCGTGGCAGCCTCAGGTTCATCTGCGCTCCTGTCAGCGGCGGCGTGCAGGTCGAGGCTGGCTGCAACATGCCTCCCTGACAGCAGCATAACTCAGGGCATCAGGGAAAGGCCACTCAGTTTACAGACGTCCACCTACGGTGGCCCAGTGGCTTCTGGATTGTTGTTGTTCTTTCTTTGGGTTTGTTGAAGGCGATTATTCAACTATTTGAGATTATATATGTGTGTGTGTGTGTGTTCTGTGTTGGAAAATGTCATCTCTCAACTTCAGTCATGTTGCTACAAGTAAGGAAAATCCTGCGTGTGTGTGTGTTCTGAGCTCCACCCTGTGTTTAACACTGCGCTGCAGCCATGTCATTAATAACAGGGAACCGCTTGGGCTTCACTCATTATGTGGTGTTATAGAGACGGCCGTGCAGACACTGGGCCGGTCAGTTTGACCACAGCTCTAAAAGAGTCTCGTTGCTTAGCGCTGGACGTCGGACGGTGGGATATGAAATCTGATGTCCTGGGTTTCATGAAGGTCCTCATGGGCCGAGAGATTCAACACAACTGTGTGGCTGCTGGTACCAGGCTCTGACAGAGCATAGGCGTGAGCACGGTGATAAATTAAAACCAGTCGCTGACACACACACACACACTCACTCTCCCCACTGACTCATCCAACAGCACTTGGGAGGGGCCACACAGAGTGACATCATAACTTAAAGCTGTTTTGTGTCAACCCTTCCTCGTTGTGAAAGTTCTTGTAGAAGATTTTCTCCCCCTCATCTTTTCCTCGCTCTCTTCTCCTTTCCACCCGTCGTCCACCGTCTCTAACGTCTCCTGTGTCTCCAGTAAGACGATCCAGTCCTCCATTTGTTCTGAGGATTACAGAGTAATATTCAGAGCTTTGAGAGACCCCAGGAGCTCATGTGAAAGCAAATCAGAGTTGTTTTCTTTATTGCTGTGATCCTCTCTCTGCTCTCAGTCTGAGAAATGTGTGTGTGTGTGTGTGTGCACAGTTCTAACAATTAAACACACAAGCTAATTTGGTCTCATACACGCCAGTGCACGTTGTCCGGAAACAAACTATTGTGTGGAGACTTCACAGGGGAGAGGAGCGGCGACCCTGCACGTGATGTCACTGACAGTAACCAGGATCATCCTCTGACCGTTTGACGTCCTTCTGCTCCCTCACCTCAGTCTTTCAAAAAATCTGTCACACTGTCAGGTTCAATGTTTATTTTGGTTATTTGCCTTCTGGGTCTGTAGCTCAGTGTTTGTCGAGGGCAGCGGTTGGACAATCTTTGGATGTGCGCGCACACACACACACACACACACACAGTGATAGCTCCCTGTGTGGTCTCTTGTGTGTCTAAAGAAAGCAGTGTGTAGCGTCAGACCTGCGCTCTATTGTACGAGTCGGGCATTTCCTGGTCAACAGGAAGAAGGGTGGGGAATCATATCCATACACAGGTGTGTGTGTGTGTGTGTGTGTATTGTATGTGCTGTTTTTAGAAGGGAGGGAACACAGGAAAACGGTTTGCTTTCACAGAGAGGATTCGTGTCACCATTGTAATAAACTTTCTCGTGTCTTAATTCTATTTTTCCTGGAACTCGACCATCAACACTTTTTTCTCCTCGATCCACTTTTAATCAATGAAGACATTATTTATTCTCTTCCTCATCAAGTAGTGAAACCTTTAAGTCAGCAGCAGGATAACGACTTCTGTCCCACTCCTGATAAAACCTCTCACTCAGTTAAATGTCGCTTTGTTTGTGTAACGGCTGCGGGGAGTCTAGCCACGAGGAAAACAATAAAGACAGCCAGGAGGAGACAGTAGCTGGAGAGCAATCTTAATTCAAAATTTTCTGTACTGTCAGTAAAGGGCTTATTAAAACAAGATTTGTGAAGTTAAATTATTATTTTATTATTATTATTTATTATTTTATTGTGTGTGCGTGTTAGTGCCCCAGAAACTAAAAATATTTCGAGATATAATTATTAAATAAAAATATTTGTGGCAGTAAGTACTTGTTGGATCAGTTATTTAAAAGATCTATATAGCACAAATAAAAAGATAATTTCACACAGCTCAAGGAGGCATTTTTAAAATGATAGCTCCATCTAGTGGATGTACATGGCCGGTGCACCTATTTCCTCCAGTGGACACCTGTCTCCCTACAACAGTCTTCCTCCTCTTCTCACCTGTCGCCCTCTTGTTGTCCTCCAGGTCGGTGTATGACGGACAGGAACATGGACTCTTCGTGGAGAAGCTGGACCTGCGGATCCGCAACCACGACAGGGAGATCGAGAAGATGTGCAACCATCACTTCCAGGGGTTCGTGGACTCCATCACAGAGCTGCTCAAAGTGCGAGGGGAGGCACAGAAGCTGAAGGTAAGTTTAAAAAAGATGCTGAACATTGAATTCTTTAGAAAGGGGTTAAAGGTGAAAAGTAGATTTTAAAGATCCTTCATGTTTGTTGTCCTCATTTCCCCTCAGAGTCAGGTGACTGAGACCAACAGGCATCTCCAGGATGAAGGGAAAGAGGTACACCTTCATCCCCTTTCATTGTCTTGCCCTCTTTTCACCTCCTCCTCCTCCTCACCACGTTCTTCCTGTTTCAGCTCATCAGCTCCATGGAGGAGCTGAGACAGTGTCGGGTTCAACAGAGAAACATCGCCACCACCATCGACAAACTGACCCACTGCCTGCCAGGTAACACAGCGACAGGGTGACTTTTTTTTAAATCAAGGGTCTGCAGAATTGAAATTGATTGCCAAATGTACAGTGTCCTCCTCATGTCTTTGTCTCCTCTTGAATTCCTCAGTCCTGGAGATGTACAGCAGACTTCAGGAGCAGATGAGAGCTCGAAGGTACGTTATGAATTCGTTATTTACTCGTGCACTTTGACCTCTGAGTGACAGCCATCGGCCACTAGATGGCGGCAGAGCGCCTGTGCGCCCTCGGCCTGACCTGTGGACAGGCGCCCGGTCGCTCGTAAATTTGTCGTGTTTTTCTGCTTCCCTGCGTCCTGCGGCTGCCGGCCTCAGCAGAGAGCAGCGAGAGGTCAGCCAGCGACGAGTGTGTGTGCGTGAGAGCCGCGCTGCAGTGAGGTGGAGTGTGAGTGTGGTGGGGATATTGTATTGCCTGAGGTCTCTGAGGTGTGTCTGCGTGTGTTTATTCCCCCCCCCCCTCCGTTTGTGTGTGTGTGTGTGTGTATATGCTTGTCCATGTTTTATTGTTGTGTGTGTGACCGGGGAGATTCCTGAAGGATTCTGAGTAGAACTCAAATATTTTACATATTCACTCATACTCTTGTGTGTGTGTGTGTGTGTGTCAGGTATTACCCGGCGCTGCGGACGCTGGAGCAGCTGGAGCAGACATGTCTTCCCCGGGCGGGTCAGTACCGGTTCTGCTCCATCATGGCAGAAAACATCCCCAAGCTGAGGACACAGATCCGGGACACTGCTATGACGCAGCTGAGGGACTTCCTGGAGAGCATCCGGAAACACTCGGACAAGATCGGAGAGACCGCCATCAGACAGGTGCACAAATCACACACACACCCGCGCGCTCAGACTCCCCCGGGCGGCTCTGTTTGCTTTGGAGTTGTCAAACTATCTGGAAGCCTCTGTTGAAAGATGTCCGTTAGCTCAGGCCAGACGCCTGATGCCATCACACACAGCTCACTGATGGATTCAGCAACTCAGGGAGAAATCCACATTATTTTTGCAGCTGTGAAGCAGAGAACAGTTTCAGTGCGCAGGCTGAGGGAGCGAAAAAGTCCCATTGGTCCTCTAGATGTCGCTAGAGACCCAGTTTTAACCCTTGGCCGGAGCCACAGCCGATCGCTGAGCCACTGAGACACAGAAGCAGTGCAGGTCAGAGGTCAGCTGCTGGTTCTCTGTCGTCATTTATTTCTATAACTGTCCTGAGTGACCCCCCCCCCCCACCTATCGCTCCACTGCCACACGCTGGAAGCCCTCCAGTGACCCTGCAGGTTGGGGGGTCCGCGGGCCGCAATCCGAGAATCCAGAATCGCTGGTGTAGAAAATCCACTTGCAGTCGCTGAAGAAACTAACCGCTAACTCCTCTAACCACTAATTACCAGGGAGTTTGAGGAAACCCCAGAGGTCCTGATACCGGGATTATGTTGTTGTATCGAATGTTTGGCTCCGTGCACCCAGTCGGATACCTTGTAAGTGTGTGTGTGTAAAAATTAGAAGTCCTTCCTTCCTTCCTTCCCTTCCTTCAACCCTCCTTCACTCCTCCGTCTCCTCCTCTCAGACAGTGTGTCTCTCCTGCGCCCTCTGTTCCAAATTAGCTCTAACGCTCTGTACCCAGCCGTCGTTACAGCCCCCGTGACCGAGGATGTGAAAATAAATAGATGGGAGAAAGAGGGGATGGAGGGAGGAGACGGAGGAGGGCTAACAATGGAGCTATTGTGTGCTGGCACATGCCCGTAGAAGAAGAGGAGGAGGAGGAGGAAGATGGGTAGAGAAGACACGCTGGTGTTGGATCTGCTTCTCCAGGGCCTGTTTTCTGATGGCGCGACTGGTGCTCGTCCTCCTGGAGAGGACAGGCGCAGGACAGTGTGGACTTCGTTAAGCCCTTGTACTCTTTCAAACTGATTGTATTACTCAACGCCGGCTCCCCGGGATCGTATTTCATTGAGGGGAGGAGAGGGATGATGAAAACATGGGTCGGTGGCCGAGGAAACAGCAGAAGGATTAAAAAAAGGAAATAGGGGAGGAATCTTGAAGCAGACGGGGTCCAAATGTCTTTGTCATTGTTTCAGGACTCTCCTCTGTCGTTTGTCATTTCCCTCGTCCTCTTGCTCTGTCACATCACATTTCCCCTCTCTCTCTCTCTCTCTCTCTCAAGACGTCTGTCTCTTCTCCCTCTTTCCATCTCCTCATCTTTCCACCTCTTTTTTTTTTTCCTCCACTTTCTTTTATTAATGCTCCGCAAAGGACGAGCTCAGGGCTTCTGATGTGTATTCGGTAGTTGCTACACACACACACACACACACACATGCTAATGGGAAACAGATTGCTGGGCCTGTGAAGTGGAAGAAGATTGATTACCTGTATCTAGTTACTGAACACACACATGCGTGCGTGTGCTGCGAGGGTGGCACAGGGCGCACGCTGCGTCCGTGTATGGAACCATCGCAGTGCAAACCAAAATAGATGGTTATAGGCCTGTGTGTGTGTGTGTGTTGTCTGCAGAATAGTGCTCCACAGTTCACTGGCAATGCACACCATTATTTCTGGCTTGTGGTCTGCCTGCCAAAAAGAGATCCACAGAAGGGATGTCCGGTCAGGGTTTTCCCCCGATCCCGATCCGAGTCATTTGATACGGAGTATTTGTCCATTACTCCATAATACAGCAGTACAGTGCAGTAAAAATGTCCTGATGCAAACACTTCTTCATCTTCCGTCATCCTCATCCTCGCCCTCCCTCTTTTCTCACGGGCCGCTTGCGCAGGATGTGACGCACGGCCCCGCACTCGAGGTTCAAGTGCCACGCGGAATTCGCCCCCAACAAAGGACGTGGGCAGAAAGGCCCCCGTTGACAACAGAAGGTGATGTTGTGTGGCCAGTGAATGCTGGGGTGAGTGTGTATAGAGCACATGCCCGAGACTCCTGTACACCTGCTGACAAATGCCAGAGTGGCGTCGTTTGACGAAGGCTCTGACGTCCAGATCTGCTACGCTTTTCTGTGTCTTTCACTCCTGGTGCCTTTTGAGGTCCAGGTATGTTAATTTATACGCGGGAAGAAAGAAAGAAAGAAAGCAAGCAGGCTTTGGAGCGACTGGAAAGGAATGCCAAGCTCTCATTGGAAGGTCTGTGCCCATCCGTTGAAGAACTGCTGTCCACGTTGGTGCTCTGGAGCTCCTTGGCTTCGGTCATTTTCCTGCTGGAGCTTTTGTAACTGGCTCACGACGCTGCCTGTGTCAGTCCCATACGGTGATACTACGTTCATTTTCTGACCGGCTCGATATTCTTCGTGTTTTAGACATTTAGTTGGTCGAATATTATTTTATTTTATTTGTAGGCCGTTTGAGCCTCGCATTGTTTGTTTGTTACCGTCTCCTCTTTCCTCAAACGAGAGGGCACGTGTTGGCAAATTCCGTCCCCGCCGGCTTCCTCCTCATTCCTCGTTTGCAGAGAATGAGGCTTTCCACTAATTTAGCATTGTTCGATATGAATCATGTGTGTGCGAGTGCATGTGTGGGCATCAGATCAAAGATGGCATTGTATTCTCCCAACTTCACCTTCCGGATTGGTGCATATCCACCCTCTCTAGAACACCAGCTTTTCTCATTATCGTTGTTATTAACCGCTGAAATCGAGCCGCTCGAAGCCTCTGACGTGTTTATTGACGTCCTTATCGACAGATTTAAGCGGCCGAGCTAGGGAACGTGCTGGCGCCGGCGAGCTAAGGAAACCGCTCTCAGATTTTTTTTTTGGGAGTGGATGGAAAGATGCACCCCCCCCCCGACACAACAAGGTTTTCCCACAGAATCCTCAGCGTGGGAATAAACATCGATGATATTATTCCACAAGAAACGTTCATTTCCATCATAATCTGATATTCGTAGTTTTTAAAAAAAAAAACGATTTGTCGCATTTCGAACTGTGAATAACGCATCCGCACGAACGAAGGCTCAGACGTGTGCTCGGCCGTCTCCGTGTTTTCTTTTTGTTTTGGATACAAGCTCCCATTAATGTCTGACCAAAGCTTCCTGCTGTCTGATTATTTTTATTTTTAGTTTTCTTCGTCCAATGCAGTGGCAGGAAAAAAAAAATGCAACATGTCCCATGACACCCCCCAAAATATCGACGCAGACGGGACATATTGGGCATTCCATTGTTCTGTGAATCTTTCCATTTCCTTCTGTCTATGCTCCACCTCGTCTGCTGTTTTGGGAAAAGTCCCTCGTAGGATGGTCGCCGCATCACCCAAATAAACAAAGACTCATATTTGGTGTGATTTCCAATGTGTTGAACTTTGCCGTTCTCTGCATTAACACGTACCTTCTGTTGTTTTTGGTTTCATTGACTCTTCATCCTTCCTGTCCGACCCTTCCTGTCCCCTCCGCTGCTTGGGTAAATCACTTTTATTAGCTCGTTTCCACCCGTGTTTTCATGGGACGAGGTGTGGCAGCTCTCAGTCTCAAAGGTCTCCTTTTCCAGCTTTTTCTGGAAACTGTCCCCAGAAATCAGAAGGAACACTTCAGCCTCAAAGCAGCAGCTCCATTGAACTGGGTTTGATGGTTCAGTGGCTGTGAAAGTGGGGAAAGTCTCCTCTTTCATTCCCACTCTTCGCCCCGAGCGTCTGTTCTCTGTAACTCTGGCGAGTGGGTTCGATGTCGAAGAACTGACCGAGAGTCACATCAGCTCCAGATGAGCTGAAGGTGAGGAGTTGATCTCCAGTATCGAATGTTAAAATGAGAAAAAAATCTGTGACAGCAGCTCTTCTGGCTCAGGAAACCGGGGATTATGGGTAATATCTACTGTTCAGTCGTGTCGGACATGGAGCAGAATTATTCACCACGTGTGAAAATGTGCTCTTGGTGTCAGCTTTGACGTCCTGATGTGGATTTGTGTTCTGTGCTCCAGGCCCAGCTGCAGCGCTCGCTGGACAGCTCCGTCTCCACTCAGCCGAGGGCCCTGATTGGCCGACGCGGGAGGAAGGCGCCGGCAGGAGCGGGGAGCGACGGCGGTGGACAAGGTGGCAGTCCAGCGTCAGAACAGGACTCTGGTATTCTGGACGTGGAGGAAGAGGAAGGGGAGGAGGATGAAGTGAGCACAACACAAACACACAAACATCCTTCGTTAATCTAATGATGCACTGGCGTCTAATTCTGAATCCAGTCATTGATACTCATGTACGGCCTCGCCAGTCATGTGAGAGCGTGTTGCTGTCAACACGTCTTTGTGTGAAGGGGCCTCGCGCAGCATCGTCAGCGAAATGACCTCGAGACGGATTTATTTCCCATCAGTCCGTTCAGAAGACAAACTCGTCTGTCGTTAACTCGGAGCGGACGCGCGGCGGCGTGACATTGAACTCCTCGAGTCGTCCCTCGCGGGATCAAAGTTCCTCTTTGTTGTTGGCGCTCAAGGAAAACGCAGCACAATGCAAGGGGAAGAAAATAGAGCTGAACTTGTCACACCGCCCTCCCTTGTCCCGTGCCACCATTCTGTTTTCAGGTCCCTGTCGTCCCGTTGGCTTATTTACGTCCTGTAAACTCAACTCAACCTTCTTCACGGGAAGACCTTGGCTCGAACAAAGGCCTGACCCTGCGGTCACCAGGGTTACGACTGCGTTGGCGCCCATGGCCGCGGCGTTGCCAACCATCGGCGTCGCGTCTCCTCACGCCATCCTGCCTCTGCCGCGTCGCTCCCTCTCTTCCCCTTCCCTTCATTTACAGTCCCCCCCCCCGTGTCACTGCATCCTATTTTCCTCTGCTCCCTTTGTTCTCCTCTTTTCTTACCTGACCTACACCTCCTTCATTTCCCAGTCGCATCCATTCATTCTGTTCCTCTTTCTATCTCTCTCTTCATTTCTTCAGGTTTTCTTTCAATCTATTTTGTCCTTTAATTGTTGATATCCTCCTCACCTCACTCCTCTCTGTACCTGCTTGTCCCTCTCTTCTCCTCCTCCTCCTCCTCCTCTTCCTCCGTCCACCCCTGCTCTCCGTGATCTTATTGTTTTCCAGCACCGTGTCTGTGAGGTCAGACATCAAAGCTGGCATTGTGTTGCGATGATTTTTACAGAAAGAAAACTTTCCAGAGGGCAAGAGGGCACACGGTCATGGCTGCTTTGTCTTTGTGTGTGTGTGTGTGTGTGTGTGTTGTTGTTCTGTGGAAGCTAGAGGATATGGGTCAGGACAAAGGAATGGTGTGTGTTCATTTTGCATGTGTTTAAATTTTTCAACTATAAAATTCTAAAAGAAAATTCTCTGGAGTTGACCTGGCGATGTCTCGGCGTGATTCTGTGTGACCGTCCACCTTGTGTCTCCAGGTCCCAGGAGCCCAGGACCTGGTGGATTTCTCTCCAGTTTACAGCTGCCTGCACATCTACACGGTGCTGGTGAGTTCACCTCTGCTCCTCCTTTAACTTTCATCTGTTTTCAACCTCTAATCCCACTGCTCCCACTACGCAACCAGTACGTCACCATAGTAACCAGCCCGGGGTAAATAAAACCAGTAGAGGTAACTGATACTGTAAGACGAGGCCTCGGGCCCCAGACTGGCTTCACTCCAGCCAGGCCGCTGTGTGTGTGTGTGTGTGTGTGTGTGTGTGTGTGTGTGTGTGTGTGTGTCATCTCAGGTGGAGCGAAAGCGACATGGGTGTAAGTGTTGACTGGGCCATGACTGGGTTAGTGTGTGTGTGTGTGTGTGTGCCTGCAGGCATGGCCAGGTTGTGACCGGGCCAGTGCGGCCAAAGGGTCGACTGTGTCTTTTTGGTGTGTGTGTGTGTGTTTGAGGGGGTTGGGACAGGAAGTGCATGAACTTTGACAGGAAGGAGAAAGTGAACGGCATAAGAGTGATAGAGGGAGGGAGGGAGGGTTAGAGAGAGGGTAAAAGGGGGCGATGTGATGGAGAGAGCGAGGCTTTAATGATGGAGGACAGAAACAAAGAGGGGAGAGGAGAGGGGAGGGGTCAGAGAAGGTTTAGGCGGACGTCAGCAGGGAGCAAGATAATGGAGGTCGAAGAACAGTGAGGACGAGGGACAGTTAAATCCTGTCTGTGCCTCACGTGTTCACGCACACGATCAATAACACACTCTCAGGTCAGTTCAGCTTCTGAAATCAAAATGTCCCTTCATTTAATGTCGGGGAAAATAATGATTCTGCAGTGACTCAGCGAGCCGACTCGCAGACGACCAAACAAACTGAGATTTGGCGGCGAGGCCAGGACGCCGTCACGCTGTCGAATGATCACGAGAAGATGAGAAAATTACAGTTGAGGTCGAGTGGCCGTAAGAGCCACTTTACCAATATTATTTTCTACGTCTCAGGAAAATGTGAAAGATTACTTGAGGACAAAGGTGTAAGGGCTGAGGGCGGGGGAGGTCACGGGAAGGTCGAAGGTGCAAAAACAGGAAGAGGTGGATGGAAACAACATGGAGAGAGAGAGAGAGGGGGGGTGGGTGAGGGAGGGAGGGAGGAAGAGTGGAGGATGAAGGAGCAGGAGTGTTTTCTGTCTCGGTAAGGTGTTGAAAGGCCTGACCTCCGAGGTCACACACACACTGACACAAACATGCACACTGACACACAGACAAGCAGGATTACACACACACGACCAAACATTCACGCTGATACACACACACACACACGCGCGGCAGCTGCTTTGTCCATTACAGCGCGGCCGCAGCCGCGTGATTGACAGCTCATTGGGCAGAGACGTCGATTTACCATTAGAAAGAAAAGTCCAGCGCCGCCGTCGGCTCTGATCCGAGGGTACGGCTGGAAAATCCCAGTCTGACAGTCGGGTTGTTAAATGTCGGGAGTGACTCGTACTCGCGCTGGCACGTGCGCGCTCTCAGGGGCTCCCATTTATTTTTCTCGTGAGCCTGGACGTGGAATCGCATTTGCAATCAAGGCCTCTCCTCTCTCGTTCTCCTCTCCTCCGTCTCTGCCTCTGTCGATCCCTCTCTTTTCCACAGTACAATATGCCTTTGTGTTGGCGGCACGCGGGCGGCACGCTGATGTTATGAGTGTAAACACGGAGAGGGAACCAGCAGCTGGTTCATCGCACCGCTAGATAACAGTTAGATTTTATTCGTTGGCCGTTGTGTTTGAGGTGATATCTGGGAAGTGAAAACTGCAGTTTTATCTGATGAGTACACAGACTTGCATCCTTGCCAAAGCCATAGAGCCATAGAATTTAGAGGGCAAAGGTCACAGATCCCGCTTTTCTATGAATCTGGAAAATAAGTGTGTCGAAATATACACAACACACAAAGTGCGTTGGTTGGCAGAGGCTCTCGACCACAGCGCTGCACTTTCTTTCATTTCTTTCCGTTCTTTTGTTTCTTTAATTTTTGGCCTCTTCTCTTCTCACTTCTTCTCTTTTTCTTCATGTCCCCGTTCGTCCTCCATCGATGTGCCGCTGCGGACATCTTCCTCCCTCTCTCTCTCTCTCTCTCTCTCTCTCTCTCTCTCTCTCTCTCTCTCAGTCCTGAGTTTCACCTCTGCCAGAGGCTCGGGGGGCGAGCGAGCTCTGTGTGATGAGGAGTTCATGGCCGTTTGATGCCGCTCGTTTGTTGAATGCTCATTGTTCAGCTGAGGGTCAAACTGGGAATTACAGAACACAGTTTTGTCACCTCGCATCAACAAACTGCACGCTGCTCCGAAACACTGTCGCTCACATTACTCGACTTTATTGTGTCCTTTACAACTTATTGATGCGTTTTAAAACTGGATCAGTTCACGTGAGAAACGTTAATCAGAGCTCACGTTAAATATCGTTCCCTTGACTTTTTCACTGGTAAAAACTTTAGACGACAATATTCAGGTTAGAATCGTTTTAGAGTTTTGCATTTTGTTTGTTGATGTTTCTATTTTTTGTTCTTTTATCCCATTACCACTTAATGCAGTGTGTGTGTGTGTGTGTGTGTGTGTGTGTGTGTGTGTGTGTGTGTGTGTGTGTGTGTGTGTGGTCTGGTGGTCAAAGAGAAACGTCATGATATCAGTCCAGTTTTATCTCTGACCTCACTAAGCACCGTGGGTCCTGGTCTGGGTCTTAGATAGACTTCAGTCTCTCTCTCTCACACACACACACACACGCTGCTTCTGTGTAATGGAAGGAAAAGATAGGAAGTTTCAGAAAGTACATTTTGTGTGTGTGTGTGGTTTTGTGTTGGCTTCAGCGTCGACGTCTGACCTGTGACGCCAACCAAAACTCAACAGGAATCAGTTCTAGTCTGCAGAGACACCTTATCTCAACTTTCCCATCATGCCGCAGTGGCAACCTTTGGTTTCATACCTCATTAAGTTAATCTGCCTTGAAAGTCGGAAACCGCCTCAAACTAGCGTTAGCGCTTGGCTGCGCGGCTAACGGTTTGGAACGCCCTCCGGGGTTTTCAGATTTATGGAAATGTGGGAAATTAGGAGCCGTCATTTCGTCCATCTTTATTTACAGTCGATGGCTGGAACAGATGAAACGTTGAAAAACAAAGGCGTTGTCGTTGTGAATTGTCTTCTCATTGTTGTCGGAGGAAATCAGCAAGGTGTTGTCATGAAGAACACAATTAAAAATATTGAATAAAAATGCCACCTCCATAATCGTTCATCTGAATATTGATTTATTCTGTTTATTTTCTTTCTGATTTCCTTCGTTCCCTGCCTGGTTTGACCGTGTCACCTCTGTCACGTAGGGCTTGCGTGATGTGTTTGAGAACTACTACAGAAAGCAGAGGAGGAAACAGGCTCGCCTCGTGCTGCAGCCGCACTCTAACATGGTACGACCCTGCACCGTCACCGTGTGTGTGTCTGCACCGTCTACACACTCCTAACCTGTCCCCTCCTCCCTGCACACACACACACACACACATTAATCCCATTGAGCAAATATTTCACTTTTGATTGTTGACTTTCCCAGCACGAGACGCTGGAGGGCTACAGGCGATACTTCAACCAGATAGTGGGGTAAGTCGTCCTCTCCTTTCCTCCCTCAGCCTCACCTCACCTCCCCACCTCTCCATCCTTTCCAAGTCTCTCGCCGCTGCTGAATTTGATGCTTTCCATACGTGGTCAAACCATCGCTCCAAAGAGCGCACAAGATGGCGGCTCCTGGATATTTTAGCTTCAGTACAATCGGAGGAAGTGGAGACGCCTCGTGTCTCCTTGATTGATGATTTATCCGTCTGTCCACCGTGTGTAACTTGGCAGAAGAGCGAGCTCTCGATGGCGAGGAGGAGAAGCTTCGAGGCAAACCAAACATTCGGCGTTTAGTGACACCTCATTTCGTTTCATTTGAGCGACTTCTGACCATTGAACATCTTTTCATCTTTCCCTCGCTCAGACTGTTGTTTTATTCATCCCTCTCCGCGCACACTCACCCCTCCCCTCGCTTTTCCTCTCATCCATCACTCCATCCAGCTCCCTCCATTGTGCGCGCACACACACACACACACACACACAGGTGACGATTGATAGAGTGCCTGTGATGGTGGTTGGCTTATTGCTGTTATTTCTTGTTATTTCTTGTTCGTCTGGCGAGAGCAGACGGTTCTATAAACATGGCGAAGGCTGGACAATAATACACACACACACACACACACTCAGGTCTGCTGTTCCCATCCTTGATATATTTTGTTGTTTGCCTAAATATAATTTGTCCAACACATCGTCCCTCCGTCCAGGTTCTTTGTCGTGGAGGACCACGTCCTTCACACCACGCAGGGTCTGGTCAACAGGGCGTACGTGGAGGAGCTGTGGGAGCTGGCGCTGTCCAAAATAGTGGCGGCCCTGAGGACACACTCGGTAAGACGCGTCATTCTCCATCTTGCAGACATGGCGGAGGGAGGCGTGGCACGTGTGGACTGACCGTCTCCTCTTTCTGCTCAGTCGTACTGTGACGACCCCGACCTCGTGCTGGACCTGAAGAACCTGATCGTCCTCTTTGCTGATACGCTGCAGGTCCGTGACCCGGGAGAGCCTCACGCAGGGTTATGAAAATGAAAGAAAACCTTTTTCTGAATCGAGCTCGGCGTCGTCGTCTGACGTCAGGTCGCTCTCCATAAATGTCTCCGCTGCTCGTACGAACTAACCTGGATGGATTGAGTGTGAGGGATGAGTGGATGGAGGGGATGTGGGTGAAACCCGGGATGGAGATGAGTGATTGAGATGAAGAGGAGGAGCTGATGAAGGCTTGGTGCGGTGCCCGAAACTCTTTCTCGTGAAGTGATGAGGTGCAGCACAATGACTGAATCCACTTTTCTCTTCCACACGTATTTTAATCCTTTTAGACCGAGAGTCTGTTCCGATATGTTTTCAGTTCAGACTCATAAATTTACTTTGAAAACCAGAAAAAGATGTTGGTCTTGATCAAAAAAAAAAAAAAAGAAGCAATATAAAGGAGTGATGGTTGATTTCCTATCCACAGATTTTGCCGTGGATGGGGTTTAATTTCGTGCGGTTCTTTCTCTGCCTCTCTCTGCTGCAGGGTTACGGCTTCCCGGTGTCGCAGCTCTTCGACATGCTGCTGGAGATCAGGGAGCAGTACGGCGAGATCCTGCTGAAGAGGTGGAACGTGGCCTTCAGGTACTGACCTTCCCCTCTCCTGCCTGAAGGTCACGAGGGCGCAAACACACACACACACACACCAGCGTTGGTTTGTGGGAAACGTCCCCGTCCTGGTTTTGAAGTTTAACAAGCGGCCAGAGAGAGGAAGTGTTTAAAAGCAAACGTCCGGAACATTTTCTGCCCGTCAGAACGGGTACCCTTACAAGAAACACAGTGTGTGTGTGTGTGTGTGTGTGTGCACGCTTAGATGCCATTGTTTCACCATCGCTTTGGTCCAATGACACCAGTGGGACTTGCAGTAGCAAGAGCGGACAAACAAACTCTCACTCCCTCTCTCCTTAACCCCCCCCCCCCCACACACACACACACACTGGGGAAGCCGCAGGAATGTTGTGTTGTATTGTTGGAGAGAGAGCGCTCTCCGGTTCACGGCCTCTCCATGGAACGTTGGAACGTCCGAACTCTGGAGCGCCAACAAGAAATGGGGAAGGGGGGGGGGGGGGGGGGGGGGGGGGGGGTAGGGAAGGTGGCAAGAAAGCCAGCAGCGCTGAGTGTGTGTCGATACCCAGTTTATGTGTGTGTGTGTGTGTTTTTTAATTCTTCTCTCCAGGCAGGTGCTGGATCAAGATAACTTCAGTCCAATCCCAGTGTCGACAGAGCACGAGTACAGACACTACACCTCCCAGTTCCCCCTGCAGGACGCCGAGCTGGAGAAGGTAGCGTGAAACACACGTTGTTATTGGATCTGCACCAAACCGCACGCGCTCCGACATCGGACATTTTCTAGAGGTAGCAGGACGCAGCGAGAGAGAGAGTCAGGGGGGATTCTGGGTAAGGCGTGTTTGTTATTGTCGTCCTGAAACCCAGTTGCTCGCCGGGAACCCTCCTTCGTGTCACGTGGACGCGCTCGGCTGCGGCAGGAAAAGCTCCCGTTCGGTCGTTTGGGATCTCGCAGACAGCCCCTCCCAAACACGTCCGTCCCGGGTCGGGGATAATCACGCCAGCGACGGCGGCATCACTACAAATTAGAATGAGAAAAGGAAGGAGAGGAAAGAGATGTCGTGTGTTGTTTGGTGTGATTTCGTGACGGGAAGTTGACTCTGAGTTGAATATGAATAAAATCTCACTTAATCCTTTTGTTTTGCTCTGTTTCCTGCAGCTCCCCTTCCCCAAGAAGCTCCCCTTCTCCGAGTTTGTGCCAAAAATCTACTGCCAGCTCAAAGAGTTCATCTACGCCTGTTTGAAATACTCTGAGGATCTGCACCTCAGGTACCCGCACACAGACTCCCCCCCCCCCCCCCCCCCCCCCCCCCCCCCCCCCCCCCCCCGGCCCGGCCCCCAGCCACCCCCCCCCCCCCCCATCCCTCCGACCATTCAGCGCCGGTCGGCGCCGCGGCCACGGTTTGAGCACGGGGTCGCCGGAGTGCTTTCACCTCGTGACCCCATCGTGCTTCCTCTTTCCTCCTCCGTCACTTTGCACACACACACACACACACACACAGAGGCGTTGAGACGCAGACCCTCTGTGGTCAGTTGGTTCTTTTTGGACCAGAGGTCTTTGTCTCATCAGTGTTGGACACACACACAAACTGGAGGACTTCAGTTTGACCTCTGTAGAGGACGAAACAGAAGCTGGGCTCGATTGTCGATTTGTGGCTTGTGTGTTCGTGCATGCGTGCGTGTGCGTGCGTGCGTGTGTGTGTGTGTATTGGTTACGGTTGATGGAAGAATTAACTAAAACAATGCAGCTACTTTTCTACTGAGGAGACGAGCAATCAGGAAACGACTTCCGCTGTCCAGAAGTCTTCCACAAGGCTGGGACTCTGCCAGACACACACACTCACACACACACACACTCACACACACACCCACACACACACACAACTTCTGCCTCAGACTCAAGACTCTGTAGATCTGTGTGATGAGAGTTGAACTGTGATTGGACAGTTTGTGTCCACTGTGTTTGGGCGCACTTCTCTGCGTGTGTATATTAATTGTTTGTGTGTGTGTGTGTGGATTCTCTGTGGGGGCTGGGAACCCGGGGGTATCAGTGATCCATGACCGGCGGAAGAAAAGGAGACAGACAGGAGGAGGAGTGATTGGGAAACATCGTCTAATCAAAGGACAGAGAGAGAAGAGTATGTTATTGTGAGACATGAAGCAGGGATTTTACTAGTACTTAATGTACTTGTACTACAAAACTACAGAACTCCATCAGCTGAATCATTGTGCTGACACTTCTTCACACTTTTCTTTCTAGAATTGAATATTTCTGCTTTTCAAGGTTCGATTACTCGATCTGAATAACCCGTAGTCCAACCAGTACCTTGGATTGTATTTTTTTGAGGTAATATATTTGCTTTGGTTCCATCCATTGGATTCTCCACATTACTCCAGACAGATGTTCTGGAACGGCTCGTCTCTGTTCTCTGACCAGACATCACTAATCGCTCGTCTCAATCAGAGTAATGACTCCACTATTTGACCTGGCTTGATTTCTGCGCTGCGATCTGGTTACCGCCGCACACACACACACACACACACAGGAGATCCGGATGCAGGCGGGACGATGGAGCAGGACTTTGGTCATAGATCCCCCCCTGACCTCTGACCCTCACCTCTGTTCGCGTTTCTGATTTTGGCGGAAACCGATCACGCTTGAACGAGTGTGTGTGTGTGTTTTTCTCCATCCGAGTTGTGTTATTGTGTGTGTATGTGATTATAAAAACTCCCTCATGGCTCCACGCTCCCCTCAGTGTGTGTGTGTGCTTGTCGTGGTGCATACCTGTGGCTTCCTGGCTACGTGCGCTCCGGCCCCTCACTGCTCTCCCTGCTGCCTCCCTTCTTCTTTCCGTTGTTGTCATTGTTGTTGCTCTCGGTGTATTTTTAGCGAATACCTCCGCACGTATCCCTCCGTTGCTCGCGGCGCAGTAAACATGTCTGCGCTGACGGCCGCTGGCCGCCTCCTGACAGCGTCGACCGCCGAGCGTTTATTGTGACTGATGGTGGCATAAATACAATGAAATTCAATCTGGATCTTGCGGTGTGTCTTTGTGTGTGTGTGTGTGCAGAGTTCTTTAGCCTACATTTACTTTTTACACACACACACACACACACTTACCATTTTTGCCCATTCTGCATTTTTGCCGCTCCAGGAATTTTCCCCCCTGCTCTGAATCGTCGGAACGTTTTTAGGATTCCTCAGAATTTTTGGAAACTGAAGTTGAGTTTGGGATTCCAGCTCCCGCTCTCCCTCAGGCAAGCGTGATGTGCGTGCACGTGAGCGTGCATGTGCCTAGGTTGAGTTCCAGGCACGGACTATTTACTGATTTTGCTGGAATGTGTTTGTTGCCCTCGGGGCTCTGGAATCGAACACACACAGAGATTCCTCCACATTATCTCACAGCAGGAGAAAGCCTCTGCGTCACGTTTGACCTCCCACGACCTCACACACATACACACAATACATTCATATCCCAAACATGGCAACGACTGGACTGGAGTGAGTAAACAGGACTGTTGTTATTACAAGGATGGGCGACAGAATTCAGAAATAGAATTTGGATTTTCGATCTCGTAGCCCCGATGTCTTTAAAATCAATTATATGCATTTTTCCAAGTTAATTATCTTGACGCCGCGGATTTAACCGAGGGTTCAAGACAATGACAGACGTCTTCTTTAGTCAAACATTAATAACGTGGTAATTTGCGCTCATTTAAAGTGTCTGACAGACTTTTTCCAAACGGAGACATTCGCAGACTGAGAAATTCTCTCAAACTGTTTGTTCTGGCCTTCAGACGCCGCGGCTCTCGGCGAGCAGCGGAACAAAATCGCTTCTGCAAAGTCACTAATTCTCTTTGTTTGTGTGTGTGTGTGTCCTCAGTTCCACGGAGGTAGACGATATGATCCGCAAGTCGACAAATCTGCTGCTGACCAGAACCCTCAGCCACTGTCTGCACTACGCCATTAAGAAGAAGAATGTCGGGCTGGCAGAGGTAGAGAGTGTGTGTGTGTGTGTGTGTACACGCTGCACAAACTTCAGGGAAACTCACTAATTATTTGACTAATGGGTTTTTCGTGTGTGTGTCTGTGATCAGCTGGTGCAGGTGATCATTAACACCACCCACCTGGAGCAGAGCTGCCAGTTCCTGGAGGAGTTCATATCAAACATCACCAACGTTCCTTCCGACACGGCCAACGCCACCAAGCTGTATGGGACGTCCACCTTCAAGGTAAACACGCTCTTCCTTCCTTCCTTCCTTCCTTCCTTCCTTCCTTACCTTCATTTTCTCACGTCAAACCCGCTCCACCCCTGCAGGACGCTCGCCACGCGGCAGAGGCGGAGATCTACACCAGCCTCAACGCCAAGATCGACCAGTTCCTGCAGCTGGCTGATTACGATTGGCTGGCCGTGGTGCAGGGAGGCGGGGCTGTGGACGCCAGCGACTACCTGGTGGACCTGATCGCCTTTCTGAAGAGCACCTTCAGCGTCTTCACCAACCTGCCTGTTAGTACACACACACACACACACACACACACACACGTTGAGGAGGAGGAGGAAGGATCTGTGATCAAGACTCCTCGGCTTCACTTAGCGGTGCCGCCACGCCGTCCATCTTTATCCACAGTCTCTGATCCCAACAGTGTCGCCATGAGTGCACACTTGGTGTGTGTGTGTGTGTGTGTGTGTGTGTTATATAAAGCCTCCCCCCTCAGCCGTCTCCCTGCATGTAAGCATGAGACATCACAGGGCAGGACAATCTGCTTTAGTTCGTTAGTATCAGCTCGTTACGGGTTAGATCGTTAACATGGGGCCCGTTAAGCTCATTAAGGGGTCGAGCTGCTCGGGTCAGCAGCACCAGATTACACAGCGGCTCAGACTATTGACTCCGCAGCCCGGCCATGATGACATTACACGCTCCGTCAGGATTTCATATTGCACCATGCGCGGCGCCCAGTTCCCACTGAAAACGCAACGTGTAAGGAAATCATTTCATCCATTAAGCGTCTTTCCTGGTAAATTAAATAAAGGTTTTAGTTCCAGGCGACGGTGCTAAAATTCAGGATTAATAACCAGAGAAGCTGCTTGTGACTTCTCGCATTTGTTTCGTCTAATCCTTCACGCCGTCCATCACCCAAAAGTGTCGACCTCCAGCCTCTGTGGGCGGATTACACTGATCATGTGACCCATCCCTTCAAGTCAGAGGGCCCCGGGAGGATGGACCCCTGAAAGTGTTGCCACGTCCTCCATCTTTATCTGTTTTTCTCACGCTGGCCGTTTCTTTAAATTGAATACATTTTCATCAGTGAATCCAGAATTGAAACGTGCGGCTTTAATGAGCGATTCACATCGCTCTCCCACGTCATTATTTCAACTCTCCTCTGAGCTGTCGTGCTCTCGCTGCCTTCCTGTAAAAGTGCACACGGACAGTTTTCGTAAAACGCCCTTCACACACTCGGGTTAGCTGTAAGATGATTGCACACACAGATTTGGTCTAAGCGGGTCACAAGGCCATAAGGCCACACACACACACGGTGGTTGAGCTAAGTGTTTTCCAGCACTTCTAAGAAGCTTTTCCTACACCCCCATGAGCCCCGGACATGACCCCGGCTCACACGCACTTAAACACACACTCACACATGGTGCGGGGCCTCCTAAGTAGATCAGATGCTATGGATCTAAAAAGCTGGGTGGTATGACCCTCCGACGGAGGTGAGCGAATAAACGAGTAGAGTTACTGAGAAATGAAGCCGATACTATTGAAGCACAGAATAGAAAACACTGCTGATACTCTTAGTACTACGCAGGTATCAGCTTGTACTTGTACTACACGTGGATCTTAATTAAAATAGATTTGGAAATTTGGAAAAGTTTGACCACAGCCGGGTTTGGTAGAAGGCGACCAGGAGGGACCCGAGCACCGTGGGAAGATAAATAAAAGTTTTAAATCCAAGAATCCAGGATTAGAGACCGTGTTGTTTTTACGACTCTTAAGAAAATACAATCCAAGAGGTTACGCAACGAGGAATAAGCTCAAACACACGCTGACCTGTCTCTGATTACTGTGACACAGCAACATTCCCGACGTGCACGTTTAACTGTTTGGGAGCAGACGGCAGCGGGAGGCTCACGTTTCTTTGACGGCTCTAGAGACAAACGTTTTCGAAGAGCTAAAAATACCGCCGGAGGTCAGCGCCGTGTCGCCGAATACGCGTAATCGAATTGAGCTCAGGTTCAAAGATGGAGCGGGAAAGGGCCTTGGGAGGGAAAGTAATCGCGTGAAAATCGAGAGAGGAAATTCTTAGACCTGCAGCGTTGGCGGCGGGTTCTCCTCTGCGCGTCGGGGAGTTCCCTGCGACGCGTCCGCCGAGCGCCAGCGAGTCAGATTAGCATCATCTCAAGGGCCCGCGTGCAATAAATACAGCGGTGGAAAAATATGTTAGTGTCGTCGCAGCGGTTTGATTCAGGAGTTTTATTTTCGTGCTTCAGTTTCCTGTAACTTTTCATGTCTCCCATTAATAACACCTCCGTGTCAGAGGCTCTGCCAGGGGCTAAATCTCCCGGTTTATGTTTTTTTACCGTAGGGCACGCCAACAGAACACGCTACCTTACCGGTGAGTATCCGTGGTTGCTGTGGTAACGGAGTGTTGTTTACCAATCCCTGACTGACCTTGTTAACCCGTCTTCAATTTGATCCCGACACCTCCCTGCTCCCCACAACGCACCTTGATTTGACCAAACCAGCATGTGGGTTGAAAAGGAAGTGATGCACGTTTGCCTGAGTCTGTGTTCGTGTGTTCGCATCGTACGACGTCACCGTCGAGTGTTGATGTTCAAGAAACCGTTGGCCGGGTTACAGACGGCGATACCCCCCCAAAAAAACTCTAATTACAGCTTGATATTTGTACCTTTTCTTTCCAAATCAAACTGTTTTTCATTACTAGAAAGAGCCTCCACCCTCCCTTTAGTTCTCATGTGTATGCATGTTTTTTTTAAAGTAACTTAGGCAACACATGCTCACAAATAATACGAGCAAGTATCTGTCTTTCAAAATGTTGCGGAGGAAAAGAAAAAAGGGATTTACCACTTGTTCCATTAGACAAAATTAAATTTCCAACTCTGGTGTCTGTCAGATCAAATGTGGTTTTGAGTCCTTGAGGTGAAGCTGTGTGTGTGTGTGTGTGTGTGTGTGTGTCTCAAGGTTACACTCGGAGTGAAAACATTGGGAACAAACTGCTCCCAGACGTCCAGAACTCATTTTTGTGGTGTTATTCCTGAGTGACATGAATTAAAAACCTGCCATAACGCAACAATCTCAATTTGCGCCACGAGTCTAAACCCCGCGCGTCTCCCCGGACGCCGATTCTGAGGTCGACTTTGTGTGAAGTGGAGAATTCCAGGTCATGAATCAGAGCGAGCACCTGTAGCGTCTCGGAACGCCGCGCCACACATTTCGATCAGAAGAACTCTGGGGTGTCGCAGGCCAGTATATTATATATATATATATTTTGCTGTGATCCCACCTCTTGACATTTGGCTGCCCTGAGTGGCTCCTGGTTTGACTGACAGCTTTCTGGATGGACGGGGAGGATATTATACACCATGTCCAATCCCTTCCAGGAGCCGTGAATCAGTGCGTTATGGCACGGTGAAGACTCGCCGTGCTCGTGGCGCGTTCTCCTCGCTCCGTCTGCTTCTGGCAGCGCGGGGCCGAGTCAGCGGGGAGCACTTGGGACGGGCGGCTCATCAATCTGTTGTTGCGCCGAAGGTTCTGGTTGTTCTGACGGATCTGTCAAAAGCCTTTTGACTTGTGTTTGATTTTAGCCTTTAAATGGAGCACGGGCTTTTTAGCACGTGGAGGAAACGTTCAGTCGAGACACAGTTCCCTTTTAAATGATATCGGCGTTTATAATTTTGATTTGTGTCGAATTCCAGCGCTGACATGAAGGAGAGACGGATGCTTTTATTCCAATGTTTTACTGTCTTTCTCGTCTGTCTGCATTCCTCTCTCTTCTCCTTTTCCTTCCTCTCCCGTCGGTCATTCCTCGTCCTTGATTATTCGCCACCCCCCCTTCCCCTCGTCTGTTTCTCCGCCTGACCCCGCCAGTCTCCTTCCCTCCTTCCCTCCGCCTCGCCTGCTTTTCTTTCTCTCTTGTCTATTTGTTCAGCCGTTAGCGGCCGAGTAGCTTTTAACGAGCTCTTTGATGAACGTCTCTCGTTAGCCGGGGAGGGAGGAGGGAGGGAGGGGTTTCAGGAGCGCAGGGATGCAGGAGCAGCATCACCGGTGTTCTCTCCTTCTTTCACTCCTTCTCTTGCCAAAAACGTACCTGTAGTTTTCCTTTCCTCTTCCCCCCCCTCCCTTCCTCTCCTCACCCCTCCATCCGTAGTCATTGTTTTCGTCTCCTCGCTCCTCTAATCGTTCCCAGTCGTCTTCTGTGTGGAGCTCTGTGGGACAGACCTACCTGTGTGTTCATGGATGTGTGTCAGTCAGTGCTGGTTCAGTACATGTAAATAGAATTAACCCATTTCACGCTCAATCTCAGCCTATGATAATTCACCCCTGGGGTTGTGTGGAGCGTGTGTGTGTGTGAGTGTGTGTGTGTGAGAGAGAGAGAGTTCAGAGGCCAGAGTCGAATTGGAGGAAATCCGGCCGGTCTGTAGGTGTGTGTTTCTCGAACATATGTGGGCGCACGTGTGTGTAATTTGATTTCCCTGTGCGGCGAGCGCGGCCTCCTGAATGAACCGAGCTCCAGACGATGCAACCTGCTGCTGCGAGACGAGAGAATCTATTCGTCTTAAACTGGTTTAATGATTCCGTCTGAAGTGTGTAGAATTGTTTCTAATCGAACTAGTTCAACTAGAATCTAGATCCAGTTATTTCCTGGTCACCAGAGCATGCTCCTCTGTTTTGGATTTATTTTCGTTAACTTTACCTCATTCTTCTCAGCTTCATTCTTTTGGAATGCAGACATTACGACCACACACACGTATTCGGTATTAATGCGTTGTCATGTACTTCCTCATCCGCTGCTTTTGTTCTTAATTCGCTCCTTCATCATTCTGACTGCACCTGAACTCAGCAGACTGTGTGTGTGTTAAGAAATGTAACAGCTGATAAAAAAAATTCCTCTGGTGGAAGCAAAATACTCGAGAGGGTTTTTTTTTTAAAAACTTGAAAGTTGAAGCAGTGTTCGAGTGCATGACATCTCCTCTAGAGGGCGACGCCAGCGATTCTACAAGAAAAAGACTCGCTCCTCCAAATATCGTTTCCTCTGGTGTTTAAAAAAGCGTCTCACAAACCAACCTGTCTCTGTGTGTCTCTGTCCGTGTCTCAGGGTAACGTGGCTCAGACGGCGTGCATGTCGGCCTGTAAACACATCTCCACCTCGCTCATGCAGCTGCTGCTGGACCCAGAGCTGCGGCAGATCTCCATGGGAGCGCTGCACCAGCTCAACGCCGACGTCAAGGAGTGCGAGAGTGAGTGCCGCCCTTCCACTTCCTGTCTGCCCTCCTTTCTGTCCCTCCTCCACTGATTCACGTGCACCACACAGTCGCGTCCACACCTACGCAAACACAGCCACGTGTTTAGCTTTAAAATTAGAATCGCACCTTCGAGCTTTCGCGTTTGACGCCGTTGAGTAAAAAACAGTTTTCCAGTGAAGAAGCCTGAAATGTTCAACGCGTGCAGTTTAATTTGGGCGGCGCAGGGGGCGCTACGGAACAACCAGTTGCTGAGATTGGCGGAGAACCTCCTTTCTATCCCCTCCTCTCCTCCCCTTCCCCCCGACACTTCTTTCTTTCCCTTCTCCTCCTCCTCCTCCTCTCATCAGTCAATTGTTTTCTCGTCCTCCTTCCCATCGCATCCTCCCTGCTCTCTCCTCCTCCCTCCCCCATGCATTCTTTCCCTCTCCTCCCCTCACCTCCCTCCATCGCCTGGTTGTTTTTGTTGAGGCGTATATACGCAGAGCGCTCCGAGATAAAGGAGGAGGAGAAATGAAAGAGTGCCAGGCGTCGTTGGCTCAGTTTTTTTTTTTTTTTACGTGATCAAGGTTCTTAGAGTCACAGTGCGGGTCACTGTGTGTGTGTGTGTGTGTGACATAATACACAGTGACATGCGTGCAGTGCTGCGGAGGGGTTAGGAGGTTATGGAGTTACTTATTCGGGGCAGACGGAGGCCCCAGATGAGGGGGTGAAAAAACAACTGTAAGAATAGAGAGACATGGGAGGAGGTGAAGATACAGTAGAAGAAAGAAGTGGCGAATCATTTGATGGATGGTAGGAATTCAAAAGCGAGGGAGAGAAATTAGAAGATGGAAACCACAAGACAGAGCAAAAGGATGTGGCGGCGAGGGATTTAATTCAAGAGGAAAAGGGGATGAATGAAAGATGGAGGGAGCTGACAGAGAAGAACAGGAACAAGGGATTAATGGAAAGGGGTAAAATGAAAAGTGTAAGGTGGATGAATGGATTAAAGGGCAAGAAACGGGAGCCGGGGATGGAGGGATTCTTTTTAAACTGTAAATGGATTAAAATAAAGAGAGGGAGAGGATCTATCGTCAGAGCGATGAGCTGGAGAAAGAGGGATAGAAAAGAAGAAATGAAAAGTAAAAATAAAAAGTTTAAATGGTCTGAAAACCAGAATAAACAGAGAGAGAGAGAGACGAAGAACATCATTGGATTAAGTTAAATGAATGACGGAAGGGAGGAAGGGTTAAATGATTAAAAAAAATAGAGTTAAAAGAGTTTGAGAAGAATGGGATGAAAGAGAGGAGAGAGAGAAGAGGGCAGACAGAAAAGGATTAAATGAAAGAGGTGTGAAATTAAAAAGAAAAAAAAAAAAACAAAAAAAAACACCAGAAGAGAATAAGGGGCAGAATACACGGATGAGAGGAGGGATTAAATGAAAATTAATGGTGACTCTGAAAGGACGGAGGAAGTGAGGGAGCGCAAAAGAAAGAGGGATTAAAGATTAAATAGAGGGAGGAATTTCAGGATTGTGACAGATAAAAAGGAGCGGGAGGTGCAGATCAAATGAACACGACCAGCGGGGAACACGTGCAGGAAGAGACGGGACGGAGAGGAAGGAGGAATCATGGGAAAAGATGGAGGAGGGAGAAATAAAGGAATGGTAAAAGAGAAAAAGAGTATGAGCAATAAAAACAGGGAGGTTCAGAAATCACTGACTCTTTGAATTTGTTTTTAAAAAATATGGAGTTTTATTTCATAAACTGAAGAAGCAGAAGAAAGAAAATTTAAATTAAAAAAACAAAATCAGCTGAAAATTGGAAAGAGATTAAGTTCTGGAAATCTGAATAAAATAGGTACAAAATATGGAATAAAAACAAACGGATCAGCACCAGATCTGACGGAGTTAAAGGTGGAAAAGAAAAGTGGAGCTCCACCAAACTAAATATAAATATAAAAGACGACTAGAGACCACACTCCTTTATCTGCTGTAAAATCTCATTTGAAACAAAGTCAAAACAAAATCCCCTCAAGGAAAAAAATCCTATAATTTAATCAATAATATTATGATAAAGTGGATATAAAATCAACTACTTTATAAAATCATTGATTATTTTTCTGATTATTTTTTATCAGATCTGCACCAACTTGTTCTCAAACGTCAGCTGCAAAATACGACAGATTTTTTAAATTAAAATGTGGTAAAATAAAATCTGGATCTGCCGTTTAATCCACATCCACCACACAGATTGGAATGTGCGCTCCCGACGCCGCGGGCACTTCCCCTCCTGATGGGCCCTCGCCGCATCTCGCCACGTTGAAGAGAACGAAAACAAAATCCCGATCTCCGCGTGCCTCTGGATCAATTAAAACATGGCGTATATCAGCGGGACCTAAACGCCGCACTGCTCCGACTCAACGTGACGTAATATCTGTCCTCGTCCTCCATCTTTATTCCCCGCGAATCCCTTCCTTGATTTCCTGCGATTGGCTCGCCGTGTTTGCGGCGTGTTCGGGGGTCACGTTTGAAAATGAAAGGGGGGGGGGGGGTCAGGAGGGGGGGGGGGGGGGGGATCAGGAGGTGAAGAGTGAAGTTAAAGGTGAAGTAATGGATGTAGGAGGAAAGGTTACTTCAACAGATACTGTAGCTTGTGTGTGTCTGAGTGTGTGTCACGGGGGTCACTGAAGATGGCAGGCGTGTAATCGGTGTGTGTGTGTGTGTGTGTGCGCGCTCTGAGGTGAAAGGGATTAGCGACAGGCTATGCTCCCTCTCTCTCCGCAGCACTCCTCTTTTCTTTCGTTCCCTCGCTCAGAATACCCGTCGGCTTGTTTACGGGGGCCAACTGACGCCAAGACCCCAGCTCACACTCCGTACGACCCCGACACACAAGCCTCCAAACACACACAGGCGTCGCCCTGGGTTCAAAATCCAACAGATCTCGACTGTTCTCGAACATGGCGGCGAGGCCCTGCGCACACACACACACACACACACACACACACACACACTGTGTACGCTACAAAACCCTTTGCTCATTCACAAACACACACTCTCCCTCCCTTAGTCTCACACACACACACACACTCTTTTTCAACAAGACCCAGCGACATGACTCTAACACCCTTCCCTCCCTCCTCCTCCCCCCTCGTCCTCCTCCCTCCTCCTCCTCCTCCTCCTCCTCCTCCTCACCAGGCTGTCATTTGTCTGCCAATCTATCCCGATGCATAGCAAATCCAACCAGGTCTTTTATTATTCAGTTTTTCACCCTCTCCCTTTTTTTCTCTCCTCTCCTCCTCCTACTCCTCCTCCTCTCTTCCCTCTCTCCGGGGGTGGACTGGGGGGGCGGGTTTGTATTTTCCCACAGGTTTTGCCAGAGCCGGCCCGGTCGCAGGCTTCCAGGGTGACACGTTGCTTCTGGCCTTCAGTGACTTGAGACAAGTAGGTCTTTGTCTCCCTCGTGGTCCTCCTCTCGTTCGTTTTCTCTTTCTTTTTTTGCCTCCGCTATCTTTTTTCTCTACCTCTTCCCTCACCCCCCCCCCACCCCCCCAGTCCTTTTCATCCTTCTTCCCATCCTCCCTCAGTCCTCCTCCTCCTTTATTTGGTTTTCTGATTTTATTTAACCCCCACATTTATTATTTTTTACATTCCCCATCCTTCTCATCTCCATCTCTCCTCTTCATCCCTCTTTCATCTCCTCAGGCTGTTTGATGTCATGTCTTCTAAACTGCAGACATTCTCTCACTTTGTTTCATCCAACAAGTGATCCCTCCGATTCACTTCATTTCTGTCAAGCTCCTCACGTTTTCACACTCGTGAAAATAACCTCTGCACGCCATAAATAAATTCAAGAGTCAGTTTGAAGATTTAACGAGATGCAGCGGGACAGGAAACGTGAAGTTGCAGCCGCGTGATCACGTGACGGATTCTCTGGAAGCGTGATCCAGACTTTTTCTGAAGTTAGTTTCTGATCTAAAGAAGAGGGAGGAGCCTGGGTAGAGAGGGAGGAAGTGTCGTCATATCTGCGTGCGTGGCTCCTCTCCTCACACGTCCCTCCTGTGCGCTCACGTGGACTCACCGTCACGTCAGTGCACGTCTGAAAACGTCGAGCGGCTACATGCCGTCTCACCTGTGATGACGCTTAAACGTGGCCGCCACACGCCAGATACGTGTCCTCACTGCTGTTGGCGCCCCCTTTCCCTCCAGGTGTAGCGACGGGTCTTTAACGTTTAGTACTTTACGACGTGTGTGCCTCGTGAGAGAGGACCGGGCGTCCCCCCGGGGGCCGGCGCGGGCCGGCGGCCCTCAGCCTTGATATTGAGAAACAGGCGAGGGCACAAAGTGGCCGGGCGGTCTTGTTTTTCCGGGTCCTGGGAAAAACCCGAACCAGTCAGAGGAAGGAACAGAACTGGGCGACAGCGCTGAGAACCCAGGATGTTGGGCGGAGCGAGCGTGCGTGTGTGTCTGCGCGTGCGTCGAGTGTGTCGTTGTCGTATTTCAACTTTGCGAAAAAGGGCGCTTGGCAGGCGAGTTGGTGAACGTTTGCCCCGGTCGTTGGCGTGTGTGTGTGTGTCATCGCCGCTGAGTGTATCTGTGTCTGTGACTTTTGGGAACGTGTGAAAGAGCCTCACAGAGAGTTTGTGTGTGGCGTTCCTGTTTGTCATCATCGCTGTGAAAGCGAGTGTGTGTAGCTGAACATGTTGTGTGTGTCATCGCAGTGAATGTGTGAAGCAGGGCGGAGAACGTTTGGTCTTTGATGTGTGTGTGTGTCGTCGTTGTTGCAGAGTGTGTGAAAGTGGTTGGAAAGTGTGTGTGTGTGTGTGTCTGACAGCGGATGACGGATGGGCCGGCAGGACGGAGCAGGGGACGATGAATGAGGTGACAGACAGAGACGGATAGCCCTTTATCCCTCCGTCACAATCCTTCTTTCTCTCTCCCTCTCTTCTCTTTCTCCGCCTGTCGGGATGATGCAGTGCCTCTTGTTCTCTCGCTCGGAGGAGGAGAAGGAAGGGGGGAAGATGGGGAGAAGGAGAAAGAAAAAAATTGCATTCATCCGGCATCGATGTTTACTTCTACCCCCTCCTTCCCTCCTCCTCCTCCTCCTCCTCCTCCACTGCTCTTTCCCTTCTCCCTCCTTTGCTCCCACTGCTCGCTTCATCCTCCTCTTCCTCCATCTCCATCCTCTCCTCCTCCTCCTCCTCCTCCCCCCCTCAGAATCCATCGCTCCTTTAGGAGTTATTCAGCTCTGTCGCTCTTTTAGTTGTGTCTCTTTCTGTCTGTCGTCCATTGTTTTTCGGGACCTTTCTTATCATATCAAAAGAAGTGCATTCCTCCGTTCTGTGTGTACACATCTGCACGAGCACCTTTGACAGATCCACACAATCCGGGTTAATTTTTCATGTTTGTGTGTTGACATGTGCGCTTTCATATGTCCTCATGCTTTGGAGTGCGTGTGTCTTTGTGTGTGTTTATATTTGTGTGTGACCTGGTGGTGAATGGTCGATAAATCACGCTGACGGGGCCGTTTGTTGTGTGCTCGGGTCCCGGTGTTCTGGAAGGTTCCGGGGTCCTGGGACAGGGCCGAGACGGGAGTTCCCCCAGGACACACACGCTCGCACACACTGACACACACAGGAGATGGAAACGTTTTAAGAACAGCGCGGTTCAAATAATTGTTGAAGCGAAGATAGTTATTCAAAATATTATCGCAGACTCACATTTTATTTGACAACCTGTTCGATCATAGATTTAATATTTAAATATTTTTCTTGAGTTCATCTTCATTCATTTTTTATATTTAGATATTCGTACAGGAATATTGTGAAACTGTAGTAACTGTTATTTACATCATAGCACCTCATGCAAAATTATTACAGTTTGAAGAGTAAAGTATAATTAAGAAACTTTTAAAATCCAGAATCCTGAGTTATAAATTACAAAATGAAACAAAAACAAAATGAAAAGAAATACAAATATTTGAATATATATAGAAAAGTAAAAATAAAGCGTTTCTAAAAACCCAATATTAAAAATATATATATATTAATAATAACAATAACTCAAAATTAGTTTTTCTCTGTCCTAGTGTCTTTCATATTCCTTAATAAATTAACAGCAATTTGCAAGTAAAACATAAATTAATGGATATGTCACAATGTCGGCCTTATCGTGCTTGCTGCTCTTTGATTATTTAAATACTATGATACTGTATTAAATAATAAAAACCTTAACGTGATTTTTTAAAAATTTTAGTTGATGAAAGTTAGAATGTTAAATATTTCCAATCTCTATCGAGCAGCCAAACAAAATATTTACCTAAATACGTTATCCTTATATTCAAAATTAAGTAAAAAGAAAAAGGACCTAATAAGAATCAGTCGATGTTGATAGCTGAGAGTTTTTATGACTTTGAATTCAAGTAGTTTCAGTCAGACCAGAAAAAGTTCTCTCGATAGAAAAGTTTTTCATCCCATAAAAAGTATTAATATGGATAAGTACAGGTTGAGAGAAATTCACGTTTTTCCTTAATATCATTTATTTAAGATCTGCTAATTTCAGAATGTAAAAAAAAAAATCTAAAATCAATTTCACCTAGATTTATCTCCGAGGACTCAGCAGATCTAATGTCCTGTTAGTGTTGATTTAACTCCAGATATTATAATGTAGGGAAGTCAATTGGAGGGAGCGTGTCTGTTTAAACGTTGACCTGAAGATGTGCACGCTCTCAGCTCCGGGTTCATTTCGCTTCTTATTCCTCCGGACGTGTTTTAAACGCAGCAGCGACACGCGAGCCAGAATCTTCTCACAGACCAAACTGAACGAGGCTGATTGACTGTAACGAGCTGATCTGAGCCGTCAGCCGCGTGTGTGTGTGTGTGTGTGTGTGTGTGTGTGCGCCTGCCTCCAATCTCCACAGATCCTATCAATTCTCTATATTTAGAACATTCAGAAGTCTGTGGTTACTTCAAACCTTTGGCCGGCCCTGTTCCCCGTGTGTGTGTGTGTGTGTGTGTGTGTGTGGGGGCGTGCTGCGGTGTGGCATCCCCCCAGAAAAACGCTTGCAACACCAGAGTTCCACTCATCCCCTCCTTCTCCACTCCTTCATTCGCCAGCATTGCATTCTTCCACCTTCGGCCCCGTCGTGCACGTGTGTGTGTGTGTTCACTGTCATTGATTGGTCCTGGCTTCATTCTTCTGGTTGACCACAGTCAGTCAGATTCCATCCGTTCATCTATCTCTTTTCCTTTTTGAGACGCCATCTTTTTTTCCTCCTGATTATTTTCCTTTCTCTCCATTTTTACCCGTGGTCACCGAACACACCGCGACGATCCCGGCCTCATGTGTTTGTCCCATTTGATCTGGTTACTTTGGTTAGGTCGTCCCCTTTAATGAGAGACATTGTTTGTTCAATTGCTTTATTTGGTCGCCATGGCGACATGACGGCTTCTCCAGCAGCATCAGCACCTTGAGCGCTGCACTAATTATACTGGGAGAACGGGGACAGTGAGGAATTTGACATCAGGTTACAGAAACGCTGCCAAACCATTTTCCCACCAAACCCAGGATGTGGTTCTGCGGCAGGGAGAGACGTTCTGTGACGCTGTGAGATAAGATGTTATTGTTTGGAGTCGTGAAATTAAATAATATTCACACATTCTGTTTTGTTTTGCATCCCCTGTTCTAGTATTTAACTGGAAATAGACAATTTCTTTCATTCTTTCTATTCTATTCATCGCAGAATTTCTTCTTCATTAATTTCATCGTTCCTCATTATTTCCAAATTTAATTCATATTTGTCTCCATTTATTATTTTTCCTGATTCTGCATTTCCCATTTGGTCGCTGCAGACACTAAGTGGATGTGACACACACACACACACAGCTCACCGTCTGCCCTCGGCCTGTTTGTGTCCCAACCATTACCTCATGAGGCTTCCCTCTCACTCTCCAAGAGCAACATATCACTGCATGACAACTCTGTGTGTGTGTGTGTGTCAGATTGACCAGCGTAGCCGGTAGCGACGATCCAGTGAGAGCCCCTGTGTGTGTGTGTGTCAGGGATGAGATGAGGCCCTGTGGGAGAGGAAACCTCCACCTCACCTCCCTGTAACCCAGACGAGAGGGAGGGAGAGAGAAGGGGGGGGGTTAGGGGCGATGGTGGAAAGTTCAAGGTATCAGTTTGTGTAGACGACCGTCTGACCGGTCATTCTGTATTTTCTGTATATTTTTAAAATGATTTTTGCACGTTCCTAACTCCTCGTCCCTTCAGTTCCGTTCAGTAGAAGCTCCGTTCGTTCTCTTATTCTTCCCGTCAGCGCCGCAGGAAGCCTTCGCTCGATTCGTTTGTTTGCCCCTTCATTGTTCCCGCCTCGAGCGCGCACACGCTACTCGACGCTCCTCGCTTCCTCCCCGCTTCCCCCGGCTCCCGCTGGCATTAACGATTTCGCTCTTCCTGGAAACGATCCCTCAAAATCGTATTGTCTGGGAGTCGCCGGTGTTCATGCGCGCGTCTCTTTATTTAGCGGCCGGGCTCTCGTCTCTGGTGATAAGATCAGGGCAGCGACGTGAGGCTTTACTTGGGATTCTTGCTGCCAGAGTTTTGATTTTCTTGTTAAAGCAGCAGTTGGTCAGAATGATTTATTTCCCAGAGTTCGATCCAGGGGTTTGTCTTCAGCCAAGTTGATCTGAAATCCACACCCGTCTGTGGAGGGACGACAGAGAGAGAGACGCTTTAAAATCCATTTTCTCAAGTACTTTCACAAACATTTGTCAGCTGTGATTTCACATGGGAGACTTTAACTCTCTCCGCTTCTGCTCATCTCCTTAGCTCGAGGTCAGAGAGCGACAGACGGACGACTCGAGTGAAATCGAGCTGAACTGTACTGGTTCCCTCGTTTTCAATCAGTCCAGCAAACAGGGACATCGTTTAGTATTTGGAACAATAATAATATGTAGAAAAGTTCTCCCCGTCTGCTCGGAGCGGCGAGAGTCAGGGGAGGGAAAACAAAGCGAAGGGTTAGGAGGAGGGTAGACGGAGGTGAGCGCGAGGACAGGAAGAGATAGACGAGGTCGGGAGGAGCCGGAGGAATCTGCTACCGTCACATTCCTCTGGACTGTGGTCGCACTGGGACAGCTGGTGTGTGTGTGTGTGTGTGAGACAGGTTGGGTTCAGGCAAGGGATGAGCTGTGTGTGTGTGTGTTGGGTTTGAACAGCGGCCAGGGCACACGCTCGACCACATCAGCAAACAGGTTGACCTCTGACCTTTCAACTCCTCACCAGACGTACAGGGAAAGAGGAGGAGGAAGAGGACGTAGACGAGGGGACAAGGAAAGTGAGAGAGTTGTGGTGAAAGGAGAGCGGGTGAATGAATCCAAAGGAAGATGACAGGAGCAGAGGGAGAGAGGGCAGACTGTGAACTCGCTGAGACAGAAAACAAGACGTGAATGCGTGAACGTGTTGACGGAGCGGAGCAGAAAGCGAGGGACCGGGAGTGAAAGTGTGCAGTCAGGTGAAAGTGATACGGATACTGAAATGGACGCACAGGGTGGTCCCTCTCTCTCTCTCTCTCGCTTCGGGAGGCTGACACTTCCCTTCATCCGTCTGACCGCTCACAGGAGGGGGACGAAACAGACGAGTGGAGAGGGGTGAAAGAGCGAGATGAGAGCAGAAGAAAGAGGATGAGCAGCAGACGGACGTTTAAAAGCTCGCCCGCCGATCTATTGGAAGAGTCGGAGCGAGCGAGAGAGAGAGTGAGAGAGAGAGAGAGTCGTGTAGAAGTCGACGGGGAATAGAAATAATGAGTTAATTTCCACCTCATTTAAATTTCCATCAATCTCTGTTTTCATCTGTGCTCCCTCACGTCGAACCCCTCGCCGTCCCCCCGCACGTGAGATTATGAGTAACGGCGTCTGACGTCTCCGAGAGGACGCACGTAAACACACACACACGCCGAGTCAGACGGGGAGCAGTGGGAGGTCAGCGGGATGAGTGTTGGTGCCAGGGAGGGGTGAGAACTCACTGCAGGACCCTGAAAACAGCCTTATCTGATCACACACACACACACACCTGTCCCTCTGTGTCTGCTTCACATGCATTTCATCTTCATATAGCACACACACACACACACACACACAGGCCAGATAGTAATAAAGCAGTTTTTGCTGTGCTGAAGATAAAGCAGCAAAAAAAACGTCTGTGTCCATAAAGTTCAAGTTATTATTGTGTGAGAGAGTTCACGCAGTGTGTGTGTGTGTGTGTGTGTTTCTCGGCCCCTGTTTCAACTTCCTGTCCTGTCTATGGCCGGCCTTATCGGCATGACAACAGGTCAGCCCGTGGTCACGGCTAAAGGGTCACTCAGCGAGCTGATTGGTCGAGGGCTGGGAGCCGCGGTGCGCTGGTCAAGCAGCGGTCAGGAATCGTTGGAGGGGCAGCGTGGAGGTCAAGGTGGATAAAGCTCAGCCGCACTTAGCGCTATCTCTCTCTCTCTCACACACACACATCCTCAGCCACAGAAAGTAATGACTCTCAAACATATTAAACACACACACACTCTCTGACCATGTGGTGACCGGGTCAGGTCATTGTTCTGTGTTATCAGTCTTGACCTCTCCGTCTGTCTCCCCGATATGACCTGCATCTACACCCCTTCCTGTGTGTGTGTGTGTGTGTGTGTGTGAGGCTCTTACATAGTTGAACCTAAAAAGTTTTGACCCTTAAATCTCTCTGGACTCTTTCCTGTTTTGGTTTGTTGGGCAGTCGGAGACAGGCGGCTTGTTTTCCTGCGGCCGAGGCCACCGATCGATTTGAGCGGCTCAAACCTCGCACTCATCTTTTTCTACTTGTTGCATTTGTTTGTTTGTCCTGTTGCCCAGAAGCAACTAAACTCTTCAGTGTTTGTAGTGTGATGCGTTTGGTTTGCTCTCTCAGACTTCAGAGCAACAGCCAAACTTTCTGTAGTTTGATTAGATTGATGTAGACATTTAGTAATCTTTATAAAGAAGTATTTCTATCCATGTAAAAGTGCGTGAGCTGAGTGAGAGGTGGAACGAACCCAGCATGAACTCCCGGCCCAGAATTAACCTCTAAAAAGTGTCTGGGGCCGAATTAGCGTTAGAAAAGTGGCCGAGCTGACCTTTTAAAAAGTGCTCGAATCTAAATGGAGCTCGGACCTGTCGTCCCTCCGGCGCTGTTGGTTTTGGAGTATTCCGTCTTTATTTGCTTTATCAGTGCACAGAGCGGCTCCCAGCAGGCCCCTGCGACGTCAGCCCGCACTCGTTTATCGTCTCCCCGCTCCTCGCTCGCTCCTTCTTCCTCCTCCGTAACATCCAGTTACCCTCCGCCTGACCTCCGCGGCTCGCTCCTTCCCCTTTCTCCTGCAGACCTGTAATATTTCCCCGATCCTTCTTTTTGACTTTTCTCCCTCATTTACATCCCCTCATTCTCCCTCTCTTTCACTGTGTCTCTGTCCCTCCGTGTCTCTCACTCGCCCTCTCTTCGTCTGTGCAGTGTCTAATTGACAGCGGAGACCCCTGGTTGAACCACCAGCACTCTTCTCTCCTTTTTGTTTCTTTCTCTTCTTTTTTTTTTTTTTTCCTCCACACTTATTCCATTTCAACCCTCTCACTTTTTTTTTTCTAAGGAGGATTGGGGAGGGGGGGGGGTCGTAGAACTTCTCTGTCACCCCTGACGAAAGAGAGAGAGAGGATGGTGAGGCAAAGGTAGTCGTGTGAGTAAGGTAGCTGAGAGCTCAGAGGAGCACGCCTGTGACAGACGCATCACTTGTTTTTCTCTTTCAATTAAACGTCTGCGTTCCTCAGCCCAAAAATATAAATATATATCTCTAAATATTTGTACCTTGGAGCCTCTCATTTATTTCTGATCAGACTAAATACAATAGAACCGGAGGACGCTGCTGTGGCCTGCTAACGTGGGGCTGCTCCGTAGCTGACCCCCCCCAACCCGACACAAAGAGATAACTTCTCCATAGGGAGCGATAAAATACTTGATGTTATCTGCGTGCTGCTGCGTGTTATTACCCTGCTGCTGATTAACGGAGCTCAGGGAGGAGGAGGAGGAGGAGGAGGAGGAGCGGTGTTGTGGTTCCTGGCGGTCGGCCGGCGGTCGCAGGGACGAGGCTCGGGGCAGATGCGTGCAGATACAAGCTCTTGGTTTTAATTGAATTTCTGGCCCTGCGGTGAGGAGGAGCTCAGGGTGGAGTGATGCCGTTCAGGATTCTTGCTTTTCAGTGAAGTGAAAGTGGAGCTGAGGGTGACAGTAGCCGTGCAGCGTTGACTGATAACCTCTGAGTGTGACCTCCGACCTCCTGCTTTCAGGGGTCAGGAGCGGATTTGGGGTTAAGTGTAAAATCCTCCTGTGTGCCGCAGGTTGTCAGTCAGCTTGTGACAGAGCAGAAGTGATGGAATGTGTGTGTCTGAGATCTCCAGAAAACTGAACTCATCTTTGTTCCTGTGGCTGTGAGAAAACTGCTTTCCTCTTTCAGTGACCTTTGAACCCTGAGAGGGAGAGAAGTCCGCGGGTGACAGGCGTCTGTTGTTGTTGTTGTTGTTTCCCTGCTGTCTCTGCTTTCAGCCAACTGAAGGACACGCGTCTTTCTCTGGAACATACTCCAGGCCGACAGCGAGCCAGAGATGATTGACAGGTGTCAGGGCGTGACCTTTGAACTCAGGGGAGGTTGCGAGTTTGTCCATCAATGCTTGAATTTCTAATTATCAGTTATTTTCCCGATGATTAAAAAATAAAATGTTCACTGCAGCATGAAGTGATGAAGATGAATGATGGATGAATGGGTGGATGGGTGGATGGATGGATGGATGGATGGATGGATGGATGGGTGGATGGATGGATGGAAGAAGGGATAGTTTGAAAGAATGTCCTGGAGACAGACGGGTGCCAACGTGGCTGCGTCTCTTGATAAAAGTCTAATCCGCTCTCCTTGCTTTTAGCGACCTCTGACCTCGTCCCTGTCAAATTTAGGGAAGAGATGGACAGCTGGGAGAGGAGAGAGAGGAGTGGATGCTGGGAGGAAAGGAGGGATGATGGAGATAGAGAGAGAGAGAGTGAAGGTATGCAGCAGGGGAAAGAGTTTGTCTTAGTATAATCAGGTAATCGTCTTTTTTCCGTCTGTTCAGTCGCTGAAGCGATCGTTGGTTCAGGGCGTTTGGTCATTAACGTCTTCACGGAAACATTACATAATCTCGACGTGCGTGCGTGCGCGTGCGCGTGCGTGCGTGTGTGTGCGCGTAAACATGATGAATTCCGGGTGACCCCGACGAACGGGAACGCAGCGATTCCCTGGCGTTCCTAAACAAATAAATCCTGCCCACAGCCGGAATAACCATCAACAAGTCTGCTAAACACCGAGGGGGAGGACGAGAGGGAGCAAGTATCGATACAGAGGGAAAGACTCACAGGACGAGGGAGAAAGGAAAGAGTGTAACTACGAATGAAAGAAGGGATGTGATGGACGAGGGGAGCAAGAGTTTAGCCACAGGTGGAACGATAGAAAGAGAGAGAGAATGGAGAGATGGTGAAAAATGGGAGAGTGAGGAAGGAGTGATGGGATGAATGAGAATAAGGAAAAGAGAGAGAGAGAGAAAGTGGCCCATTAGTGGAGAAGAAACGAGAGAAAACAAACAAGTGAGAAAAACACGTCACTTTGTTTTTCTGCTCGTCGAAGAATAAGAGGAAGCAATAATGTGTGTGTGTGTGTGTGTGTGTGTGTGTGTGTGTGGGGAGACGGGAGCGATAGCACGGGGAGGTCATGGCGAGGTGAGAGAGGGGGAGCGAGACGAGAGAAGTTCAGCGAGAGGTGAAGAGAGAGACCTGCACTCTCTTTCCGTGTGTGTGTGTGTGTGTGTTTAGGGTGAAATGGGGGTCAGGTGTGTGTGTGTGCGTGTGTGTGTGTGTGTGCGTGCGCCAGCCGAACATGCTGGCTCGCGTGTGCCTCCTTTTTTTTGTTAAGTTTTTCTTTTTTTTTTTTCCATCCTCTTCTCTTCTCATCAGTCTTCCTCCTCCTCCTCCTCCTCTTCTTCTCCTCTCTTAATGTTTGTATCCTCCGCTCCTCCCTCCGTCCAAATTTACCTACTGACCTCAAGTTCACCCAAATTCTCCCCTCTCCTCTCCATTACTTTGACCGTTCCTCTCCTCCTTTCCTCTCCTCCTCCTCCTCTTCCGCTCCCGCCGTCCTTTTGCTTCTCTTCTTTCTTCATTCAATTTCAGTTTCTCATTTTTTCTTGCTTTGAGGAGTCATCTCTCCTTCCCTGTTTCCACTTCTTCTTTTGCTTCGACGTCTAAAAGTAAAAACAACCTGTTTCAAAACTAACGCCGTCGGCTGTCGACCAATCAGATCGGAGCGAGACAGGAGGCGGGCCCTAGAGCCTCGCGTTTGAATTATGAAGCTGTCGATCACAGAAATATTTTCCCTCTTAATTCCCATGACATCACCGCGTCCCCCGCCCCTCGCGTCCTCGTCCTCGGCCTCTCTGGCGTCCGTTTGTTTTCCGTTATCTCCGATCCACAAATAACGACAGAGGAGGGAAGAGAAGAGATGAACTGAGCGACATTTGTTTTCTGTTATCTAGAGAGAGAGAGAGGATGAACGATCTGCCCCCGAATAACATGCAAATCTGAGGGACCGCAGCTGCCAGCGTGTGTGTGTGTCTGTGTGTGTTAAACGTGTTTTATCACTTTCTATTTACTTCATCACCTCAGCTGTGTGTGTGTGTGTGTGTGTGTGTGTGTGTGTTCTCTTGTACCTAATTAACTGACTCATAACATTTGTGCTGGTATTGTGTGTGTGTGTGTGTACCTGTCTGTGTGTGTGTGTGTGTGTGTGCGTGCTTCTTTATACGGGAGGATTAGCAGGTCAAACCTCGGCCGTGCGAGGGTGAACTCGGGGACAAAGGAGGGACAGCGAGCGAGCGGTGAATACAGAAGTGAATGGACCGGAGGGAGGGAGGGAGGGAGGGAGAGAACACTGATAGAGAGATGGTGGGAGTGGGAAGAAGGAAGGAAAGATCAGTGTCCTCCACGGCCAGCAAGTGTTCAGGACACTTCCTGTTGTCCTCAGAGGAAGACAGAGAGACAGAGAGAGAGGCGAGGTGACCTCAGGTGACAGAGTCACAGCTGATCTCTCTCTCTCTCTCTCTCTCTCTCTCTCCGTTGGCGTCTTCTCAGCTTCACTCGTTTGTTTTCACGTTGTTAATTAGAGACGTTTTATTTCTGACGTATACTTCCTGTTGCCTATATGGGCGTGGCCTGTACTCGGCTGTGATGATGATGATGATGATGTGGTTGCCACGGTAACGTCCTGACATCAGCAGGTGATATATTTGCGTACGGTGGCGTCGAAGCATGACACGGCAGTTTGATGTTAGAGTTTAACAGCGTGCCCGTTCGTTATCGATCCATCTTCATCTGCCCTGACTCTCTCTCTCTCTCTCTCTCTCCCCATCTGTCTCCCTCCATCTCTGCTCTCTCTTTTATTTTCTTGCTCTCTCCCACATGTGGTTTTGGTCTCCATCCCTCTGTACTGCCTCCCTCCTCCTCCTCTCATCCCTCGCTCACATATGGTTTCTCTCTCTGGATGTGTGTGTGTGTGTGTGTGTGTGTGTGTGTTTGGTGTTACCCAGAGTTCACTGGGGCTCCTTGCTCATATATGTGTGTGTGTTTCACAGACCGAGATAGAGAGACAGAAAGTGTGTATGTCTGCACTGTGTGTGTGTGTGTGTGTGAGGTGGAGTTCAGCAGGGCAGCAGCAGGTTATGCAACAGTTTCTAATGTGAGCCATTTCGAGGAAGACTTAACCTTTTCTCCTCCCTCCCTCCCTCCTTCCTTCTCTCCTTCCCTCTTGTTTGTTTTTTGTATGTGAATGTGAAAATATTTCCAGCTGTTAAAAAAGAAATTGAGGATTAGATTTTTGATCCTGAAGTGACTTAGACATTTGCACCATTCAACTACTTCCTTTCTTTTATTTTGAAATTCAGTTTGCAGCTAAAGTTTCAAATGCAAAGTTTGATCTTTTTTAAAAAAAAGCCATTAGTCAAAGATGTTGTAGTTTGTTATGTTTATTAATTCCACCCACAGAGCATCCATGTTTGTTTACATGTCCTCAGCTGGATCCTTTAAACCAGGAAGTGTTTCTGAGAACAAACAGGAAACGGAGTGTTTTCATTCAAACGTGTCTTCCTGTCTTTCCAGTTACTGGAGCTCTTCACGCAGTGGGACTGGTCGACGTACCTCGCCGACTACGGCAAGTCCACCTGCAAATACCTGAGGGTGAACCCCCACACCGCCCTGGCCCTGCTGGAGAAGTGAGTCCTCGTTCACACGCGTTCCTCTCTTCCTTCTGTCTCCACCTTTTCTTCCTGGACTCTCTCTCTCTCTCTCTTCAGTCAGTGGCGTTAATAATAATCACAGATCCACAGAGTCTATCAGTTATAGCACAGTGCCTCTCCATCTTTCTCCACTGATCCTCCTTCTGTTTGTCCTGAATGTTGTTTCTTGACTAGGTTACTGAAACCGTGAGTATTGTCTCTGACGTGTGTGTGTGTCTGTGTGTGGATTGTAGCATGTGGGTAAAAACAGTTGAGATCACGACTAAAGTGTGTGTGTGTGAAGGATTACATTTAATCTTTTTGTAGCTGCGTGTAGAATCACACACACATTGGTTGAGCAGGTGTTTGTGTTACGCTCACACTTATCTTGCGTTTCCTGCCTATTGAACTGAACTAACTGCATCAAAACCCTGAGAAGCTGTTTTCTCTCCCTCTTCTCATCCTCCTCTCTCCTCCTTCTCCTCCAGGATGAAGGAGACGAGCAGGAAGAACAACGTCTTCGCTCAGTTCAGGAAGACGGACAGAGACCGCCAGAAGCTCATCGACACCGTCATCAAACAGCTACGCAACCTCATCGCTCAGCACCACGCCTGACGGGACGGCGGGCGCCACCGCCATCACTGAGGTGTCCCCCCCCCCTTTTTTTTTTTTGTTATTACTTTGCATGTCTGTTGATTTTGTCCTTACTGTCAACAAATCCCACGGCAAGATCAGCGATGAGACACGGGGACATGAAGTTTTCAACGACTGAGCTCCGGCCTCGTCGTCCCAGGGTGGTGGAGGACGTGTTAGCGGGTCGTCCTTTTCTCTGGATCTGTTGCTCTGCCTTATTCTGAGATTGTCTGGTGGAATCTGTTCTGTTCTTGAGAAAATGATTTAAAGCATTAATTACTAAAACCACGTTCTCTTCTTGTTTGTCTGTAAAGATGAAATGAACCGTTCAGTTGCCTGACGCTGTTACTGAGACACGTGTGAGTCTGATCGGTCGTACGTTACGTGGAGAAGCCGTGCGTGAGGATCGTCACACTTCGATGTTTATCCTCCTCAGTCGCTGACGGCCGTCTTTGTCTTCCATCTTAAACTCTGAATGTACACCAGCGAGCGGCGCCTCCATCCTCATTTCAGGTTGGGGAGTTTTGAAGCACTGAAACAGGGAGACGAAATTGGTCGTTAGAAAACAATGTCTGGTGAATCAAAGCTGGGTGTTGAGGCGAAGCAGTAACCAAGCTTCCTCCGAAGTAAACAACCTGAGAACACTTGAATGGCCGCTTGGATCGAGGAACCTGGTCTAAACTGATTCTGTTTGTCATTTGGTAGAAAGACACTAATCTGTGGAAGAGCACACACAGTCACGTCTTCATTACTTAGAGTTTGTATTTAGGGCGTTATTACTTTGACTTTCGATTCCTTCGTGACTCTTTTCTTGTTGTCTTTTTTTTTTTCTTCTTTTAACTCGGGTGCAATAGTAGCATTGGAAACTGCAGGATTTTCTCTATTAATTGTTTGAAAAGGGATTCACATGGGGGCAGTCGCTGTTGAAATTTGCCTTTGCTGTGCTCTGTATTATTTTCCTGCCAAGTGTGCAGTGGCAGCAGCTCGGAGACGCTTGGGCCTGGACACAGTTTAACTGAACATCCACTCTACATGGACAATGACAAGAGATTTCTGAGGTGAGCTTTCGGCCACACATGATCGCTTCAGTTGGATTAAAGTTGCAGAGATTGGTCAAATTAATTTGTGACATCAAAAAGTCGTATCTAACTCAGAGGTCTCGAGGCCCGCCGGACCATAGTTTGCATGTGACGGGTAGATGAATGACCAAATTGCAGCACAAAATGATAGACTCGATCTCTCAGCTTCACAGCTTCACAGTCAACGTTCTAGCTCACAAAGACAAGGGTGAGGGGGAGGGCAGCAGGAGAGCAGGACTGTGACACTGCCGCAGTACAAATTTCTACTGTCAGTGTGGCCCCTCCATATAAGGATAATATGCGGCGCTAGCGGAAGAACTGCCTTGACTATTAGAAAACCAGTAAGTGCTGAACTAAAATTCTTAATTTGTATATTTATTTTTTCTTCATATTTTGTGTTAAAAAATAAAAATAAAGATATTTAACATATGACTATGACTTTTTT